>JAOTNS010003904.1:492500-889066 GCA_028476615.1 Culter alburnus
CTGCTCAGAAACGGAGCTCTAGATGTGTTTGGTTCCGATGGTGGCAAATAGTCTGATTAAAGATTCAGACCGAATTCTGGATGCATCACAAGCCCATCAGTCCAACTGTAACTCAGATTTGTTTCTCTTGTAGCTCGAGGGGACGCAAAACGGACCTTAAAAGGGGTCATTTCAGCTGTCTGAACAATAGATTTTCTTTGTAATAGGGCGCATTAGTGACGTTTAAATCAATATGTGGATGCATGCATAATATTCACGGATTGGTGTGTCAGTTTGAGGTTTTTCCGTCACTAATGACTATTTGTTCCTCAGTTTAATTTCATTACTTTTGCATGAGATTTAGTAACAATATTGTCAGATTCGGTGTGAGCTTGTTTATAGTGTTTTTAACATGTCACTTAGTGATTGCATACATGCAAACATGTTTCAAGTTTATATCATTTGAAACTCAATGCGTTTTTGACTGTATGTACTGTATGTTGTATTCGTGTCAGTTCCTCTGTTGGCCTGTAGGAGGCAGCATGGCTCACTTATAGCGACTGTACATATGCATATGTACATCAAGACTGATTTCCATCACAGCTGTGCTGCTGATCCTGATGGAGTAAATCAGCAGCGACTGATCAATTGATCTTCCATCACTAGAGTTCTTATCGCAAATATTTGAAGTGATAAACACCAGGAGAAAGTTTTGACCACAGAGTTCTGGAGAATTAAGCATCAATGATTTAAAGTGTGTCACAGTGATTTTCTTACTCTGCTTTGTGCCCAAAACACCCACTTTGACTGTCACGCACATCCCTGAGTGGCTTATGCTTTATTATAACATAAACAATTTATTAATAATAATAATAATCAATATTCATTAGTATGCTGTTATCAACCCGCTCCCTAAACCAGCCCTGATTATGGTAGCACCATGCTGCACTGTTGATGTCAGATGATAATACTACGGTACATTGATATATACCATGGTACTGATTAATGTTCATGTCCCAAAACATAGATTCTGATGATTATCTATTCATATACTATACTATTATTAACCCAGATAACAGGGAACGTTCTCAGAAGGTTCTCTCAAAATGATGAACAAACGTTCTTGCAGAAACGTTAATAGAACGTTCGTTCAAAGTTATCTGGTCTTTAATAAAGTTCTCAGAACGTTATTTATACATCGTTCATCCAACTTTTAGTTGGACGTTTGTTTAATATTTTTTCAATGTAACTGTGAGTGTTCAGAGGACATTCAGAAGAAATGTTCCCATAATGATTGCAAAATGGAATGTTTCTTTAACGTTTGTATAACCAAGAGAAAACATTTCATTTGATGAACTGGACATTTTGAACATTCAGAGAAAAAACATTAATAGTTTTGTTAGCTGGGAATATCGTACTTCAGATAATACCATGGTACTACACCCTTAATGTTGGGTTAAAAACAACCCAAGTTGGGTTGAAAATGGACAAACCCAGTGATTGGGTTAAATGTTTGCCAAACCTGCTGGGTAGCTTTAATTAACTCAACTATTGTTTAAAAATGACTGTATGTCTGGCTGAAAATGAACCCAAAATAGGTTGGAAATCAAAAATCAGACACATAATTACTAGAGGCAACAATAATAATCAAAAGGTGAACATTTATTAATAAGCAATTTATTAAAAACCAATGGGTTAAAGCAACCCAATCGCTGGGTTTGTCCATTTTCAACCCAACTTGTGCTGTTTTTAGCCCAGTATTTTTTAGTGTACTGTGATTATCTAAAAAACTGTGGTAGTATAATGTTGTATTAGTGATTTCAGTGAGCCTGTGTGTGTGTGTGTGTGTGTGTGTGTGTGTCAGAGGAGAGTCGAGCTCTTTAGCATCCGTGTGATTTATAAGCGTCTCTCGTCTCCACACACAGCTCCAGCTATCATCGATTAGCGCTGGGTAATTCCTGGACGCGGCGTATAAATATAACACACGTTCAGGTCTTCCAATAGTCCGATGATTGATGGCGTTGTGTGCCGCAGGGGCCGGGAGCCGCAGCTCGTCTGACTGACACCTACTGGTGCTTTAATTCACCACAAGACTCGCTCGTAAGTTTGAGGCGTCACTCAAAGTCTGTCCGCTGGCTGATTACTGCCGCTCGACTCGACTGGGAACCCATCAAATGTGCTTGAAGAGAAAAAGAGCTTCAAACTGTCAGAAGTTCTGCTAAAATCCTGAAGTAGCCCATGTCTAATTTTTCTTTCAATGTTAAAATTCAACATGCAGAGACATTATGAGCGAGTCATTAACGGTCTTTAAAACAGTGGGTCTCGTGTGTGTTTGTGTGTGATATCTGCATATGAATGCCTTCATGCACAAATCTTCATTCAACAACTTTCTTCTAAAATCGACTCTAATTTTCTGGAAAAAATTGGAGAACAACTGAAACCTCGAGTATGCAAAAAACACCTTATAAATGTTAATAAAGTTGTGAAGAAATAGAAGTAAAGTTGGATCTTGGTTGCTAAGTTTTCACAACAAAACTAGCCCCATTGCGTTTCAGGGGGGTCCCCTGGTAAAAAAAAGTTCCAGGATGTAAAATCTGCTTTTTAATGGGGTAACATTTGCATTCCACGGGCTAAATATCTTGTTATTGGGGTCGCTTTAACCCGCGGACATGAAAAACTACCGCGGCCACCCTCTGGTGACGAATGCTGGAATCCTCCAATCATTTAGTGCGATTAAACCCCGCCCCTTTCTTTCTGGAAGTTCACATTCAGATCTGCTTCTGTTT
Source organism: Culter alburnus (assembly GCA_028476615.1). Classification (NCBI taxonomy): domain Eukaryota; kingdom Metazoa; phylum Chordata; class Actinopteri; order Cypriniformes; family Xenocyprididae; genus Culter; species Culter alburnus. The sequence goes on from JAOTNS010003904.1 coordinate 495,266, forward strand.
TTGAATGTCACGCCCACATCTCAACATCCAATCAACAACTGATGCATAGAACCAAGTCCCCGCCCTACATTTAATCCATTACGCTCTGATGTGTCAGAATACAGAAGAAGAGATCCGTCGCTACTTCAGAGCTGCATGCCGTCGAGCGTTCCTGTACCCTGGCTGGCGTGTGGTCATGTGACTGCAGCTGCACCTGTAGGCGTGTTGTGGGCGCGTGCGGTACAGGTGTCGTAGGTGTTTGAGAGTCTCTCCACCTGTGCCGGTGTGCGTGAGCTGATTCTCCTCTCGTCAGCGGACAGGACGCTCTAATGACTGTCTCTGTCACGTCTGACTTTTAGCCTGACAAAAACAACAGCAGGTCTTACTCACCGATAAACAACACGTGTCTGACTCGGACGAATACTGCAGCTGAGTTCATGTTCGTGTGCTGGTTTGTTAAAGAGCAGGCATGACATCACACTGAGATGACTGTTTAGAAGAATAGAAGGAATGATCATTCTGTCTTCGTGTTCTTCAAACCTGCGTGACTTTCTGTGGAACGTGTTTTGAGAAACGTCTCCGTGTTCATACAGTGGAAGTCAATGGTAACCAAAACTTCCACATCAAGGGTTGAAATGACATGAGGGGGAGTAAATGATGACAGAATGAGCATTTTTAACTCCTGTCGTGAACAAACAACCAAACTATAACTTCAAACCAAACTTCATCCTGGAAAATCTTCATAAATATCAGAGAAATGACAGAAAATGTCCTTCACCTTTTATACCGTCGTAATCATTCTGTCTGTAATTCAGGATGGAGAAAGCAGTATATTTTATTTTAGTCTAATAAACATTCATATCTCACATTAGGCGTGTGACGACATCACATTTTCTTATCACGATAATTGCTGAAGCTTTTTATCACGGTATAATCGTGATATAATCACAGTAATGAACTAGATAAAAAAGTTTGTCAAGACAAACTTTAAGATGGCTTGAGAAAGCCTGACCAAAAAGTTAAAAAAACTTTTAGTTTGAAGGTTTTCAGTTTGAAATAGTTTGAAGCTAGATAGATGTGTGGTTGCTAGGGTACTTGGGATGGTTGCTAAGGTGTTGCTATGCAGTTGCTAGGGTACTTGGGGTGGTTGCTAAGGTGTTGCTATGCAGTTAGTAGGGTACTCTGGGTGGTTGCTAGGGTTTTATTTGGTTGCTAGGATACTCGGGTGGTTGCTATGCAGTTGCTAGGGTACTTGAAGTGGTTGATAGGGTGTTGCTATGGTTGCTATGATACTCAAGGTGGTTGCTAAGGTGTTGCTATGTGGTTGCTAGGGTACTTGAGTGGTTTCTAGGGTGGTTGCAATGTGGTTGCTAGGGTGTTCCTATGCAGTTGCTAGGGCACTTTGGGTGGTTGCTAAGGTGTTGCTATGGTACTCAGGGTGGTTGCTAGGGTGTTGCTATGTGGTTGCTAGGGTATTATGGGTGGTTGCTATGTTGTTATTTCTCAAGCAAACTTAATTAAGCTACTAAACACAAGTGTTGTCCTCCTAACAGGTTCAATAACTTCTTTCTCATAACAAAAAGAACATTTAAATACAATAAAACAATTTGCAAAAAATCTATGAAGTAAACAAATGTTTCAAACAGATTAAAGTGCAAAAGAACTATAAAGAATCAGAGCATTTTCAGTCAATATCTAGATCAGATTGTAAGTTTGAAAATAAATGTTAAAGTATGAAGTGTTGTAAGTGTTTGATCCTGTGATGAACACACTGTTTGAAACATTTCTGTTCAGAAACAAAGTAGCACAGCTGCAGTGTTTACAGGGGTTACCATGGTAACAGTGCAATTTCTGCTGTTCCACAGTGTTCTAAATGAACCCGTTGATGGAAAAGTATTCTAAAAATGCATAACAAGCTATTTGCTGTATTATGAAGTTCCCACAATAACAATACTGCGCATGTTCACTATGGTGATATTAGCGTTTATATCGATGGTTCAGATACGACATGCATTGTGTTTTTAAGCTTCACACAGAGACTCGACTCCATCTGAGTTATTTTACCGGCGCTGACTGACGGCTCTTATCTGAAGCGCAGAAATACAGTGGCTGCTGAAGATAAACAGCGCTTTATTTCTGGCCCCTCGGTGGGCTTCTGTTTCAGTGGCCCCAGCGGTTATAGAGCCAGTTAAGAGGTGATGAAGAGGAGAATCTTTCTCTGCACCATTGGAGAATGAAATTAAATATCCGTGAGCTCTGGAGACGACTGGAGCCGCGGCACCTGCAGCGAAACACTAATAAAATACATCCGTCAGTGATTAATGACGGCCAGAAGCACAGAGAGGCAGTTCATATGGAAACTCTCTCATGTTACGCCATTCTGTTATTTTAGAGACAGAACAATATGTGGGCGAAGCATGCGGCCTCCATATATTCATCTAACCAACTGTTAACCAAACCAACTGGCAAACAGTACTGGGCTTCTACAGTGTGCGTCCTTTATCGTGTGTTCTGTATCTGTGTCCTTAATCCAGATGTGAGATTTACTGCTATAAACATCTCAGCAGTTCAACTTTAACTTGGGATGCTCCACTAATGTCGACTGTATCGCTTTCATTCAGTATTTACTGTCGTCTTGTATCAGTTTTGATCCAGAACTCAGTTAAAAATCCCTTTTGCATTCCTGAATTTGAATCGTAACAAACAGGAAGCAGAATTACAATTCAAGTTTGAATGCAAGTGAGCAGAATTCAGATTACAGCTCAGTGCATTCATTACAATCCAGATTCCAGTTCAACTTCATCTGTTTTATTTCTGCTCAGCCAATTCAGATGTTTATTAACACACACACACACACACATACACACACTCGCACACATGCACACACACTCGCTCACACTCATACTCGCACACACTCATGCAAACACACACACTCACTCACACACACTCACACTTACACACTTGCTCACACACACTCATGCACAAACACGTGCACACACACTCGTGCACAAACACGCACAATCACTCACACACACTGTCTCACAAACTCTCTCTCACACACACTCACACACTCATGCACAAACACTCGCACACACTTGCGCGCGCACACACACTCGTACACAAATGTGCACACTCACTCACACACACTGACTCACACACACTCTCACACAAACACTCACACATACTCATGCACAAACACGCACATACAAACATGCTCAATCACACAGACACTCACACTTTCTCACACACACTCTCTCACTCACACTTGCGTGTCCTGATGTCACAAAAACGCGCACACACACTAGCACATACACACACACATGAACACACACTCACTCCTGCACACTTGCATACTCACACACACTCATGCTCGCACACACTCATGCAAACACACACTCATGCAATCACACACTCTCACACTTGCTTGCACACTCACGAAAATACACACGCTCACTCACACACTTACACACTCGCTCACACACACTCATGCACAAACACGCGCACACACACTTGTGCACAGACATGCACACTCACTCACACACACACTCATGCACAAACACGCTCACACTCACACTTGTGCGACACACAGTCGCGCACACTCACGCACACACACTCACTCACTCTCTCACACACATGCACACACACACTCGCACACACTTGCACACACACTCACTCACTTATACACACTCTCACACAAACATACACTCTCTCTCTCACACACATACATACACACACATACATACACACACACACACACACACACACTTTATTGTGCTGTATGGTTGTGGTGTGTGTGTGTGTGTGTTTGCTGTGACATGACGTACACACTAATTGGCCTTGAGATGTGACTGTGTGTGACAGCGCTGGACAAACAGACACACTAATTACATACAGACTCGTTTAAATGAAGAGGATAAAAGCTAATGAATCACAGACAGAGAGATTGACTAATGAGAGTGTGTGTGTGTGTGAGAGAGAGAGAGGCAGACATTGGCTCTGTTCCAAACCCTAGTGAACTGTCTCGCTGTCTACATAGACAGCATCCGGAGCCTCACAAGTGTGTGATTTGAGACAGCAATGTTTGATGACTCTAATGCAATAGTTGATTTTTTTTTTTTAATGCTTCATCTTCCATATTCAATGCATAGATTTTTTTTTGTTTTGTTTGTCTTGTTATGCAAAAGAAGCATCTAAACATCCTTAAAACATGCAAAACTGTGAGATAATACTTGAATACAGCCTACTGTACTGTGATGTTTATTTGTCTTACCTGATTGGCAAATAGTTTTAGTCTTGTTTAATGTAAAGTTCATGTTTATGCAATGAATGTAATTAACATGAAATACATGCTAATCTCCATCTAAAACACAATTATTATGCATGCAGCTCATGTTTCCTGCTTTTTACCGGAAAACATGACAAAAATATTGATTGCAAAACAGATTTTTTTCGCAGTGCATTGTGGGACTGGCCTCTCTGAAGCTGCGTTAGAGCTGGATCAGAAGCAGGTCTAGGCCTTAAAATGCTGCCTGCGCGCGCTGGGTTTGGAGCGGATCCATGGGTGTGTGTACAGAGACAAATGATACAGCAGAGGAGTATTTTAGGGATACAAACCGAGAGAGGGAAAACAGATGTAAGAACAAGCACCAGGGATTTCAAGAACGGCAGAAAATGCGATGACGGGAGAGAAGCCGCGCTTGAGTAATTCCGCATCACCATATTAAAAGCTTGGCCGCTGAGATTAACAACAACTTGTTATGCCGCGGATTGTGTTTACACAAGTTAACATTCAGAGGCGGCGGCGAGCAAGAAGGTCCAGACACTCCAGAAAATATCGCTAATTAATGCTCCAAGGGTCTGCGTTCTCTAATGATGAGCGCGAGGTGAGGGGGAGGTTTGGATGGATGGATGGATGGATATGGAGGGGAACGGGTCGCAATCAAGGGAAAACGCAGTCTGTTATTTACCACGTCTCTGTGCGCGACTCTGTGACCTGGAGATTCTGCGGCGTCGCGTGTGATTAGCAGCGGAGTTGGCGTCCTCCCGGCACGATCTGAAGGAAGGTGCGAAAGCGATGCGCTTCGCGGAGCTCAGTGTTTATTTCTGCGCGCCGCAGGCCGCTCGGAGTTTCTCATGCCAGCGTGTTAATGAGCGGCAGCGAAGGTTGCCAGATAATTGAAATAATGGACTTTTTAAGTGAAACGAGGCCTGATAAAATCCTGTAAATAACACAGATGAGAAGGCAGAAGTCGTGGGAAGTGAAGTTTGGCAGCGATGGCGTTTGCAGCTCGACCTCCGGTGGGCGAACAGGCGCTCGGATCCTCGCAGTCCGGTCCTCCATCGCTCTCGCGCGCCGTTATCTGTCGCGTCTCGCCTCTGATCCACTGATGATGATGATGATGATGATGATGAACCTGCCAACAAACATGACACATCACGATCTGTTTGAGGGAATGACACAAGCTTTGATGTATAACACAATAAATATATAAACAAATTCAAATTCAATTCAAATGACATTTTTATGGAAATGGACATTTTTAAAAAGACTTTCCTGGTAAAATGTTAGATTTTCTATAAAATATTAAACTGTAAGGGCTTATATTATTGGCTTCTTTTTTATATTCTTTAAAGAAAACATTGTTAAATTATATTATTTATTGATATATTATATAGAATAAGTAGGTAAATAAATCATTTTAGCTGAGCAGCTTATTAAGGGTTAAAGCGCTGAAACTCTATTATAATTGTTAAAATTTCCAAGGATCAGCATTCTCCCATAAAAGTGATCGGGCAGACCAAACCGAAACTTTGAGAGCCGTCTACAACATCACCAAGGCTCGCCCCGATCGACCTGACGGGGGCGCTACAGCGGTCAAAAGTACAAAATGGCGTAGGCTCAAGTGTCTTATATCAGTGGAATCCTTGGCTCAAATCATGCCTTGGATTCGTTCGCCATTTCGGTGAATTTTTGGAGTATTTTGGATTTTTTGCAAACTAGTCCTAGGTTTTTGACCCGATTGGAACTGAACTAGTGCAGCAAGATTCTCCAGAGTCTGATTGTCAATAATTATCAAAAAAAAAAGTTGAAATTCCGATTCATGGTCTCTAAAGGTCACCAAAACATTTGAAGTGGGTAGAGCTACTTTTACTAAAATAGCTATAACTCGTGAACGGAATGAGATATTTTCACCAAAATTGGTACACCTGTGTAAGAGCTCATTCTGTGGTCACGTGAAAAAGGACGTGGCGACTGGCCACTTGGTGGAGCTATAACAGGAAAAAAAACTTGAAAATGGTTATAACTACTTCACTGTTAGTCCAATTGACTTGAAAATTGGCATGCAGTGTCTTTGTCCGAGGTGCCATGTTTGTCTCTGAGGACATTGACATATCTCAAAAACATGTCCGCCATTGGCTAATGAATTTTGAGCAGCAATCAGACAAGGTTAACGGAGGCCGATCAATGAAACTCGCTGGACCTGTTTGACTCACGGCCCTAGAGGCCTGTGAGAAATTTGAAAGAAATCGGCCACCGGGGGGGCGCCTTCACATTTTTCACGTGGTAAAGGTTTGTGTATCGTGCAAATTTTCGCACACGCCCACGACATTCATACCACATGGTAGAACTCCTCATTCTGAACAACTTTGCCTCGAGGACCGCCGCTGTCCATCAAATCATTCGTTAAATTTGGAGATTATTTCAAAAACCAACTTTTGCAAACTAGTCCTAGGTTTTTGGCCCAATTGGAATCAAACTAGTGCAGCAAGATACTCTGGAGTCAATAATTATCAAAAAAAGTTACAATTTTGATTCACGGTCTCTAAGGGCCGTCAAAGCGTTAGAAGTGGGTAGAGCTACTTTTACTAAAATGTCTATAACTCGTGAACGGAATGAGATATTTTCACCAAAATTGGCACACCTGTGTAAGAGCTCATTCTGTCGTCGTGTGAAAAAGGATGCGGCGACTGGCCACTTGGTGGAGCTATAACAGAAAAAAAACTTGAAAATGGCTATAACTACTTCACTGTTAGTCCGATTAACTTGAAAATTGGCATGCAGAGTCTTTGTCCGAGGTGTCATTAGTGTCTTTGAGGACATTGGCGTATCTCAAAAAACATGTCTGCCGTCGGCCAATCAAGTTTGAGCAGCAATCAGACAAGGTTAACGGAGGCCGATCGGAACGAAACTCGCTGGACCTGTTTGACTCACGGTCCTAGAGGCCTGTGAGAAATTTGAAAGAAATCGGCCACCGGGGGGGCGCCTTCACATTTTCACGTGTGTAAAGGTTTGTGTATCGTGCAAATTTTTGCACACAGCCACGACATTCATACCACATGGTAGAACTCCTCATTCTGAACAACTTTATCTCTAGGACCGCCGCTGTCCATCGAATAATTCGTTAAATATTGGAGATTGTTTCAAAAACTTTGGTGAACTAGTCCTAGATTTTTGGACTGTTAAAAAGCTTTATAAACCATATATTTCCAATGATAATTTGCCTGTATTGTCTGTAAATGGTCTTTTCCATCTGTGATCGAGATAAAATAAAACATTATACCTTTTTACGCATTTGCTTAAAGGCCTTTGCTTAAAGGCGCTTGAACTCCGACAATTGCTGCTCACAGCTATATTTCTTTCTTTGAAATTTCATTAATGGGAATTAAATGTGAAAAGACTGTGACACACCAAAAGAACTAGCTGACTGTGACATTTACCGAATAAATCCCTCACATGACTTTGCCTCGGCAGAGACTGTGATTGGATGACTGCGCTAACCAGCGGACCAATCGCATCGCAGCATCTCAAATGTTGGTTTGGTGGTTCTGAGTCAAAGTCTGTCATCAGAATGATTTGGTTTAATTCCTCCAGAAGCGTCTCACTCGATTGTGTTCCCGAACACCAGCATCCGAACGCAAGATCACATGACAGCGTTTATTGTGTTTCGTCTGACGCTCTGAGACAAACTCATTTATGATGGAGGAGAAAAGAGCCGGATTGAAGCAACTTGCGTTTTTATTAGTGATATTTTGCTCCAGGAAGTGATGATTTTGTTCTCTTGAACACGTGGGATAGAAACGCTGCTTTATTCGCAAATGTTTTGTGCCATATTCCAATTTTGCACACAAGTTAAATTCGCAATAGAAACAGCTAATCACTTTCTTCATTCCAGCTCATGATGTTATAAAAAATATTTGGGGTAAAATGACATCCAATTAGAACCGCCTTCTTTCAGTGCCGTCTTGATGTCATAACTTTCGCTTTTATTCGTCTTTTTTGATAGCATTGGTCAGAGAAAGATGTCATAAATATAGTTTTATAAATGTAGATTAAATTTAAAAAATATATAGAAATCTTTTTACGATGTTAATAACTGTGGAAACCGTCATCAGTCTGTGAAAAGGGTCCATGAATAGATTTTTCTAATGCAGCACAGCAGCAGTGGAGTTTGTGATTGAATGTGTCTGAGTGTGTCGTCCTCGTCTCGTCGTGTGTGTGTTACAGGTGTGGACACACACTCCATATGAGAATATATCCAGAGGCTAAATTCACCATTACTGTCGCCGTGCGTCTGTGTTTGCCACATTAACAGTTCTCTCCTGGTTATTAATGCATTAGAGCCGTCGAGTAGGTCACATTAACATTAACATTTGTGCTGTCATTACGTGTGTGTGTGTGTGTGTGTGTGTGTGGTGTGTGTACTACAGGGGATTCGATCATTACTGTTCGCTTGGAATCGGGTCAGCGTTTTAGAGCTTGTGTGTTTTTACTCAATAGAAGTAGATGCACGGAGCAGATCATAAATAATATACAGACATGCAGGGAATTAGAAGTATAGAATGTGAACACAAAGCACAGACAGTAAATGCACATAATTAGAGTAATTACTGTAAATGAGAGTAAACATCACAATCTGCGCTGTGTTGACTAAAATTATTATGCACATTATAAGACACAAAATAGTTCTTCGTATCTTCAGTGTTTTTCTAGCTGGATTGGGTTCTTCAGATGGTTAAAACATTCCAGATGTTTCACTATAGGAGCTTCAGTTGAGGCTTTTGGGTTTTATGTGAACAAAAATGCTTTTTTACATGTTCCAGATTGAGTCCGAATCAAGTGTGCGTTGGTTTCTCAGTGCATCTCCACACAGACAGTTTCTCTTTCAGATCATGCAGAGATGTTTGAGTTAGTTTTATATCAGCTATACCTGAATGATATGTGTGTAGCTGTTTGTTTGTGGCGTATTAAAGCAGTGAGTTAACCCTGAAGTGTTGAGATGTTTGTAGACGTCATGTTGTTTGATTGACGGACTGTTTTCAGCTCTTATCAGTTTTTCACGAGTCCAGAGGGAGAATTTACAGCCTCCATCATCTTCAGCTCGTGCTCTTTCTCTTTCTGTGGGTTTGACCACATTTCACATCGTCTGTGTGTGTGTCTTGATTACTGGATTACTCCCAAAATCGGAGAATTTACAACCTTATTTAAACCAAGTAGCTCTAAACAGTGTGAGGATTTAGATTTTTTTCATGATATATTTGTTTTTGTCCAAAAGATTTATCTACATAACTGTAACATAAAAAGAAAAATACTTCAATATTTATTTAAAATTGTATTAATTCATTAATACCTGTCAAAAGTTTGGAAACATTAGTTTTTTGCTCATCAAGGCTGCATTTATTTGATCAAAAATACAGTAAAAATTGTGAAATATTATTCCAGTTTAAAATAGAGAAACATTTCTGATTATCAATATTGAAAACAGTTGTGCTGCTTCATATTTCTGTGAAAACAATGAAACCATTCAAACATTTGTGGTGAGATTAAAAAAGAGAGAAATTATTACTTTTATCCATTAAATTGATCAAAAGTGACAATAAAAACATTTATAATGTTATTAAAGATTCTATGTCAAATAAATGCTGTACTTTTGAACTTTATATTCATCAAAAAAATCTGAAAAATAAAATGTATCACAGTTTCCGCAAATATATGAACTGTTTTCAACATTGATAATAATCATAAATGTTTCTTGAGCATCAAATCATCATATTAGAATGATTTCTGAAGGATCATGTGACACTGAAAACTGGAGTAATGATGCTGAAAATTCAGCTTTGATCACAGGAATAAATTACACTTTACTATATATTCACATTGAAAACATCTATGTTAAATTTATAATAATATTTCACTATTTTTTACTGTATTTTTGATCAAATAATGCAGCCTTGGTGAGCAGAAGAGACTCTTTCAGAAACATAAAAAACTGTAATGTTTCCAAACTTTTGACAGGTGCTATATATATATATATATATATATATATATATATATATATATATATATATATATATATACAGTACAGTCCAGTCCAAAGTTTGGAACCACTAAGATTTTTAATATTTTTAAAAGAAGTTTCGTCTGCTCACCAAGGCTACATTTATTTAATTAAAAATACAGTAAAAACAGTAATATTGTGAAATATTATTACAATTTAAAATAACTGTGTACTATTTAAATATATTTGACAAAGTAATTTATTCCTGTGATCAAAGCTGAATTTTCAGCATCATTACTCCAGTCTTCAGTGTCACATGATCCTTCAGAAATCATTCTAATGCTGATCTGCTGCTCAAGAACATTTATTGTTTACAATTGTACAAAATATTTGTGTACAATATTTTTTTTCAGGATTATTTGATGAATAGAAAGTTCAAAAGAACAGTGTTTATCTGAAATCTAATCTTTTGTAACATTTAAATGTCTTTACTGCCACTTTTGATTGATTTAATGCATCCTTGCTGAATAAAAGTATTCATTTCTTTAATTTCTTTTCAAAAAAATAAAAATAAAAATTCTTACTGACCCCAAACTTTTGAACGGTAGTGTATAATGCTACAGAAGCTTTGTATTTCAGATAAATGCTGTTCTTTTGAACTTTCTATTCATCAAGGAATCCTGAAAAAAAAAGTACACAACTGTTTTCAACACTGAAAATAATCATAAATGTTTCTTGAGCATCAAATCATCATCATTAGAATGATTTCTGAAGGATCATGTGACACTGAAGACTGGAGTAATGATGCTGAAATTCAGCTTTGATCACAGGAATAAATTACATTGTCAAAATTTTAAATAGTACACAGTTATTTTAAATTGTAATAATATTTCACAATATTACTGTTTTTTTACTGTATTTTTAATTAAATAAATGTAGCCTTGGTGAGCAGAGACGAAACTTCTTTTAAAACATTAAAAATCTTAGTGGTTCCAAACTTTTGGACTGTACTATATATATAGTTATATAGTTATATATACACATATTGTCAGTGTGTAATTTTATTAAATATTTATTTATTTTACTTATTTCTATTTTATTACATTTTTCAGTTCTAGTTCATATTTTATGTATTTGTTTTTATTTGCAGAACTTTATTATTCTTTATTTATTTATTTAAATTAATTTAATCCGGCATGTGTATATACACACTAACACACACGCATACACACTTACACATATGTGTTAATTAATTTAATTCAGTCAAATGGACTAAACAGCAGCTTCAAATGAGAAAGTCTGCTGATATACAGTTGATGGATCAGATCCTGTGTGTGTGTGTGTGTGTGTGTGTGTGTGTGTGTGTGAGTGATTATATTGCCCTGTTCTGACCGTGTGTTTTGTGACGGTGCTGAGGAACAGAAGAGTTTGCTGATACTTTGTGAATGAGAATGTCTTGTGTGTGTGTGTGTGTGTGTGTGTGTGTGTGTGTGTGTGAGAGTATGTGGAGTCACGCTGCTGCTCTGTGGACAAACGCTGTGAGCCGACAGTGAATGACCTCTTTATCAGGCAAACCTGCCTGGAATCCATTAAGCGCGGCGAGCGAGAGCGACTGCCGTCCAGCATCTCAATCAGCGCACCCGTCCAGCCGCTCTGTGCTCGGCTCGTTCTGTCTTATGTCATCTCCTCTCATACTTCAGCCCGTCAAACACCCTCTCCAGCTCACGGACGGCCCGCGTCACGCCTCGCATCGGCAGCTGGAGCGGAAGTTCCTTTCCTTGACAGAAGAAGAGCTGTCAGCTCACTGACACTGAGAGTGTTTTAAGGTCAGACTGACCTTGAGCTCAACCTGAGCACTTTAAAGAGCCGGGATTATGCTTTGATGTTGTTTTTGTGCTCTACTAGAACAGGTTGATTATTTTCCTCATATTCTCCATTGTTGCAGCTCCTCTCTTCCCAGTCTGTCAGTAACGCTCTGTTTAGTTCCTGTCTCTATGAAGCCCCTCCTTCTGAAAAGCACAATGTGCTCTGATTGGTCGGCTGGAGCGGTGTGTTGTGATTGGTGTTTGGGAAATGTCCCGCCCCTTACCATAACCACCAGTTTCAACACACTACTAACTAACTCAACCAGGCCCCGCCCCTTTATTCTGCGCATGAATTATTTAAATGAGGAATATTGTGACGTGTTCATTCCCGGAAGGCGTTTCAGGGAGTTCTGCAAAATGACTGAAGATATTAATTCTCGTTTACTGAAAAGTGTCTCAAAATGAAGTGAGTTTGTGCTTAAAACAAGAACAAATATCTGCCAGTGGAGTCAGAAAATGTTGCATCTCAAAAACATTTAAGAATGTTTTACTGTAAGAAGAAAATCAGTTTTCGCAGTGATATGAAGGCTGTATTTACTGTGATGTTCTGATGAATCTGCCCTCCTCCTTTTTAGTAAACGCACACATGATTCTCAGCAGCTGCACAGACAGAAACAATAAGACACGAGAGAACTGACGCTCTTTGAATCGTTCACTAGCCTGTAATCAGCGGGAGAAATTACAGGGCGCAGCGTTGAGATCAGCGCACGCTCGGAAACACGCTGAAAGCTCGTGTTTTGGGTGTGATGCGTGTCGAGATAAACACGGACGGGACATTAATAAGCGCCGCGCTGCGTGAGAGCTGAGAGTAATTATGTCCAACAGATCTCTGATACACGGAGGAACATTTGCTCACAATCACACTGATGTTCAGCAGGTCTACAGCTCTCAGGAACACGACTTTAACTGTTTGATCACTCGATCTGAACCTTGACAAATATAGAATTTAAAATCTTATTTAAACCTGGAAGTAAACAAAGTGTAAGGATTTAGATTTTTTTTTTTTTATGGCATTTGATTTTGTCCAAAAAAGCATAACTGTAAAATAAAAATAAACATTTGTTTGTTTGTTTGTTTATTTGAATGTATTTATTTCTGTTCATTTTTATTTAGTTATTATTTATTCTAATATTTATTTACTGATTTTTATTTTAATTATTCATTTAATTAAATGTATTTTATTTTAATTAATTAGTTAATTGGATGGATTAACTAACTAATCCATCCGTCCGTCCGTCCATCCATCCATCCATCCATCCATCCATCCATCCATCCATCCGTTATTATTATTATTATTATTTATATCTTTATTTATATGTTGATTTATCTAATATTTAAATTTTTTATTTAAATTAACTAATTAATTAACTATCCATTTTTTATTATTATTATTATTTATATTATTTATTTGTTATGTTATTTTAGTTTTTTTTATTAATTAATTACTAATCCATCCATTATGTTATATAATAATAATTATTATATTATTATTTATATTTTTATGTTTTATAGTTATTTAGTTTTTATTTTTAATAATCCATCCTTATTGTTTATTTATATTATTCTATTATTTTTATATATATATATAATATTTTGGTTTTTTATTTTAATTAATTTAATATTATTATTATTATTATTTATTTGTTTATGTTAATTATTAATATTTTAGTTTTTTTATTATAATTAACTAATCCATCCTTCTATTGTTGTTATTATTATTTTTATTATTTATTTATATTTATATGTTGATATAATATTTTTAGTTTTTTTTTATTTTAATAATTTATTAATGATTTAACTAATCCATTATTTCATTATTTTATTATTAATTAATAATATTTATAATATTTATTTGTTATTTATTATTATGTTTTAGTTTTATTTTAATTAATTAATGATTTAACTAATCCATTATAATAATAATAATAATAATAATAATAATATTATGTTAATTTATAATATTTTTTTTTATTTTATTAACAATCCTCCTTCTTAATTTATTTCAGTTCTAGTTCATTTTTAATTTGTTTTATTTGCAGAACTTTATTATTCTTTACTAATCCATTATTATATTATATTTATTTATATTATAATAATAATATTTATATATTTATTTATGTTGATTATATAATATTTAGTTTTTATTAATTACTTATTAATGATTTAAACTATCCATATTATTATATTATTATTATTTATTTGTTAATTTATATATATTTTAGTTTTTATTTTAATTAACTAATCCATCCTTCTATTGTTATTATTATTTATTATTTATTTATTTATTTATATTTATGTTGATATAATATTTTAGTTTTTTATTTAAATTAATTTATTAATGATTTAACTAATCCATTATTATTATTGTTATTATTATTAATATTTATATATTTATGTTGATTTATATAATATTTTAGTTTATTTTAATTAATCCATCCATCTATTATTATTATTTATATATTTATTTATGTTGATTTGATTTATATAATATTTTTGTTTTTTCCATCCATCCATTACAACCTTTGTCTCAAATTGTGGTGCAGATAATGTAATTTGTCAATATTTAATTTAGTATAAAACTGCAGAATGGAAGCACAGTGGCTTTTACACCGACGTTCATCAGGTTTGTGTAGAACTGAGGCGTTTATGAACTTGATCTTTAAGGTAGGCTAGTGTAGGAGTGTGATTGTATAATCTTCAGTCTCTTTCTGTCTTTCTCTCTCTCTGTTCTTCATCATTTATTCTTTTATCTGTCCTGTTCATCGCAGCATCACCTTCACAACAAGCTCGGCTCGTTCCGCCTCACCCTCCTGCGTTCGGCCTATTATTATCATAAATAAACGTCCGGCCGCATAAATACTGCATGGTGCGGAGATGCTGTTTGCGGTGTGTGGTGACGGCCGGGCTTTTATGCATTCATGTGCCCATGATCTATCTGAATGTACACTCATAAACAAGCGCTGTGGAGATTTCTGCTGAGTGAGGCAGAACGGCTAATCTGCAGTGTGTAGCGCCTTCACTAGCGTCCTATTTCCTGCAAGCGCATTCCATATATAACGCTGTTTTTGGATGCACAAAGGATGGGCCGACAGGGATGGGGACGTTTATTTCTCATAAAGATAAAGTACTTTATCTTGTGCTATGGCCTATTTCTACACACACACACACACACACACACACACACACCAGAGGGAGCGTGCTGAGGAGAGATATCCCATTGTGTCATGCACATAAACTTCTGAAGTCCTTTTCTTCTTTCTCCACACATCTGTCTGCCTCTTAAAAGGCTTTTCGCTTAACAAATGCAGTTTGTTAGAGTTTTTCCACTTATGACCAACTTCTGGATGAGCAAGCAGGGAAACGCTAGTAAAGATGCTTTAGGAGGCTTTTAATAGGCAGATGTTTCTGCCCGAATGATGCTGGTTCTGGAACAAACTTGTGCTTCTGAACCCACAAATGTGTCGCTTTACTTTGGTGGAAACATGAAGAATGATTCCAGATCTTACTTTGTGTTTTTCACAGTGGCACCTTCAGCTTCTGTTCGTCAAATATCATTTGGTATTAATGAATTAAATTAGGTTAAAAGTTAAGCATCCTGGCAACCACCCAGAACACCTTAGCAACACACTAACAACCACCTTAGCACACCTGCACCCTGGTGAACACCCTAGCAACGCACTAACTACCATTCAGAACACCTTAGCGACTGCATACTGTAGCAGAGCCCTGGCAACCACCCAAACCACCTAGCAACACACTAACAACCATTCAGAACACCTTAGTGACCACATACTGTAGCAGCGCCCTGGCAACCACACAGAACACCCTAGCAACACACTAACAACCATTCAGAACACTTTAGCAACCGCATACTGTAGTGGTTCCATAGTGATCACACAGAACACCCTAGCAACACACTAACAACCATTCAGAACACCTTAGCGACCACATACTGTAGCAGCTTCCTGGCAACCACACAGAACACCCTAGCAACACAAAACACCATTAGAACACCTTAGCACTGATACTGTAGCAGCGCCCTGGCAACCACACAGAACACCCTAGCAACACACTAACAACCATTTGAACACCTTAGCACTGCATACTGTAGCAGCGCCCTGGCAACCACACAGAACACCCTAGCAACACACTAACAACCATTTAGAACACCTACTGCATACTGTAGCAGCTTAACCACACAGAACCTAGCAACACGAACACCTTAGCAACATACAGCGCCTGGCAACCACACAGAAACACCTAGCAACACACAGCCTTAGCACTGCATACTGTAGCAGCGCCCTGGCAACCACACAGAACACCCTAGCAACACACAAAAACCATTTAGAACACCTTAGTGACCATACTGTAGCAGCTCCCTGGCGACCACACAAAACACCCTAGCAACACACTAACAACCATTCAAAACACCTTATTGACTGCATGCTGTAAGCTGCTCCCTGGCGACCACACAGAACACCCTAGCAACACACAAACAACCATTCAGAACACTTTAGCAACCGCATACTGTAGTGGTTCCATAGTGATCACACAGAACACCCTAGCAACACACTAACAACCATTCAGAACACCTTAGCGACCACATACTGTAGCAGCGCCCTGGCAACCACACAGAACACCCTAGCAACACACTAACAACCATTCAGAACACCTTAGCGACCACATACTGTAGCAGCGCCCTGGCAACCACACAGTAGCAAACACTAACAACCATTCAGGCGAACACATACTGTAGCAGCGCCCTGGCAACCACACAGAACACCCTAGCAACACACTAACAACCATTCAGAACACCTTAGCGACCACATACTGTAGCAGCGCCCTTGCAACATAGCATAATAACCATGATCCAGATTTTGATATGATCTGATGATCTTACCTGAATATTTCAAGCAAACAGGTTACAGATACAGTATGCATAGACTTGACCTCTCTCTCTCTCTCTCTCTCTCTCTGTAGACGAGCCATTAAATATAAAGTGTAGAACTGGAGTGATTATTAGGCTCTTCATTTGTCCAGTCTCAGTCAGGACTCTTTGCGACGCAGAACCGCTGCCAATTACAGTGTTTTATCGGACAGAACGAGTCTGTTATCAGTTCCAGGTGCAGTGAGACGTCTTTATGTTTCTTTATTGCTGCCCTCTATGATTTCTTCCATCTCTCAAGCGTTATTACAGTAATTACAGTGCCGGCACACAAAAACGTCAAACACTTCTGTCCTTCTAACGAAAACAGACCCAAAGTTCCCAAACAGTCCAGGCTGAGACTGTCACAATTCATCCAGTTTATGAGCTGAAACTCCAAAGATGCTGTCGTCCATGAAATGAAAGTGGATAGTGACCGTAAAGCAGCATAATTTACATCCTAAATTGTAACATTGAAACAAGCATTCTCTGTAAAGCTGCTTTGAATCTGTATGTATTGTGAAAAGTGCTATAGATTCCTGCACAGCTTGCAAATCTTATTTTATGAAGTGAGTTTGTGCTTAAAACAAGAACAAATATCTACCAATGGAGTAAAAATAGATGTTTTTTGGGTGAAACGTTCCTCAAATGGCACAAAAGTTTAAAAGAACTCCATAGAGCACATATGAAGGTTCGTAAGCTCTGCTCCGTCAGGAATCTCTAGGAAGTTTGTCTGAGTGTCTGTGTGCAGTACTGCGGTGTTTTCTCTTAGAGTCTCGGCTGTCGTCGGGGAAGCTGCACCAGTTTAGACGTACTGCTGAACGGCACCATATGGAGAGCTTTTTTTAATCTTTAGTTTGTCTTTTATTGTTATAATGCAGCGGCCTGAATGACTGCGCCGCTGCTGCACTATTAAAAGATCTCACACCCTCTCTTGACCTGCTTTCCCTCGCAATGTCTTTTTTCCATTCTCTCTTATGTCTCTCTTTTGCTCCATCTTTCTCTCTCACCTGCACTCTCTGGATATAATAATAGAGTGATCTAGTTCACCGGCTGTGAGCGGGTCAGGTTTAAGTACGCTGTCCATACTGTAATCGCAGACATCTTTCCTTAGTGAGGAAATGCTGAAATGTGAGTTTTTGCAGGGAGTAAAGTCTGCCAATTAATTATCCATCACTCTCCGAAGTAAACTGAAGACATCCTTGTGTGAATTGGGACAAAGCCAGTATATCTCACTGTCCAAATATCGAGACACTTTTTCATTATCACATATTTTAGTAATCAACATAAATTAGGTATAATTTGAAACAGGGTTATTAAAACTATTAAAAAAATGTGTTAATTAAAATAAAGCTGAAATAATAAAATGCTTAGTTGAACAACGTAAACTAAATGAAAATTATTAATGTTCATTGGCAATAAACTGAAATAAGTCTAAGTTAAAGCACTAAAATTATTAACTATAAATAAATAAAAACTAAAACTGAAATAAAAAAAACCTAAATAGCAATATTTTTTAAAAAATTAAGCACATATCGAAATTACAAAATAATTAACATTAAAGTTTATTTTTATATTTAAGTTATTATTATTTTTTTGTGATTTCAGTTTATTGCCAAGGCAATATTTTGAATTTTTGGTTAGTTTAAGTTTAAGTAATTTATATATATATTTTTATATATTCAAACTACTTTTTCCACTTTTATTTTTTGATTCTTCTGCAATAATCTGCTTTACAAAGAGCTATATTCCAAAGCATTCATGAATTACGACCTTTTAAGTTCAGATCTGATCTCAGGAAGCGTTAGCTGGTTAAAGGGCTCGTGAGGAATAAGTTTCCCTTGATCTTTTGAGATCCTCTTGACTTGATCTTTTTCTCTTTCTTTTGGATATAATAGTAGTAAGTGCCTTTGTTGAGGGTTGTAGATTTCCAGTGTTCGCGTCAGACGTGCGATTCCAGCTGTTTCACCAGAGAGGAACAGAGAGAGTGAAGGGTCTGGAAAATGACTTTGTACCTTGTTGTGAAGGGAAATTAATGGGATATGTGGATGGAAATGAATATGAGATGGAATAAAAAATTATATTTCACTGCTTTTGCATAATATTTCAATATTTTCACAAACTTCTTTGGGGGAATGGAAAAGTCTCAGTGTCTCCGTGAAGCACACGACATCCGCTTCCGTCACATTTTCTGACCGGGTTAAACTGCTGCGCTTTCATGGAAGCATCTGCCTTTCTGCCCTAAAATCAAACACTTCTTTCCTTGTGAACCTGGCTTTCATATGTGTTACGAGAGGCAATTTCCTCCCAACAAAGAGGGTCAGTATCAGCGGCACACTGTTCCATTCCCGTTTTCCGGCAGAATTATCCGGAATCGAGGAAAGCCATTTTATAAAGGGCCTGACTAATCACCGTAAGGGGCTTTTGGGAGGTACGGCTCTCCGTGCATATAGTCATAAAGAAGAGCTCCGGCCCGCAGATAAGACACACACAACCTTATCTAGAATAATACTCTCACACACTACTGAACACTTACAATTGCATCGCACGCTGGATTAGCCTCGTGCCGAGGAAAGCTCGCGCTCCTGCCCGGCTAACGGATCCGAGGGCTGAATTTATTAGCTCTGCTCATTACTCTACGCTTTGTAAAAACATTTATCATGCCTAACAAGTTGTTTATGTTAGCGGGGAGAACATTATGTAGTCTTGTCTGAAATGCATCAATTACGCTCCGTCACTGGATGATTTATTTTTAGGTTTTGGTGATGTAAACAACTCTTTTTGAGTGCAAAAAATGATGGCAAATATCTAAAATCAAAATCAAAATGAAGCAAGAAGCAAAACTGGGTAAGACTTTAAGATATTTAGGATGTTTTTCTCTTGTTTTAAGTCGGAAATTGAATAAAAACGCACGTGAAAGCGATTCTACCTCATCCTGTGTGGGTTTTCTGGGCCGGAAACATTTGATTCGATATGTGAAATGGAAATATTCCCAAGGTACTGTACAGGGACAACATATCTCATAATGACTTTATGGATGGCATCCCATTTTAATGTGCCGTATATCTGAATTGGCGAGTGAAACGTTGATATTTTAAGCTTAATTTAATGTTACGGGTGAGCTGCTCCAGTTCTGTCAGTCCGCGAACCCAGGAGGAATATTATCATCGGCCGTTAATAAGTTTGTGTCTTTAATTCTCCCTCACTTCCACACTGAGTCACATGTAGAGATGCAGGAAGATGCGTTTAATCTGCGTTTCCACGCGGTGGGCGTAGTGGATTAGCCTTGCGTTTTCATTGGCAGCAGCTCTTCGGGGAGACTTCATGTTCAACAGCAACCCTGTGGCCTATTTTATGTCTTTTCTGTGGAAAGAAGATCCTCTCCTCGTATTCTGTACCGTGGAGATGTTTGCAGGCTAATGAGAGCGAGCGGCGGGAGAATGAATGTGTGTGAATGAGAGACCTGGAGACCGGCGGATCATGATAGATCCTTCTGAGCACAAATAAACGATCATATCTGAAAACGCCTCACCATTTCATATTCACATGTCCGGATTTTTGTGTTTGCTGTCAAATAGTCTAAAAGTGTGGTTTAGTTATTTCTTTAACATTATTTCTTTCTTTATTTTATTTATTCTATTATTTTTTTAGTGTCACCTTATTTATCGATTTGATTTAACTTTATCGCTTTATTTTTATCTTTTTATTAATTAAGCTATTTTTACTATTATTATTATTATATCACTTTATTTATTTTATTTTTTCATCCAAATACCTGAAACTTATTTTACTTATTTATTTATTAACTTTATTTTATTTAGTTTTAACTTTATCACTTTATTATTTTGTATATCACATATTATTTCATTTTCATCCAATGATTTTTTTTTATTAACTTTATTCTTTTTTCACTTATTATTACATTTTATTTTAAATACCTGAAACTCTATTTTGCTTATTTATTTAACCTTCACTTTATTTTAACTTATTTATTTATTTATTTACATTTTATTTATTGTCAATTTATTGATTAATTTTATTGTATTTTATTTATTTTATTTTATTTTATTTTATTTATTTTATTTTATTTTATTATTTTATTTATTTACTTGAAACTTTTATTTATTTTATTTATTTTATTTTATTTTTTATTTTATTTATTTTATTCATCCAAATACTTGAAACTTTTTAATTTAATTTAATTTAATTTAATTTAATTAATTAATTAATTTAATTTAATTTTAATTTAATAATTTAATTTAATTTATTCATCCAAATACTTGAAACCTTATTTTATTTTATTTTATACATCCAAATAACTTTATTTAATTTTCACTTTATATATTTTTAATTGGTTTAACTTTATTACTTTAGTTTAATTCAATTTTATTAATTTATTTTATTTCATTATTTATTTGATTTGATTTTATTTTTTTATTTTTCATCCAAGTACTAGAAATTATTTGAATAGTCGTAACAGTGTTGTTTTAGTCATTGAGGTTCAAATCAGAGATGTTTAACACATTTCTGCTCTCATAATGCCAATAAGCGCACTGGAAAGTGAAGAACGAGAGGATGAGTGAAGAACAGAGACGTGAGATCATCAGAATCAGACTCTTGACGAGCGCTCGTTCCGTGCCAGAGAACATGTTGATGTGATGCTGCTCAATTTGGGGGAACGCTCGGACACACACACACACACACACACACACACACACACACACGCACACGCTGCATAACGATGCAGTTAACGAACACTTGACATCTCTAATCATCTCTGAGACGGATGCTCTCCAGTCAGAGAGGACGACCCGAATCACAGCTTAGTGCAGAAATCATCAGCTGCTGATTAATAACATCTAATCAAACGAGACACAGATGAAGGTTAGGCTGTTTGTTTGTTTATTTATTTAAATTCAGATATTTAATATCAGCCGTCCACTTTCAGTGTCTTACACACAACACACTCTTTATTGTGCTCTACGGATGTGTGTGTTCTTGTATACATGTGACATGGGTATATGCAATGTGAGAACATGAACAAACGTGAACGACGCTCGGCACTGCATCGAGTTTAAGCCTCGTCGATTTAAATATTCAAGCACAAGAAGACGCAAAAGGAAACTCGATTCGATTCTCGCGAATACTGAATTGAACTCTTTCACGTCTTGCGCTTGAAAGAACAAATTCACACGAAGTATCCTAGTAAACACAGTCAGTTATGTGAATGTAAATAGTTGAGAGAGAACACACGAGTACAGCTCTTAAAGTGACAGCAGCCTAATATTCCTGCTGCCGTCGGTGTGGGTTAATTAAAGTTCTCTGTTCCTGTGGACGCTCGGGGTGAAACGTCTCTTTAGCTGAGGCTGATGGGAGGAGACGGGGAGCACATGGGTGCAGCAGACACACACACAACACACACACACACACACACACACACACACACACACAAAGGGCATGCGTCCGACACCTCTCTCAGGCTCTCACTGCCATTTAAAAACAGCTGGCGCTTCGTTCCACTGACATTTCACACACACACTTCACACACACACATACACTCCCAGCATGCGGTGTCACGTTCACACTGCCTTTGGCACCAAAGCTGAGAGATCATTTGTGTGTGTGTTTACTGAATGTTCCATTATATATGCAATATTATGCCCTTCTACACAGTCTTGATGTTGTTTTTGGGCTCTACTAGAACAGGTTGATTATTTCCTCATATTCTCCATTGTTGCAGCTCCTCTCTTCCCAGTCTGTCAGTAACGCTCTGTTTAGTTCCTGTCTCTATGAAGCCCCTCCTTCTGAAAAGCACAATGTGCTCTGATTGGTCAGCTGGAGTAGTGTGTTGTGATTGGTGTTTGGGAAATGTCCCGCCCCTTACCATAACCGCCAGTTTCAACACACTACTAACTAACTCAAGCAGGCCCCGCCCCTTTATTCTGTGCATAAATTATTTAAATGAGGAATATGAATGGCTTATTTAAATCTTTATGTGTGTGTGTGTGTGTGTGTGTGTGTGTGTGTCTCTTCAGGGTAAAACAAACTTCCCTGTAAGATTGAGCAGAACTGTAAGATCGCTCTTCCATCATCTTGTCATGTAATCATGTTTACTTTTAAATAAATATCGTTAGCGCTGATCTCTTGATCAGGAGTATATGAACGCCAACATCCATCTTCATGACAGTGCCGATTCACAATCGAGTCTCACGTCACACTGTTGCTAAGCTGACAATAAGCATTAAAATAAATGCCTATATTGGATAAAAAGTGTTTTAATGCCATTTTTCTATTGATACTTTTCCTGATTTAGTAATTTCATCTCGTTCCAGTAAAAATGTTTAAACGTTGTTAAAACCAAATACATTTATTTGGGAAGCAAGTAAAAAAATAAAAAATAAAAAGAGAGAGAGAGAGAAATCTTTGTGCAATAATTTAAATAATGTGTATTTTTGGATTATATTTCTATGATATTATTTGTATTATATGTTTGTATTTGTTAAATTTATATTGTTTTAAGGGTGTTAGGAGGGAGGAATCTAAAATATTGGGTTAAAAACAACCCAAGTTGGGTTGAAAATGCCAAATGACAAACCCAACGATTGGGTTGTTTTAACCCAGCGGTTGGGTTAAATGTTTGCCATACCTGCTGGATAGTTTTATTTAACTCAAATATTGTTTAAAATGACTGTATTTCTTGCTTAAAATGAACCCAAAATATATTGGAAATTAAAAATCAGATACATAATTACTAGAGGAAACCATAATAATCAAAAGGTGAACATTTATTAATAAGCAATTTAACAGATGTTTGTTGAATATTTTCATTAACTTATTAATAATGTTCATTTAAAACATTTACATTCGCTGCATTAAAAAACAACCCGGTTAAAACGACCCAACCGCTTAAAAAACCCAATATTGGGTTTAAAATTTAAAATGACCCAATCGCTGGGTTAAAACGACCCAATCGCTGGGTTAAAATGACCCAATCATTGGGTTAAAATCGAAAACGACCCAATCGCTGGGTTAAAAGACGAAAACGACCCAATTGGGGTTAAAACGACCCAATCGCTGGGTTAAAACGACCCAATCGCTGGTTAAAAGACCCAATCGCTGGGTTAAAATGACCCAATTGGGTTAAAACGACCCAATCGCTGTTTAAAACGACCCAATCGTTGGGTTAAAATGACCCAATCATTGGGTTAAAAAGAAAACGACCCAACACGGGTTAAAATGACCCAATTGCTGGGTTTGTCCATTTTCAACCCAATAACTTATTTTTAAATATGTCATATACAGTATGCACATTTATATTGTTTTGAGGATGTTTATCTAGATATTCTGACTGGAAAACAAGACAAAAATACAGTATTTTTGCATTGCCGTGTATGTGTATTATATTGCAATCACTTTATCTTGGATGGATTATTGTCACAAAGCATTCTGGGACTGTTCTGCAGTGTCTGTGAGTGAAGAGCGTGTCTTCGCGTGATGGATCTCACCAGCGTGTGTCTGATCTCTCCTCACACTGGTGTGAAATGGCTGGCCCGCGACGGCCCGATCCCAGGTGCCTCTCTCTGAACACAGGCTCTGTTCTGTCAGCGATCGTCCCGCTCTCTCTCCTCGTGCCAGCGGAAGCTCTATTGGAGCCTGCCAGCGCCTCGGGACAGACCGCCAATCCCCAACATGCAGATTATTCTAATAGTAGGCCGCGCTTCCAGAAACCTCCAGCACGGTGGCGTAATGAATGCCGAGCCTTGTGGGCCTCCAACATAAAGCCGTGTTTGCTGTTCCTATGAATTATTCAAACACGCCTCAAGGCTGCAGATCATCCAGGCAACAGCTAAGAAAATTAGCCACCAATTAGTGTTTATTTACAGCTAGAGAGTGTTGTCTTCGTTCTCCACCGCTGGTTCGAGGCGTTTGCTGACCTTACAGCAAGATTATTCAGCCTAAAACATCATTTACTCACACTTGTGTCATCTAAATGTACTGAAATGCAAAAAAAGATTTTCCCTTTGAATGAAGATTATTTTTCTGACTCCATTGGCAGATATTTGTTGTTGTTTAAAGGCATAAACTCACTTCATTTTGATACATTTTTTTCATTAAACAAGTCAGTCATTTCTCTTCTCCAGTAAATGTATCTTGATTTAAGAATGTTTAGATATTTGTGCTGGAAAACAAGACAGAAACACTGAGGAAGAACAGATTTTTTTTGCAGTTTTGCACCATGTTGTGTTTATTTTCCAAGGAGAGATTGAGCGTGCATTAAGACTTTCATTGAATAATGAATATTTCTTATGCAAAGCATCATATATGAGTTTAGAAGACTTCATATATAATGCACAAGAACACTGTAAAAAATAAATCAGTGAAATTTAAGTTAAAAAGACAGTGAAAGATTCCTTTAAAATGGAAGAAACTGGAAGAAACAACATGAGGAAGCATTTGCAATCAAAATCAAAATGGAAAGTTTGAGGTTTGACTAATTTATGAACGTTTTTTTTTTCCCTCAGGGATCTGATGGCTCAGATGTTACATAAAATGTCCCATTATATTTATTACATTTTTTCATCATCTACAGTAAGGGAACTTACCGTTAACCAACTAACACATTTTATTGTAGCATTTTTTACTGGCCTTTACAGTTAACATCAAGTGCAAGTCGTACTGTACGTCATTTAAAGTTTCACAGATTTTGACCAAATGTTGACAGAATGTTACTTTTTGGGTGGAAGATTCCTTTGAAATGGAAGAAACTGGAAAAGATGAGAAGGCATTTGGATCTGTGTGTGTGTGTGTGTGATCCAAGCCGTGCGTCTCAGTCAGATCAGATCAGATCAGCCACTAAATGATGGAGCAGACACTTTGTTGACTGAAGGGATCTGACGGCAGTTTGATGTTTCTTCAGAGAGGAGCGTCCAGATCCCCAAAGCCCACCGTCTGATCCCTGTTTGTTCCCACCCAAATCCCTGCTGCTCCTCTGGCCGCGGCTCCACGCCAGATAGTGCGTGTGTGTGTGTAGTTTATGTTGTGATGTTGGTGTCTTTTACTTCATGCCAAGAAGGAACGTTTCGCCACATGCAGGTGGATTCATACAGCACAAATCAACCGAGAGCAGGGATGTTTCACTCTTCAGGTGGCCGCTTTGACCAAAATCTCAAAACGGCATGAGCAATTCTACACACTGCAAAAAACTCTGTTCCTCAGTGTTTCTGTCTTGTTTTCCAGCACAAATATCTAAACATTCTTAAATCAAGATACATTTACTGGAGAAGCGAAATTACTTGATAAAGACTGAATTTGAAAATGATAGCAGAATAAGTCATATTAGTTTGGTAAAACTTGGTGTAGAAACAATTTTCACTCAGAAATTGCTAGTAAATTTCACAAATAATTACAAAGAAATGGCAAATAAATTTTGAAGTAGAAAGACTGAAATAGTGTTTTTATTGTAAAACGAACTCCAGTAATCTTCAAAAAACTGTGAGTCATTGTATGATTCACTCAACTGATTTGTTCAACAACACTGATTCATTCAGGACCGTGTTGCTCGTAGAGACTCTATGGTTAACTCTGCTTCTGTGGCTTCATTTGAAACTGTTAATGAAGCAAAAATAGACAAAATAACTGATAGTAGTGTGTCTAAATGTAAGTTATTCAATTGAGCGCTGCAGTGATGATGGATTTTTGGAGGCTGTAAGTTAGCATCACCCTGGATTTTTACACATTGCAAAAAATGATGTTCTTCCTCAGTGTTGTTTTCCAGCAAAAATATCTAAACATTCTTAAATCAAGATACATTTACTGGAGAAGAGAAATGACTGAAGATATTAAGACTTGTTTACTGAAAAATGAAGTGAGTTTGTGCTTAAAACAAGAACAAATAATCGACAATGTAGTCAGAAAATTAATCTTCATTCAAAGGGAAAATTTTTGCAGTGAATTTTGGAATATTGTGGAAATTTAACCCTGTGACCAGCAAAGTTTATAATCCTTACACATTTGGTTCATTATGAGAATCTTCACAAATGAACACAGCTTTTATGAATTTTGAAGCCTGTAGGCTATAAATGAACTACACCACGGTCACATGACTTCAATAAGCTTCAACAACTCTTTATTTAAAACATTTTCCCTGAAAAGTTGAGTTAGAATACTTTGCAAGAGCACAATAAACTTTAAAAGCGACTTGTAAGTAGATAAGTTGTCAACTGTCAGTGGTGCAAAGTTGTTCAATTATGAAATGAATCAACTATGAAACATTCATTATCAGATAAGCAGCTCTAAAAAACGAAGTGTCATTATAGAGATCAGTTCAGTTCACTTCAATAACTGTGTAAATGGTGAAAAGTTGTTCAATTTTTAAATGAATCAACTATAAAACAAATCAACTATGAAACGAATCAACTACGAATCAGTTATGAAACATTCGATTTCAGCTGTAAGCGAAGTGTCATTTTTCAGATCAGTTCAGTTCAGTGTTGATTCAGTTCATCAGTTATAAAAATGGACTCAATTTCAACTGTAAAGCAGTTCTACAGAAGACAATAGAGTCATTCAAATCAATTCAGTTCAGTTCAAGTAAAGTTAATCAATTATGAAACAAATCAATTTCAACTCTACAGAAGACAATAGAGTCATTATGTAACTCAATTCGGTTCAGGTGTTGTTCTCATCTGATAGTATCAGTGCAGTCAGATCAATAATATTGCTGAATATAGATTCTTTTAAACCCCATAAAGCTCAGAGAATGTGGGAAAAATTCAACACGGTGTGCAAAGAGAGCGTGTGTCTCTATGGAAATTGGAAATAATTGACTTGCACGTTCACTTGCATACACAGTCCATTTATTTGGACGAATCTATCGGCGAGGAGCTGAAATCTACACCGGCGAGGCGAGGAGCGGCTTTTATTTTCAAGGCTTCTGTCTGGCTTTGTGTTCGCCTGACTGATAAGTTGTCCTGACCGATTGAATTTGTCTTTTTCCTGCGACGCATTCTCTCTCTCTCTCTCTGCCCCGTCTGCAGTCGCGCGCCTCCATTCAGGAGAATGTCAGTCAGCCGGTGTGTGGTGATGAATAGAGGCGAGAGAATAGAGGCCGTTACGCCATTGAGCGCCGCTGGATGCCGGCGACCGTCGCCACGTCTTTCTCTTTTGTTTGACCCCGCCGCTCGCCCTCGTCCATCCTTCCGTTCTGTTGGCAGGTAAACAGCTTTGAATACGCTGACGTCATCCGGCCACGTCTCCCAATCCTCCGGCCAATTAAATGATAAGGTGCTCAGGAGGGTCCGAAAGCCTCTGAGATTCCCATTAAATGGTGAGTGGCAGCGTTGGGATTAACAAAGCGATTGGTGCGGTTACATTTGGGGTTCACGGGTGAGAGAACGGCCTCATCATCGATCAGACGTTGGTCTGGACCACAATGAGCATCAGTAAACCACCGTGGCAGGTTTCCCAGACACACAATACGCTTTGTGTGCAGCCTGAAAGGATTTTTAATGAAAACGCACGGTTTGTGGGCCGATATTACGCTTTCGATTGGTTCTTGACATTTAAGAACGTGATTGTGCCTCTCGCATGATGCTCCAAACACACGTGTCGTTGCTTTTAGTCACATATGTTATAATTTCAGATGATTGCAATCAAAATGGACAGCTCTTATTTATTTAATGGAATATTGCAGTGTTTATTCTAAATGATTTATCGGTGCACATCATTATTGTGTTAAATTCATGTTCTTCATGATCTTGAATCAGAATAACATTTCATCTCTTCTCTGATGATGAGGGCGGGGCAACCTGTCACTCACATGAGATCAACCAATAGCAAACCACAACCAGCCAATCAATTCCACACAGACAAAATCAAGCCCCGCCCTACATTTGTTCTTGTTTGCAAAGCGTTAATTTGGATATGCAGACATTCAGTGTCTTGAGGTGTAAAACACAACATGTTTAGTTAAACATTCAAGCTTCAGAGTTCTCAGAACTTTTGCTGTTAGAGTTTTAAAGAGTTTGTTCGTTTTAGAAGAGTTGAGATCAACTGTGCATGTTGTTTTATTTTAAATATTGTGCTTCTGTAACTAGTTTAACCGGCAAGAACCTAACACAATTTTGTGAGCTAATACTTAAAACAAATTTGCTAATTGGGTGAGAAAAATCTTAATTTCAGATATACACTGCCGTTCAAAAAATTGTATTTTGGTAGGATTTTTTTTTTTATTAATAATCTATTCTGCTCACCAAACCTGCATTTATTTGATCAAAAATACAGTACAAATTGTGAAATAATTTTAAAATTTAAATCAGCTGTTTTCTTTGTAAATATATTATAAAGTGTAATTTATTCCTGTGATCAAAGCTGAATTTTCAGCATCATTACTCCAGTCTTCAGTGTCACATGATCCTTCAGAAATCATGATGATTTGCTGCTCAAGAAACATTTATGATTATTATCAATGTTGAAAACAAATATTATTTTAAGCAATTTTGCTTCACAATCTCTCCTGCTTTGAAGATGTTTCTATATTTGTGCTGGAAAACAAGACAAAAATTGTTATTCTGAATTTATTGACGATATAAATATCCAGAATCGATCTGTTTCTTGCTTGCTAAACATCATGATCTGTTTATTTTGTTTCATGATGATTCCGGTTTCTCTGCAGAAATCTGAGCGGAATGTTCTGGAATCTAGAACTCAGAATCCCAATCAGTCATTCCTTCGTCTGCCGGAGATCCTGCGCTACGGCAGCCTGTCGTTAAGCCTGAGGTTTAATTAACGCATGCTGCCGTTAAATAATGGAGGTATTACTGCGGGCTTTGACTGTGCCGTTCTCCTTTAGACTAATTATTAATCAAGCGCTCGGGCTTCAGTGTCGCTGACAGATGGTTTGAATAATGTCGTAAACAGGCTGACGCTGAGATGATATCAGAAACTCCTGCACGGGTACTTCAGACACAGAGTTTGGTCAAGAATGTTTTTGGAGGAGGTTTGAGCGATTAATGAACAAGTTGAATCAGAACTGAATTATGAATTCCTCACAATGCTTCGCTTCTCATTAAACATCTGCATCCGTCCTTTCTGAACCGCAGCAGAGAAGCGTAACCACACACTCAGATGTAATAATTAAATATTCTGCCGTGGATCCGTTCTCATCCTCCAATGCTCGGAGCAGATGGCTGCACTACCTGAATATTCATAATCCGTCTTTTAAAAGCAGACATGCCGCTCATTGCAATGCATTGTTATAGTTTGTCGGGCAAGTTGCTTGTTATTTAGGAGACGTAAACCTGCGGGTCCCGGAGCAGACGTGAATGATAATCTGAAGTGTGTTTCTGCCGACGCACAATAAGAGCAGAAGAAGTTTGGAGATCTCTGGAGCCGAGTGCCTCATCAATGCAAAGAAAGTTCCCGTTTGTTTTCTCGGCGAGCTCATTAGTGGAGAAACAGTTGGTTGGCAGCTGTCTGAGTTTCCCTGAACGTCAGGTAGATCTGGACTAAAACATATAATTAAGAGTGATTTACTGTGTTCTGTTGATGAAAAACACTCTGCAAACATCACCGATAGAGTTGATGTTACTGCAAAAAACTCTGTTCTTCCTCGGTGTTTCTGTCTTGTTTTCCGGCACAAATATCTAAACATTCTTAAATCAAGATACATTTTACTGGAGAAGAGAAATGACTAAGTCAAGTTTCTGTGAAGTTTCAGCTCAAAATCCCCCACAGATCATTTATTATAGCTTGTCAAATTTGCCCTTATTTGGGTGTGAGCAAAAACACGCCGTTTTTGTGTGTGTCCCTTTAAATGCAAATGAGCTCCGCTTTCCAGAAGAGGGCGGAGCTTTAACAGCTCAACAACAACAAAGCTGGAGAATCTCACGCAGCCAAAATGACGAAAGTGTTCAGCCTTACATTGTTCAAACCGGAGTCGACACTGATGGAGAGACTCAGGAAGAAGTTACAACTTTTAGACGTTTCTGAATGGTTAGTGGATAAATTGATGTAGTTGCTGTGGAGTTGATTCAACTCATCCACTAGCATGTACCGTCATGTTCATCTTTTGTGTTGAATTGACCCTCGTTTGTGAAGCAGTCCGGTGTAAAATGACGGCATGACAACAACACTCTACTACAACAACTCTTCCTCTTCTCTAAAGCAGCCCAACATGGCCCCGCCCCCTTTGTTGAGTGTTCTCAGGGGCGGGGTTTATGTAAATTTTAGGGTTTGTGATGTCACTAAGCTCGTTGTAGTCCTACCAGCCGTTTAAAAAGTGATTTCTGTAAAACAAAATATCTCCTTTGCATTGAACTTTGAGCGTCGTAACTTTGCAGATGTTGTTTATGATCAAACAGCAACATTAGACACAAAAAAAATAAGTTAAAACAGTTAAATCATAATCAACCAGCCCTTTTAAAGTAGTTTCCATTGTATCATGATGTTTTCACAGGATGAATTGAGTTTTCCAATGAAACGATGATTACTGAAATATGAGATTGGGGGAAAAGGCAATAGAAAGAGTGTGTCTATCTGGACTCTGAGAGGTAACGTTCATAACTCTGTCTTCATTAGTGAAGCTGCTGAAATCAGTGTGTAGAGATTCACGTCAGCTGTGAACGACTCGTCTCGACTCCACTTCATCTTACTTCTCACAAGCTCTTAAAGGTCTGTTCTCCTCATTATCACCGGCACCTTCCCTCGTTCCTCCAGACGTCAGACGGATCATTCAGTTTCATGGAACGCTTTTGCATATTGTTCTTCTCATTCTGTTATTATTTTTCATTTCAGCTTATCATTTCTCTGTGTGTTTTTATGTGATGTCTGTCACTTGCATTTACACCTAATTTGTTTGTTTTATTTGTTTGAGAAGCAACATTATTATTAATTACTTTATATTTGTTATATATTTATAATACTAATAATACATGTATTTAACATTAATAATTTCTTTATTTGTATTTAAATTATATATTTATAATACTTATAGTAATAAATGAAAATTTAATGTATTTTTATATTATACATTTATAATGATATATATATATATATATATATATATATATATATATATATATATATATATATATAAAAAAATGTATTTAACATTAATACTTTACTTATTTATATTTATATTAATATTTATAATAGCCTAATAATAAATAATAATAATGATTTTATTATTTATATTTAATAATAAAACAACAACAAAAATAATAATATAAATGTATTAACATGAATAATTATTTATATATTATAATTTATATAATATATATTTATATATTTATAATATAATAAGGTAACAATCATTACTTCATATTTTATATATTTGCAACCACAAAAAAATACATTTAATTTATGTATTTAAATATATATAATTATATAATAATTTATATTAATAATTCATTATTTATATTTAAACCAAATAATATTAAGTGTATTTAACATTAATAATTTCTTTATTTGTATTTTATTATATACTTATAATAATTACATGCAATAATACATGTAAATTAATAATGTCTTTGCTCATTTTATAGATTTATAATGATGATAATAATCATATTAATAGTAATAAAAATGCATTTAACATTAATACTTCTTTATTATATTATATATTTATAATATAACAACATAATGTAAATGTAAAATTAATAATGTCTTTATATTTATTAAATACATATTTTTATTAATTCAAAAATAATTGTTTTTATTTTATTATATTTATAATTATAATCATAATAAATGCATTTAACAATAATTTATTTATATTATATTTTAAATAATAATAATAATAAATGTACTTTTAATAATTACTTTATATTTTATTAGATTTGCAACAACATAATAACATATATAATGTATGTATTATAATATTATTTATGTATTTATTTATAGCCAAATAATATTAAATGTCTGTAACATCAATAATTTCTTTTTTATTTTGTATTTAAAATGGTCAAGTAATATATAACAGATTTTTTTTTTTTTTTTGTTCAAGATTTCTTTAAGTTTCTCTGAAAATAAATAGTTTAACATGTTCTGCTTCTCAAATGCAGGAACAGTGAGGTGTTTTCTGTGTGACGTGTGCCGTTATGATGGAATAGTTCATGGAAAAATAGGTCAAAAGTCTTCACACGGCAATGGGATTTAATAATTCACAGTATTAATGAGGCTGTGGGACGGCTGGGCAGCTTCTCTTTGTTTAAAACACAATTAATTCATGCCACCGACTGTTTAAATTTGAAACAACTCAGGTGCGGAGCGCTATTTGTCATGTTTCCTTCCGTCATCAATTAAACGCTCGACAAACCTCCAAAGTCCACAAAACACTGGCTGGAAAAACAGAATAAATCCTTCGAACGCTTCTGAGGCCACAAACATCACGAGGAACAAATAAACCTGTTAATATGTCAAATGGATTATCTTGGCTGAAGTTCAAGATTATTGTTGTGTGTTAGTGCACTGATTAAAGATGAAGTAGACCGTAAGATTTACCAATGTATTTATAATTTATGAAGCCACGCACCAATAAGAGTTGATGGGATGAAGTTGTTGCGCTTTAAAGCACCTGTAAAATAGAAGAACATGAGTTTGAGGTGTGACGTTTACAGGGATGCACTGATTCTGTGTTTCTCTGGTTTTGTTCAAGTTATAGTGAAAGAAACACATTTATTTTTGCACCATATGAAATGGGATCATTGATTGTCTCGCAGGACAAATATATAAAACGGCTCATGTCAACAAAACTTCTGCAGCTAATCTTTTAATTCTTCTAAAGAAAGACAAACATAAATAATGATGAAAGCCAAAATATGAAGTGTTGTGGATGTATATTTACTGAGTAATCCACTTACTGTGTAGAGGGTCAAAATGAGCCAAATTACAGGCAGGTAAAAATGACTTTAGCATCATCATTTTAGTTTTACACAGATATTAGTAGAACTGTTAGTGAAATCTGTTGACTTTAGTAATCTTTGTTGCACTATATTCCAATGAGGACAGTTCAAAAATGGTCATTTTGACCCACTCTACACAAGAGGATTGTTGTTTATTTACATTTATGCATTTGTTTTACCTTTGAAAAATCATTTTTGTGCAGTGTATCGTGTTCCAGAGTGGGATATTCAGGTATTTCGGGATAAATGGACTGTGGGGTGTTTCCACATGCGGTTTGGTGTATCGGGTTCCACACATAACCTGATTTCTGCTTCACTTGTTCATGATAAATTACACCAGCTTTTCATTTTCTACCCACTCATTTCATAATTCTCCAAAGTGTGTGTCAGAACGCTCAACCTTGAATTATTCCCTCTCTCTCACGGCGCGGAAAAGGAAAGAAAACAACAGGAATTTGTTACAGATCTTAAAAACAACAAGGCGTGTTAATGGTCTTGTTTATTGCGATGATCAAACATAATGAGCGTCCCAGCTGAAGATCAACCCTCAGCGGACTAGTTTCTTCCATTGTAGCCGTTTACAAATTAGACTTATGCAGATTATATAGCGAGAGAGACAGAAAGTGGAAACAAATGTGAGGAAAAATATCCCTGTTGTCTTTCTCTTTCTCGCTTTATTGTGTTTTCTGTGGATTAGTTGCTTTGAAACTGTAGTTTGTCAAGTTAATGACTGCTCAGAATATAAAGTAGTTCAACTACAGTCAAACTAAGTGTTCGACGCAGTTAACTTTCGAGTGAATGTCTACGTATTTATTTTAGAGTGTGTGTGTGTGTGAACAGCACAGGAGAGTCAGGGGGCGTGGCCTGCAGGCGTTTAGCCTCTGTCTGTCAATCATTGTGCACATTCAGGTTTGCTGATATTGGATTGGCTGGCGTGTCTTTGGAGGGCGGGGTTTCACAGAGAGGAGGTGTGGTTGAAATGAGCAACAGAATTGAATCAGAGATGCGACTACAACAGATAAATGTACAGAACTGAGCTGAAAAACATAAATTAACAGCAGAATCTATTAAATATGGTGTGTTTTTAAGTAGGTTCACACAAAAATGATCATGTCGTCATTTTCTCAAAACATGTATGACTTTCTTAAGTTGAATACAAAAGAAATTGAGACATTTTTACAAATATCTTCCTTTATTGTTGCACAGAAGAAAGAAAGTCATACAGGTTTGTTCATTTTTGAGCGTCTCTTGAAGTCGTTATTTCATTCTGCTGGACTGAATCTCTCTAACGCTCTGAGAAACAGATCACGTCTGATTATTGACATTATTGGTGTAAAGCTGCGGATGCCAATATCTATAATACAATACAAAGTGATTTCCTGGGGCGTTTTTTACCTGATTACATGTCAAATATTGAAATTTTTAACTTCAAACTATCTCAGGTGGTAAACCTTCAAACTTTCTGCTTCATTTCAGTGGCATTTTAGATGATTTCAGTAGCAATTTTGTTCATTTTGATTGGCATTTTTGTTTATTTTGGTGGGATTTTTAATTTCGGTGGGATTTTTGTTAATTTCAGTGACATTTTTGCTCATTTCGGTTGCATTTTTTGTATTTCGTTGTTTGGTTTTTTTTATTTCAGTGGGGTTTTTTTGTGTATTTTGGTGGCATTTTTGTTCATTTCAGTAGCAATTTTGTTCATTTGATTGGCATTTTTTTTGTTGGTGGGATTTTTAATTTCTGTGGCATTTTTGTCCATTTCTGTTCATTTCAGTGGCATTTTTGTCCATTTCGGTAGCGTTTTTTGTATATTTCGTTGTTTTTTTTTTATTTCAGTGGTTTTTTTGTGTATTTTGGTGGAATTTTTGTCCATTTCAGTGGCATTTTTGTTAATTTCAGTAGCAATTTTGTTCATTTTGATTGGCATTTTTGTTTATTTTGGTAGATTTTTAATTTCGGTGGCATTTTTGTCAATTTTGGGGCATTTTTGTCCATCTTGTTCATTTGGTTTTTTGTCCATTTTGGTGGCTTTTTTGTATTCATTGTTTTTTTTTTTTTTTTATTTCAGTGGCTTTTTTGTGTATTTTGGTGGCATTTTTGTTCATTTCAGTGGCATTTTTGTCCATTTCGGTGGCCTTTTTTATTTGCTGACATTTTTGTCCATTTCAGTGTCATTTTTGTTCATTTCGGTGGCAAATTTGTTCATTTTGGTTGCTTTTTTTTGTATATTTCGTTTTTTTTTTTATTTCAGTGCCTTTTTTTGTGTATTTTGCTGACATTTTTGTCCATTTCATGTCATTTTTTGTCCATTTTTTTTTTTCATTTGGTTGCTTTTTTGTATATTTGTTGTTTTTTATTTCAGGGCTTTTTTTTGTATTTTGGTGGCATTTTTGTTTCATTGACATTTTTGCTTATTTTGGTGGCATTTTGTCAATTTTGGTGGCATTGGT
This sequence comes from Culter alburnus, assembly GCA_028476615.1. Lineage (NCBI taxonomy): Eukaryota > Metazoa > Chordata > Actinopteri > Cypriniformes > Xenocyprididae > Culter > Culter alburnus. The sequence continues at coordinate 531,662 of JAOTNS010003904.1, forward strand.
CCATTTCAGTGGCATTTTGTGTCATTTGATTTGGCATTTTTGTTTATTTTGGTAGGATTTTTTTTTGGTGGCATTTTTGTCAATTTTGGTGGCATTTGTGTCCATTTCAGTAGCAATTTTGTTCATTTTGATTGGCATTTTTGTTTATTTTGGTAGGATTTTTAATTTCGGTGGCATTTTTGTCAATTTTAGTGGCATTTTTGTCCATTTCTGTTCATTTCAGTGGCATTTTTGTCCATTTCGGTGGCTTTTTTTGTATATTTCGTTGTTTTTTTTATTTCAGTGCCTTTTTTTGTGTATTTTGGTGGCATTTTTGTTCATTTCAGTGGCATTTTTGTCCATTTCGGTGGCAAATTTGTTCATTTTAGTTGCTTTTTTTGTATATTTCGTTGTTTTTTTTTTTTTCAGTGCCTTTTTTGTGTATTTTGGTGGCATTTTTGTTCATTTCATTGGCATTTTTTGTTCAGTTTAGTGGCATTAATTGTGGTGGCATTTTTGCCCCAAGCCAGCATTAATTCCCTGCCCTGGATGGAACACTTTAAACTGTTGTAAACCACTGGCTGGTCAGTAGTTCCAGTAGTTTATTTTATTTACCGCAGAGCTGGTCTGAAGCCCCGGCCTTCCCTGAACCGGAGAAGGTTTGTTAACTGAGGAACGGATCCCAGTGTTTTCTTCTGCAGCATTCGGGCCGGGTGGTCAGTCAGTCCAGATCGAAGCGCAGGGGGACGTGGAGGATGGCAACTTCTGAAGCAAAGCCGTATCGAACAGACCCCTCAGAGAATCAATTCACATCCAGATCCACACACACGGCCGCAGCTGTTAGGAGCCGGACGCCGGCTTCATCATATCAACCAGAACATAAACACAAACCATCGGCTAAAACCAACACGTCCCTCATCAGAGAGCCAGATGAATGTAGTTGTCATGTCACGAGCTGTCATGAGTGATTCCGAGACGTTCTATTGTTGTTCTCCTCAGGGAAGTGTTCCGGAAGATTCCATTGTCCACCTCTCTGCCGCGCTCGGGAAAGATTCGATCGCCCCTCCTGCTTGTTTTTATTGTCCAAATTGAAGCTGCACCCCAGCGGCTGCGACTCTCATGCATTCACATGAGCTCAGCTCCGGCCCGCATCAACATTCTGGACCCGTATCCCGGCAGAGATTGAAATAATGACCAGACGGACCCCGTGAATCTCGCTCAAATCGCCCCCATCAGACCGTCCACTTAACCAAGCTGTTCAGCACCGACAAAACATTGCATTTTCTCCTTTGAGAAATTGTCGCAATTTTCTCTCCATTTTTCAAATGATACCACTCTGAGGCGGAAAGGTGCTTCTTTTAGACGCCGCTTGCTCAACTTTATTCACTTGGTGTTCAATTTCCGCTAAAACATTCTCAAAAGCAACAATACTTTATAAATCTAATCAGCATTAGCGACAGACAGCATTAATTGCATCACTGTAAACAAGTTAATTTTACTCAAATACAACTGAAAGTTCATTGTATAACGTTATAGAATTGTAATATAGTAGATATTGAAATATACTATTGTAGATTATGTAATATAGTATTAGAAATGGCTTTGCAAACAAGAACAAATGTAGGGCGGGGCTTGATTTTGTCTGTGGGGAACTGATTGGATGGTTGTGGTTTGCTATTGGTGGATCTCATGCGAGTGACAGGTTGCCCCGCCCTCATCATCAGAGAAGAGATGCTGCAAGAGGAAGATATTCTGATTCAAGATTACCAGGAACATGAATTGAACAATAATAATAATAATGTGCATAAATCACTGCAGTATTCCTGCAAAATAAGAATTGTCCATTTTGAGTTTTGTGTTTCAGCAGAGAATGTCCACCGTCTCTCTCTTTCTCTCTCTCTCTCCTTTGACATGTATCAGCTGAAAGGAGAAATGCACGGCTCAGATTATCCGTCCAAATCTGTGTGCCGACTGCTCCATTTCACCGTCCAATCGATCGCAGTGAGAGCGACGGCGTGATTGATGATGATATAGCGATTGATTGGTTAAATCCTCTCGACTTCAAAGTGCCCAAACAGACAGTATATATACATGCGATTTAGAGCGAGAGCTGCTTGCCGGGAGCTGTCGATAGAGAGGTGAAATAAGAGAAAGACAGAAGAGAGTCACGGGCCCCTGAGGGCCGCTCGCACCGAGGTGGCTGGAAGCGGCTTTAAATTACCTGAGATTGGCTGGTGGCGGCGTCTTTAGGGACACGCGGGGAGAAAGACGAGGCGTTTGTTAGAGCCGAGAGCGGCTGTGGTCTGTCCGGGTGGAGGATGAAGACCAGTAATTGCTGAATTGGCAGAGAGAGACAGAAGTGAGCTGTCTCGCTGTCTGCTGCCTACATAGGCGGCTCATAAGTGAGCGCTCTACATAGACAGAAACTCGTCATGTGAAGACTCGACTCGACAAATTCCACTAGAGTCTGACGTGAGCTAATGATGCCATATTCTTATAAATACACCGCGCACGTGCTTATATTGGGGATATGTTTTACAGGAATGTTTCAGTTTTGAATGAATTGAGTTTATGACATTCTCTGCCATCTTGTGTTTGTTTTCATTGAGTTTGTTGCAGCGTCTCTTGATGTTGTCTGAGAATTGTTTACTCTCGCTTACTACAAGATGAACCATTGTCAAAAATTGTTTAATTACTTTCTCCCGGCAGTTTTTCCTCTGACATCCGATTGTTTTTTCATTAATTAATATTGAGAACAAAACAAACAGATTAATATTTAAGTCTCTTAATCAAACAAAACAGATTGGTATTTAAATAATTTAATAGAACAAAATTGATTAATATTTAAATCTCTTAATAGAACAAAACCGATTAATTTTTAAAACAAAACAAAACCAATTAATATTTAGAACAAAACAAAACCGATTAGTTAGAAGAAAACAAAACTGATTATTTAGACAAAACAAAGCCAATTGTTATTTAGGACAAAACAAAACTGATATTTAGAACAAAACAAAACCGATTATTTAGAAGAAACAAAACTGATTATTTAGACAAAACAAAGCCAATTGTTATTTAGGACAAAACAAAACTGATTATTTAGAACAAAACAAAACCGTTTATTAGTTAGAAGAAAACAAAACCGATTATTAGAACAAAACAAAACCGTTTATTAGTTAGAAGAAAACAAACCGATTTAGAACAAAACAAAGCCGATTATTAGTTAGAAGAAAACAAAACCGATTATTTAGAACAAAACAAAGCCGATTATTATTTAGGACAAAACAAAACCGATTATTTAGAACAAAACAAAACCGTTTATTAGTTAGAAGAAAACAAAACCGATTATTTAGGACAAAACAAAACGATTATTTAGAACAAAACAAAACGATTATTAGTTAGAAGAAAACAAAACCGATTATTTAGACAAAACAAAGCCAATTGTTATTTAGGACAAAAAACAAAACGATTATTTAGAACAAACAAACCGTTATTTGTTAGAGAAAACAAAACCGATTATTTAGAACAAAACAAACCGATATTAGTTAGAAGAAAACAAAACGATTATTTAGAACAAAACAAAACCGATTATTATTAGAAGAAAAACAAAACCGATATTTAGAACAAACAAAACGTTTTATTAGTTAATTATTTAACAAAACAAAACCGATTATTTATTAGTTAGAAGAAAGATTATTTTATTTAGAACAAACAAAAACCGTTATTACAAACCATTATTTAGAACAAAACAAAACCGTTATAGTTAGAAGAAAACAAAACTGATTATTTAGAACAAAACAAAACCGATTATTAGTTAGAAGAAAACAAAACCGATTATTTAGAACAAAACAAAACCGTTTATTAGTTTATTAGAAGAAAACAAAACCGTTATTTAGAAGAAAACAAAATGATTATTTAGAACAAAACAAAACGTTAGAAGAAAACAAAACTTGTTTCAAAACAAAACCACAAAACGATTATTTAGAACAAAACAAGCTTGTCCAAAGATGATTATTTATCTGATTATTTAAATCTCTAATTGAACAAAACTGGTTATTTAAATTTCTTAATAAAACGGTTCCATGTCTGTAAATCGTTTTGAAACCGTGTGTATTGTATAAGCTCTATTATATCACAGATTTGTTTGTGTGAATTGTGGGATTGATTTCTCCATTAGGGAAGCATGTTGGTCTGTCTACCTTCCCATCAGGAGTCTGTATGTCGTCTAGGTAGGGAGCTGACTAGGTTAACTAGAGTTCCTGTTGAATGAGCACATGTTGTTATATGCTGCTGTTTTAATTACATTCATAACGGGGACATTAATTTGCTGTAATTGGACTGTTTGACCTTCAGCCAGGTCGACTCATCCATTTCATTATTTTCCCTTCTAGTTTTGTTTATGGCTGTATTGATTTAGAGCACAACGTTTCTCTCTCTCTCTCTCTACCACACACACACACACACACACACACACACACACAAATGGAATCGTACAGCAGAGGATAGTTGATTAAAGGAATGCAGCTCTGAAATGATTATTAAACCACTGATTATGCTGATATATAATTGTGGAAGAAAACAATATGACTGCAGAATGAGTCTCATTTTTCATAATAGAGTATAGCTACACTCTGTGTCTGTGTGTGTTTATGCAGCTTTACTTTAGGGATGAAACTCTCTTTATTTAAGGATCTGATTCCCATCACAGCACCTCATTAATATGGACCAATCAGATGCATGCTTAAAGCAAGACTAAAGCAGCAGTGTATTATATATTATGATATATTTGTATAAATGTGTTTTGGACTGCTTCCAGTGTGAAAGATTCATTGGTGATGAGCAAGTAAATACTGGGTTTTATTCACTAAATCTGTGCATGAACTTTTTCAGAAACAAATCATGATTCATTTAAAAAATTTTTATACATTTGGCAGATGCTTTTATTTAAAGCGACTTGTGTTGCATTCAAAATATGCATTTTATTAATTCATGCAATCGAATCTATGACCTTGGATTTGCTTGAAAGTTGTGCATCAATAACTTTCATATTAACATTTATTATAAATTTAAGATCAAAGGTGCACTGCAAAAACAAAACTCTGTTCTTCCTCAGTGTTTCTGTCTTGTTTTCCAGCACAAATACATAAACATTCTTGAATCAAGATACATTTACTGGAGAAGAGAAATGACTGAAGATATCAAGACTGGAAAATGATCAAAATGAAGTGAGTTTGTGCTTAAAACAAGAACAAATATCTGACAATGGAGTATAAATAATCTTTGAATGAAGTTTATTTTTCTGACCTCATTGGCAGATATTTTTCTTGATTTAAGCATAAGGTCACTTAATTGTGTTTAATATTTCATAAAACAAGGCTTAATATCTTCAGTCATTTCTCTTCTCCAGTAAATGTATCTTGATTTAAGAATGTTTAGATATTTTTGCTGGAAAACAAGACAGAAACACTGAGGAAAAAACGACATGCTCTCGGTGGCCTTATTATGGTCATTGACAAATAAGGTTTTTAAAAATGAAAAAAAAAAAAAAAAAAAACAAAAAACGTATTGGTGATATAATTAATTTTGAAGTTTGAGATCGTGGTTTTTATAATCTATTAACACTCTGATTTTGTCTTTTTTTTTTTTTTTTTTTTTTTTTTTTTTTTTTACAAAATGGACAAAATTTGTCACTAAAAAAGTCATTTGGTTTAACTAAAATTTCGGTTTTACTGAATGACACTTTTGGTTACACCGAATTACAATATTTTCAATCAATGCTAACAGGCTGATATCTAGCAAAGCGACAATCAAACATTTTATATTTAGTACAAGTTTTTAAAATATTACAACATTTTCCATGTTTTATAGCGGTTGCACCGAATGACCTGATGTTTCGGGACATGCGTATGATCAAGTGAAAACATGAATTTATCAAATAGTTAAGAGAGAGTTAGTTACTTTACTTCACGACCATGTGGTCCTTTGCAGGTGTCTGAATGATGTCACATCCTGTCACATGATATTGACCACATGACTTGATCCAAAATGGTCTCTTTATATCGGTTACTCCGAATGACGTCAATGAAATTAATTTTTCCAGACATTCTTTCTCATAACAAAGCAACGACTTCTACACTTAATTTTGATTCCATTTTGCACTATGTTGATATATGATGTTATAAAATCATGCCAGAATAAAAAATATATACATTTATTACATTTTAAGGTATTTTAATCACAAATGAAATGGCTGTATTGGCCTTTGGACGGTTAAACCGAATGACCTTTTGACACTTCAAAATCTTTAAAATATGTAGCAAAATATAATCAAAACCTTTTGGATTCAATAAAAGAGATCTAGTTGTACTACCTTACATACTTTAGATGTCATATCTTTGTTTTTTGTTATTATTAAGGCCTTTGGACAAAAAATGACCCGTCACGTCATTGACCCAATAACATGTAAGAGATGAAATTTATGCATATTTAATCTTCAGAAGGCTGAAAATCTTCCCTTATATGGAGATAGTTTATGTGTTTTAATGGAAATCCATCAGCATTTAACTCTGAATTCATTAATGTTAGAATGAAGTGAAGAACAAACTCGAAAAATGATTTTTCAAAGGATTATTGGAGTACGTTTTACAAGAAAACACTATTTCAGTTAAATTTCTACTTTAAATTTCATGTTTAAGTAAATGTCTCTAATAACACTACTTTCTGTTTCTTTGTAGTTCTCTGTGAAATTCACTACTTTGAAATCCAACACATTTGATTTCAGTGTAGGTGGAAATTTTTAGATGGAAACCGTATAAATATGAATATGAATACGAGACCCGTTGTTTTTGAATTGTGCATTTGGTTTAGTCATCATGATTAGTTTTACGGTCTTCTCTTCATTGAGATAGATTAATGTGTGTGTAAGTGTTATTTGATGGCGGTCTCTGCCAGCGTAGCGTCCTCTTGAGAACTTTCCCCAGCGCGGTCTGATGCTGAAAGTTTACTTTTGTTCCTACTGCAATAACAAAAGGCCTTTTAAGTCTGACTGGAAAATCTTTAGGAGAAATTGGCTCCTCTATCGAGGGGCGGTCGTATTGATTCTCGCCCCTGGCTGGCGCTGCTAAAAAGATGGATAGATTTGTGTGAGTGTGCGCTTCTGAAGACCATAGTGTGTTCTCAGAGAGGTGCGAACGCTTTAAAAACACAGACCACGACGTGTGCGGCGTTTATGAGCTCTGAGAAGAGCCGGCTGACAGGGACGAATGCGTCCGACTCTCTCCGTGTGTCTCGTTCGCTGTCGGAGTAAATGAAATCTCTGTTAAGCAGTTCCAGCGCTGACACGCACAGGCCTTGTCAATTACTTCCCTTGTCTTCCCTAGTTAGCCTCACAGTTTACCTGATCCCGCCGCGGAGAGAGAGGCGCTCCGAGGGTCGTGTTGGTCCAGATAATTGCTTCACTGTCACTAAAGTCAAACACACAATCTGCCTCTGTGTTTGTGATCCACCACACATTTAGCTTGTGCTTCCATATCTTGTTGTCTTGTGGCGTCGCTCAATGCAAATGCTGATGATCTTGTTTTCCAGCACGAATATCTAAATGTTCTTGAATCAAGATACATTTACTGGAGAAGAGAAATGACTGAAGTCTTGTTTCAAAATGCCTAAAAAATATCTGCCAGAAATAAACTTAATTTAAAGGGTAAACAAGATATTTTTCTTGAAGTCTCTTTTTGCACTGGAAACAAGAGAAAGAAAATATTCTTTGCAATGCTTGTTATGAATATTGGGTCCAATTCTCACTATTAACTACGACTTTTACCTCAATAAACTCCTAATTACCGCTTATTAATAGTTAGTAAGGTAGTTGTTGTATGTAGAATATGATCATGCCAAATAAGACATTAATATCTGCTTTATAAGTACTAATAAACAGCCAATATCCCTGTAATATGCATGATAATAAGCAACATAATAGTGAGATTTGGACCCTAAACTAAAGCGTTACCAAATAGTGTAATGTATATTACAAATATATTATGGATATTGCTTTTTGCACTGCAAAAAAAGTGAATTACTTAATATTTTCCCCTTGTTAAGTCTTGTTTTCTGACCATGTTAGCAGATATTTAATTTCACTTACTAAATTTAACTAAATTTTTATAGATTTTTTCATAAAGAAATACTTAATACTTAAAGCTTCTCAAGTAAATGTACAAGAATGTTTAGATTTTTACCGGAAAGCAAGACAAAAATAATTCTTTTAAGCTTTTGCACCTCTTTTTGTAAGTCAGTTCGGATAACGCATAAATCAAGTAAATGTTTACATTAATGCATTTGATTGACATCTTTATGCAAAGCGTATTAGTTATTCATATCATCAGTGTGTTTCTTGCAGAACAGTGAAAATCGCAAAATGAAATTAGTTAATTTTACTTAAATTAAAAAAAAAAAGATTCAACTTAAGAAATATTTGTCATGCACGCTCAAAAACTAATTTTATTAAGCAGAACTCAATCGGAATAAGTTACTAGAAATATGTTAACTCTAATGATTTAAGTTGTAGAAATTCATTTTAATCTAGTAACTTATGGCTAACCACAACATATTTAAAGGAAATTTGAACTTATTCCATGGTTTCTAATTTCTTTCAAACACAATTTTTTCAGAGAAATAACATTTTATATTGTAGGTTATGCTTTTATAGCTTTCATCTCCTGTTCTGTCATCATTGCTTTGCACCAATATTAGTCTTATGTAACTTTATTACTTTGAGTTTGATGAACTTAAACCATTTAAGGCAATCGGTTTCCTCAAACCATTTAAGTAGCTGTATAGTTGTTAAGACTTTTTTGATTTGTTACTTGAATTCAAACTGAATGAGTGGAATAAACTTAAAATCTGGAAATGTGAACAGTTTTAGTTACAGGAACGCCTTTTGGAGGGACTAAATTATATGGATATTATATTGATCTGCAGTAGTTATCGTGGCAATAAAGGCCAAATATTAAATGTTTTGTTTGAAGAGCGATTCAATTTTAATGCTGTTTTTCAGCGAGATCAATAACCGTAGTGTTCTGTAAGGGTTAAGAGGGCTTGAGTTGTATTTAATCTGAGATGTTTTGCAGTCATTAATGGATTGGTTTGTCTGGAGGCAGAGCGCTGTGATGCTTTTTAATGGACTTTGATACACAAAATGCTGACAGAAACGCAGATTCATTTGAATGCGAGATTCTTCTCGCCTCTTTGTTTTGATTCTCAGGTGTCGGCCGGTCGAGGTGTTCGACTCCCTGCTGGTAAATGGTGAAATAATGCATTAGCATTTAATTTCAAGGACGAAGAGGGCGCCGGCTGCTAAAACACATCCCTGAATGTGCGCACGCACTCCAGATTGAGTTTGAGACACCTGTGCAAAGGTGCAATTCTCTGTTTGTGTCTCAGGACGTGGACGAGGAGGAATTAAACCCTTTCAGGGTCCGCGACGGAATTAAATCGATCAGTCAGTATCGGCTCTAATGGATAACACCAATACAGACCAATGCAAGTCGGGTATAATGTTAATTAACCACATCTGAACACGAGAAACAAGCGTTTACCAGCAGCCGGAGACTCGTTTACTTCTGGGAGAAGCTTTCAGATAAAGTGTGTTATCAGACCTCAGTGAAGCGGGATTTCATCCATCATTCCCGCTCTACACCAAACACATCATTTATATGGCGCTCGGACTGGAGAACCTGCTCTACATATTGATAAATGCTCTAATTGGGTTTGATACAACAGAGAGCAGATATTAACGCTTTACTACGGCTGAATGAAGAGTGTGTTTAACGCTTTACAACTGCTGCTGTTTTACTTTCATTGATATACTGTTATAGTTTTTGTTTATATTTTGAATTTTATTTTTAGATTTTCTGTTTTCATTTTAAGTAAACTCAATTTCTCAATTTTTTTTGTAATTTTTTATTTTTGTCATTTTTATTATTTTAAATGTCAAGTTTTTTTCAAGTTTTCATTTTTAATGTTACATTTTTAGTAATTTTGTTGTTTTGTAATTTTAATTATTTTTGTAAAATGAGATGTTTTTGTTTTTAGATTTTTTTTTTATTTTTACTATTTTTTTTTAAATTTATTTTCATTTTTAGTTTTAATAGAATGTTTAGTAATATTTGTTATTTTTATTATTTAAATATATAGTTTTTTTATAGTTTTCGTTTTTAGTTTTAGTAAAAATTTTAGTAATTTTTTTTATTTTTATTCGTTTTTTTAAATGTCTAGTTTTTGTCAGTTTTCATTTTTTTGTTAATTTTTAGTAATTTTGTTGTTTTGTCATTTTAATTATTTTGTGTAAAATTATTTTTTAATTAAGTTTTTAGTTTTAGTATTTTTTTGTTTTTGTCATTTTTACTATTTTTTTTTTAAAAGTCGTTTTCATTTTTAGTTTTAATAGAATGTTTAGTAATGTGTTATTTTTATTTTATTTAAATGTCTATTTTATTAAGTTTTCGTTTTTAGTTTTAGTAAAATTTAGTAATTTTGTTTTTTTATTTTTATTTGTTTTTTTAAATGTCTAGTTTTTGTCAAGTTTTCTTTTTTAATTTGTTACATTTTTAGTAATTTTGTTGTTTTTTTTAATAAGAGGTCTAGTTGTTTTTATGTTTTCATTTTTAGTCTTAGTAAAATTTTTAGTATTTTTTGTTTTTGTCATTTTTAGTATATATTTTTTTTTTAAAATCAAAATGACTAGTTTTTAAGTTTTTTAGTTTTTGTAAAAATTTAATTTTTTTTTTTTAGTTTTAGTTCAGTAAATTTTTTATTATTTTTTGTTGCATTTTTGTCATTTTTATTTATTTTTTCAAATAAATATCTAGTTTTATTGTATTTAGTTTTGTAAAATGTTAAGTAATTTTTATGTTTTTGTCATTTATTTATTTTTTTAGCTTTCGTTTTTAGTTTAGTTTTAGTTATTTTAGTACTTAAACTAAATGAAAGTTAATAATGTTGCCTTGGCAACTAGCTAAAATAAACTGTTTTATCCTTTCCTAAAATAAAAGAGTAAAATAAATAAATTTAAAAGGATATTTCACCCAAAAATTATCATTCTGTCACCATCATGCCATTACAAACCTGTATGACTTTCTTCTGTGCAACACAAACAGATATTTTGAAGAACTTTGGGAACCAAACAACATTGAAGCCCAAAATATCTTCTTTTGTGTTCAACAGACGAAAGAAAGGTTTGAAACGACACGAGGAGAGTAATTAATGACAGAATGATCTATTTATTTCATCCAAAAACAGTCATGCATCTATTTTGGCACAAATTCATCTGTCATCTGTCATATTGTGTGAGGAACAGATCCAAACTGAAGTTGACATTCACAGAAAATCTTCAAATATGGTGCATTTATATGCGTGTTGTATCAGGTTAGATGTCATTCAATTAAACAATATTTTAAAACATATTCCTGGTGGAATCTGGTAAAACTCTCCTAATGCGAAATCCGGATCAGCAATCGAAGCTGGTTTTTCCACACGTTTCCTCCTCATTTCTAACGCCGAACGGGAGCGTTTGCGTCTCGCGTCCTACATGCGGCGCGGTCTCTGTGTGTTCGGATGCAGAACAATCGAGCTCAAACATTGATTGAAATACAGTCGGCCCCTCGAGTCTGAGATTTATGCGCATTTCCAGAAACAAACATGCGTTGGTGAAGTGCAAACACAGATGATCAATGGGCCGACATTAAGTCTGTGTTTGCTTACATGCGGCGAGGGTCTCGTGCTCACGCTGAGGGGCCGCACACGCACAAACACGCCGTCACACGCCGAGGGCCCCACGCTGACTCCCAGCGCCTCATATAGGGCTTTGAACAGAAATAAAAGATTAGCGGTGTGGTGTGAAGCGTTCAGGAGAGGGCCGTGTTGGAGGTTGACGTCGCTGGTTTGATTTGCATTTGTCTTTTTGATGTACGACTCCACATATTAAGCAGCAATAACCTGCTCTCTGTCCCAGGTGCCTCGTCATTCGGCGTCTCATACAGAGAGTTTTCCGCCCACACGGACCCGGTTCAACTGTAAACACGCGAAGATCATATATCAAACAGTTCTTTTAGGTATGAAAACAGACGCTGATGGAGTGTGTTTGGAAACATAAGACTGTTTTCATAGTTTTATGAGCTCAAGTTGATCGAGAAACTGGTTTGGAGAAACGTGAAGCTCCTCATCAGTGCAGTGAATTGTATTTAAGGACTCTTGTTAGTTGGTAACGCTTTATTTCAGACATTCTACTATCCAGGGGAGGCACCAGAGAATGTTGAACACTGAGGGGGTGCTAGATCATTAACAGGGGGAGCTGGGCAATTAATAGTAAATATAACCAAAACAGGTTATTTTTATTTTTTATATGAATAATAAAATAAATATATGGAAAACTCACCCACTCTAATTATGTAGTCCGTATGAAAAGGTGCATTACTGTGGAGATGGTGAGTCAGCGTCGGCATTCGGCAACTTCATCTTTGCAGCCGGCACTGAATCAGAAAGCACTAGTTTATTAATAAATAATTAAAATGTCTTCTTTTTCCCGACACATTCATAATCACTTTGGCGCTGCTTTGAGGCAAACTTTATGCGGAACTTGAGCACGGAATAAGCTATAATACGCCTGCCTATATATATATTAAAGGATGGTTTAGTATATTATTATATTAATTTTAATATAGCGTGCGACTAGTTGACTGAAAATTCTTTAGTCGGGGACAGGCCTATAAGCACGATAAGTGCAACACACGTCACGTTATCGAGCCCTACTTGTATGTATGCATAAGGTGTTAAATGTTTTTTTTCTTCTTTTTTTATTATCAGCTTATTTATTAAATACAATACAGCCTGTATATAACTGATTCCAGGAAAAAATCTATGGGGTGCTTTTGTCTTTCTTGGGGCGCTGAAGCAGCTGCTAGCCTCTCTAGTGCCGCCCATGATGCTAACTATGAGTAACTTTACAAGTACATGTCTACTAACACTAAACTAATACGCACTGTAAAAAATGCTGGGTTAAATACAACCCAAGTTGAGTTGAAAATGGACAAACCCAGCAATTGGGTTGTTTTAACCCAGCAAATGGGTTAAATGTTTGCGCAACTGCTGGGTAGTTTTATTTAACTCAAATATTGTTTAAAAATGACTGTATTTCTTGGTTAAAATGAACCCAAAATAGGTTGGAAATTAAAAATCAGACACAATTACTAGAGGCAACAACAATAATCAAAAGATGAACATTTATTAAGCAATTTAATAAATTTTATGTTTAATATTATTCATTAAGCTTATTAATAATGTTAATTTCCAACATTTTTGGGTTCATTTGAAGCATGCAATACAGTAATTTTTAAACAATAGTTGAGTTAATAAAACTACCCAACAACACCAAAAAAACAAATTGCATTTGCTGAGTTAAAATAACCCATTCGCTTTAAACTTAAAACAACCCATTTGTGGGTTAAAAATAACCCATTTGCTGAGTTAAAATAACCCATTCGCTGGTCAAAACAACCCATTCGCTGGATTAAACAACCCAATCGCATTTGCTGGGTTAAAACGACCCATTTGTTGGGTTAAAACGACCCATTCAACCCATTTGCTGAGTAAAATAACCCATCACCGCTGGGGTTAAAAACAACCCATGGGTTAAAATAACCCATTCGCTGGATTAAAACCCATCGCTTGGTTAAAATAACCCATTTGCTGAGTTTAAAATAACCCAATCACATTTGGTGGGTTAAAATACCCCATTCGCTGGGTTAAAACAACCCATTTGCTGGTTATAATAACCCATTGCTGGGTTAAATACCTATTTTTGGTTAAACAACCCAATTTTGCTGGGTTAAAACAACCCATTTGCTGAGTTAAAATAACCCATCACATTTGGGGTTAAATAACCCATTTGCTGGTTAAAATAACCCAATTTGCTGGTTAAAACAACCCATATTAAAATAACCCAATCAATTAAAATAACCCTTCGCTGGATTAAAACCACCCAATCGCATTTGCTGGTTAAAACAACCCATTTTCTGAGTTAAAATAACCCATTCGCTGGGGTTAAAATACCCATTTGCTGGGTTAAAACAACCCATCGCATTTGCTGAGTTAAAATAACATATTCGCTGGGTCAAAACACCCATTCTGGATTAAAAACACCCAATCGCATTGCTGGGCTAAAAAACCCATTTGTTTGGGTTAAAACGACCCATTTGCCCATTTGTTGGGTTAAAACAACCCATTTGCTGAGTTAAAATAACCCAATCACATTTGCTGGGGTTAAACAACCCATTCACTGGGTTATAATAACCCATTTGCTGGATTAAAATAACCCATTCACTGGATTAAACAACCCAATCACATTTGCTTGGTTAAAATAACCCAATCACATTTGCTGGGTTAAATACCCATTTGCTGAGTTAAATAACCCTTCGCTGTTTAAAACAACCCATTCGCTGGTTATAATAACCCATTTGCTTGGTTAAAACAACCCACCCCCTGGGTTAAAACAACCCAATCGCATTTGCTGGGTTAAACCCCATTTGTTGGGTTAAAACCCCATTGGATTAAAACCCCCAATCGCATTTGGTGGGTTAAACAACCCATTTGCTGGGTTAAAATAACCCATTCGCTGGGTTAAAATAACCCATTTGCTGGATTAAAACAACCCAATCGCATTCACTGGGTTATAATAACCCAGTCGCTAGGTTTGTCCATTTTCAACCCAGCATTTTTTAAAGTGCACTAATGAGAGTTAGTAGAATGTCTAAAGTGGACTATCATATTTTAGTTTAGTTTAATTATGTTTTTATTCCAGTTAATCATAATAACTGCATGTAAGAACATAAGCACAGTGTTGCAGTGGCTGTGCAGGTACAGTGATACGGCTTTTTCTTCACTGTATGTTCTTGAGTTCATGAAATACTGTCGGAGCGGCACTTTCAAGGCTGTCTGTCTGAGCCGCGACTCCATTGTCACCTCCAGTGTCTCCTGACAGCGAGGAGAGAATAGAAGATGAGCTTGTTCTCCTCTGCCACTGTTTCCTTCCTTTCAGCGCTCACTAAATCTCCTGTCGTCTCACTCGTGTAAGCGGACAAAAGCCTGAATATATCATCAGATAACAGTTACTGCATGAATTTGGAGGAAGACAATAGAGTATATCTGTCATCAGTGAAGCGCTGGGCTGTAAAACAGGCCTGAGTCACGTAGAGTTGGACACATACATCAGACGCTAACAGCTTGAGGACTGAATCAGAGACTGACGTGTACATATATCAGCAGGTAATTACACACACACACACACACACACACACACAGACACACGTTAAAACACAAACACATCATTAGTGTAAAGTCACTTTCACACTGTTAACTGGTTAGCAACTTCACCATGATGGGGCAAATTTTAAAAGTATTTTTTCCTCTTCAAAGCAACTTTTATATTTACTTTATATCTTACTGTATATTGTTACATACATTCAGAAATGCATCACATTATGGAAATAAAAGGGTTGTAAACAAGCTCTCACACACCCACAGACGCCTCAGTCATCTCACTTCAAGAGTGATTGATCAGATCTGGCATGTAAAAGGTGCTTTTCTGTTTTTCCTGTTTATGCAAGCATTATTGTGCATTTGTGCTCAGAGGAACGTGTGTGTGGTGTGTGTGTGTGTGTGTGTGTGTGTGTGAGTGCATGCATCTGTAGCAGCTCCTATGTTGATTTACAATGAGTTTGCAGGCGCTGCAGCGCTCCGCGTACTGAAATATTCATTTATTTCACCATTATTTTCCATTTACTCTGGAGTGCACAGAACTTTTGGCCTTGGCGTCGGGTCGTTCAGATGCACTCAGCGCGCTCTGGCAGAATAAATCTCACCTCAATGTTTGTAAGTGACTTGGCCAAAAATGTGGCAATAATCGTTTTGGTACACCTGTTCGTTTCTGTTTACCCATAATTACAGCCCTGAACGTTTTGTTCACTCGGACACTCGTCGTAGTTCTGTCGCTCAGCTCCAGGGATGCAGTTAAACATCAGGCCTGAATGTAGAGGTGAAACAGCAGAATATCCATCCATTGGTAAATTCATGACAATTTGTATTTTTTACAGCTCTGTATTTATTATTTTCAAGCACTTTGGTCAATTTATGTTGTTTTTAATGGTGCTGTATAAATAAATTCGACATTGACCTTCAGTGACACAGCAAACCTTCACACTATGAACATTTTTGGATCTCTTTAGAAGGTGAAGTGTGTGAACAGAATTGTTAATGTTTTATCTATCAGTTGCAAAATTCATGCTTGAGTCAGTGATGAGCCCAAACAAATGATGTTTGACAGTCAATAAATAAATAAACGACACGTCTGAATGCGTTTATAAAGACTCCCTCTCTTTTACATGCTCACCTGTTTATTGCAGGAATTAAAAGCACGGATGACAGCGTCGGGCCGTGTGTCCCGCGAGGAGAATTAGGATGAATGGGAACTAACGTCAGATGATTTGAAGGGGAGGTCTGGTCGCACGCCGCTGCGAAATGAATCAAATTTATGTTTGGTGGCACGGCGGCAAGCCAGCGTTTAACGATGATAGAGTTTGGACACTTCATTTCTGTCATTGTGAAATAGGCACGCGGCACGGCTAATGATGGTAATATATGTTGTGCCGTGCGTGCGGTTTGAATCCCTCTCCATCTCTGTTTAAGCGCTGCTGTTGTTTGGCATATTGCATTACGAGCGGCCGCATTAGGACGGAAAGAACCGTAATAGATGCATCCGTTCATTTCCAGGCCGAGAAACGCGCTGACATTATCAATGTCTGTCCTTTCGTTGCAGGTGACTGTGACTTCGAGAAGCCCTTCTCCTCGTGTGGATACACCCAAGGGCGGGACGATGACCTTGACTGGGAGCAGTTTGACACCAGTGAAAAGCCTTCGCCGGATCCGTGGATGCCACCCGGTGAGACGCTGAGGAATTAGTAGTATTTTGTACTTGATTGTGGCTTTTTATTTGCTTTTATTGGGCGGTCATTCATTGGTGGCGATGGAGGTCATGTTGTTTCTCAACGACGTGTACATTTTATGAAGAAAATGTGAGTGGTGCTTGCCGTGGCGGTTGCTATGGTGTTATGGGTGGTTGCTAGGTTGTTGCTAGGGTCAGTTGCTAGGGTGTTCTGAGTGGTCACTAGGGCATTGCTATGTGGTTTCTAGGCAGTTGCTTGGGTGTTCTTAGTGGTTGCTAGGGATTTCTGGGTGGTTTCTTGGGTGTTGCTGGTTTATAGGCAGTTGCTAGGGTGCTCTGGGTTGTTTCTAGGGTGTTGCTATATGGTAGCTATGAAGTTGCTAGGTGTTGCATGGCAGTTTACCATAGTGTTCTGGTGGTTTTTGGTGTTGCTAGGATGTTAAGGGGTGGTTGCTAGGTGTTGCTAGGGTCATTTGCTCGGTGCTCTAAATGGTTGCTAGGTGTTGCTATGTGGTAGCTATGAAGTTGTGGTATTGTTAGGGGGTTGCTAGGGTTTTCTGATAGTTTTTAGCGTTACTGGTTTCTAGGCAGTTGCTAGGGTGCTCTGGTTGGTTGCTAGGGTGTTGCAAGGCAGTTGCCAGGTGCTCTGGGTGGTTGTTGGGGGTTGCTAGGGTGTTAAGGGTGTGCTAGGGTGCTCTGGGTGGTTGCTAGGGTGTTGCTATGTGGTAGCTATGAAGTTCTAGGGTGTTACAAGCTGCTAGGTGTTGCATGGCAGTTACCATAGTGTTCTGGGTGGTTTTATGTTGTGCTAGCTAGGGTGTTGCTAGGGTTGCTGGGCTATGGTTGCTAGGGTTTTGCCGGGTATTGTTTAGGGGTTGCTATGGTTTTCTGGATAGTTTTTAGGTGTTACTGTTTTCTAGGCAGTTGCTGCTCTGGTTGGTTGCTAGGTGGTGCTATGGTACTAGTTTGCTAGGGTGTTGCAAGGCAGTTGCCAGAGTTGTTCTAGGTGGTTGTTGGGGGTTGCTAGGGTGTTAGGGTGGTTTGCTGCTATGTGGTAGCTATGTTGCGGGTTTACAAGGCTGCTAGGGTGTTGCAAGGCAGTTTCCAGAGTGTTCTGGGTGGTTGTCAGGGGGTTGCTAGCATGTTAAGGGTGGTTGCTATGGCGTTGCTGGTTTCTAGGCAGTTGCTAGGGTGTTAAGGGTGGTTGCTAGGGTGTTGCTTTATGGTAGCTATGAAGTTGCTAGGGTGTTACAAGGCTGCTAGTGTGTTGCAAGGCAGTTGCCAGAGTGTTCTGGGTGGTTGTCAGGGGTTGCTAGGGTGTTAAGGGTGGTTGCTAGGGTGTTGCTATGTGGTAGCTATAAAGTTGCTAGTGTGTTACAAGGCTGCTAGGGTGTTGCAGTTGCCAGAGTGCTCTGGGTGGTTGTTTTGGGGTTGCTAGGGTGTTAAGGGTGGTAGCTAGGGTCAGTTTCTAGGGTGTTAAGGGTTGTAGCTAGGGTCAGTTTCTAGGGTGTTAAGGGTTGTTGCTAGGCTGTTGCTAGGCATTTGCTAGGGTGCTCTGGGAGTTCATTTTATACAGGATCTCTCATCCTGGCCACAAGTCATGCCGAAAACCCCTCTAAAACCATCCAAACAGACCAGTTTAAGCTGATTATTTCAACAGGGCTTAAGTGTTTAGTCTGAGGATGTGATGGTGGTAGTTTACAAACCATTTCTGGGATTTGAACCTACAGCCTTAAGGTCATCCAGGATTTCTGCGGGTCTTAAAAAGTCTTAATTTGCCTGTGCACAAATGAAGGTTGCATATACTGCAAACAATGCATATCTTCCTCAGTGTTTTGCTTCTCCAGTAAATGTATCTTGATTTAAGAATGTTTAGATATTTGTGCTGGAAAACAAGACAGAAACACTGAGAGTTTTTTGCAGTGAAATCTATTTTGCATGTTATCTGGAAGTTAAAGTTTTTACTTATTTTATCATATATTTGAGTGTTAGAAATGAAAATCCCATTCATTTTGTCCATATTTGAAAATTTGGTAATTGAACTTCAAAATTATTTTTTTATACCTATAATGATTGACTTATATAGGTCATTTGGTTAGTTGACGTCGTTCTCAGCGCTTCATGGAATGGTGCATTTATTCCCCCACTGAATTAAACCTTGTATTTTGTTCTGGTTGGTTTGGTTGGTTGGTTGGAGCTCTTTATTGAGGATTGTTTGAAAGACTAGAGGAAATGAATGGGAAGCAAAGTTGTTGAGATGGTGGACGATCACTACCTCACTTTATTAGAGAATTTAACCGGCAGAATCAACTCTCAGTCCTCTGAGGGTAACGTTCCACCACTAACCAGCCGGTTATCACTCACATTACGGTAAAAGGCCGTAAATGTGACCAGCGCTCGATATCAGCTGGCTGACTCCATTGTGCCGGTAATGGAGGAAAGACAAAAGCTCTGGGAATGAATTTTTATATCAAAACACGCAAATCTATTTTAATTAAAGCATTTTTCCTCTAGCAGTGGCATATTGGAAGTCATTAGAATGCTTTTCCCGTATTTGCTGCGTCTCTCTCTCTCTCTTTAATGTTGCATTGATCGCGTTTTGATTTGATTTGAGATGAGGACTCTGAGCTGGCGTGGGACTGACAGCACCTCAGGAATCAGACTAATGGAGACGCTGTTTTGCTCATGTCAGGACGAGATGGCGCTCTAAATGAATGGATATTGTTTTCCTCTTGAATCTGACGCGTAATCTCACACACGCTGCTCCACAGATAGATTACATCCCCATCTCCCTCCAGTGACACGCGCCGCATTCATTAGGAGACGCTGCTAATTTCAAGCCTTTCTCTGTCTGTGTGTGTGTGTGTGTGTGTGTGTGTCTGTGAAATCGAGTGCTTCCTCATTTGTGTGTGTAGTGCTGGCCAATACATTGAATATTTCCTATATGCAGTGAATTTAATGTTATTTGTATTTGGCCATTGAGTTTTGTAAACATCGTGTCATTTAGACTAGTTTCAACATGGAAACTCAATTTACTTCCTTAAGTCATGTTCCTGTTCTGTGTAATATTGGTTCATATAAATGAAAATAATTAGATTTGATTATTTTGAAAAAATAATAATAATAATAATTATTATTTTCAATCAGTTTTATTTACTTAAATATTGAGGTACACTAAATTTAATATTAATGTATTTAAATCGCATATACAATTTAAATTGTAATAATATTTCACTCTTTTTACTGTATTTTTGATCAAATAAATGCAGCCTTGGTGAGCAGAAGAGACTTCTTTCACAAACATTAAAAAATCGCAATTATTCCAAACTTTTGACCGGAAACAACCAAATAATTTCTTTTCCATCAGAAGAAAAAATAAATATATGTTTAGTAAAAATATGTCTGGTAAGAAACATGAACTCTCAGTGTGACTGAAGTTGATTTTGAATTCAGGTTAGATGATTTAGCTAGTCCATTAAGAGTCGGAATCAATCATAAATTAGAGGCGTTCAGTGGATGGCGTGTTTATCCCGCACAGCTGCAGCTGGATGAAAGTTTAACATGCCCTGCAGGAGTCCTGCCGATCACGGATCAAAGCGTCAGCTCGCATTAGCGAGTTACACGTCAGTCGCTCATGAATGCTCAAACATGCGTTTGTTAGCGCGCTCGTATCGATCACGCGTGCGTCACATGACTCGATCATTAAGAGCAGTGGTGGAGAGTGGAGATGCGGTTCTCTGGTTTCTCCTGGACTGAGATCAGCTGGAGTCGCTTTCTGATGAACATCTGAGATCGCCCACAAACATGCGTCTCTAATTCTCTTTCTCCCTCTTCTCCTTTTCCTTCTCCTTCTCCTTATACACCTCTTTTTCCTCCTCCTCCTTCTCATTCCCTTCTTCCATTTCCTCCTCCTTTCCCTCATCCTTTTCCTTCTCCTCCTCCTTTTTCTCCTCCTCCTCCCTTTCCTTCTCCTCCTCCTTATACACCTTTTTTCTCCTCCTCATTCCCCTCTTCCTTTTCCTCCTCCTTTTCCTCCTTCCCCTCCTCCTTCTCCTCCTCTTTCCCTCCTCCTTTTTCATCTCCTCTTTTTTCTTCTCCTCCTCCTTATACTCCTTCTCCTCCTCTTCCTTCCCCTCCTCCTCCTTCTTTTCCTTCCCTTTTCTCCTCTTCCTTCTCCTCCTCCTTATACACCTCTTTTTCCTCCCTCCCTCCTCCTTTTCCTTCCCTCTCCTTTTCCTCCTCCCCATTTCCTTCTCCTTTTTCTGCTCCATCTTCTCCTCCTCCTTTTCATTCTTCTCCTCCTCCTTGCCCTACTCCTATTCCTCCTTCTCCTTCTCCTCCTCTTCCTCCCTCCTTTCTCCTCATTCCTCTCCCCATTTTCCTCCTCCTTCTTATCCTCCTCCTTTTCTTCCTTTTTCTTCTCCTCCTCCTTTTCTTCCTTTTTCTTCTCTTATTTCTTCTTCTCCTCATTTCTTATTCTCCTCATATTTCTCCTCCTCCTTCCCCTCCTTTTCCTCCTCCTCCTCATTCCCCTCCTCCTCCTCCTTCTCCTCCTTCTCCTTCTCCTCCTCCTCATTCCCCTCCTCTTTTCCTCCTCCTTCTCCTTCTCCTCCTCCTCCTCATTTCCCTCCGCCCTTTCCTTCTCCTCCTCCTCCTTATACACCTTTTTTTCTCCTCCTCATTCCCCCTCTTCCTTTTCCTCCTCCTTTTCCTCCTTCCCCTCCTCCTTCTCCTCCTCTTTCCCCTCCTCCTTTTCATCTCCTCTTTTTTTTTCCCTCTCCTTATACACCTCCTTCCCCTCCTTCTTTTCCTTCTCCTCCTCCTTATAACCTATTTTTCCTCCCACTCCTCATTCCTCCTCCTCCCCTCCTCCTTCTCCTCCTCCTTTTCCTCCTCCTCTCATCTCCCTTCTTCCTTTCCTGCTCCATCTTCTTCTCCTCCTTTTTATTCTTTTCCTCCTCCTTGCCCTACTCCTATTCCTCCTTCTCCTTCTCTTCCTCTTTCTCCCTCCTTTCTCCCTCATTCCCTCTCCCCATTTTCCGCCTCCTTTTCTCCTCCCTCCTTTCTTCCTTTTTCTTCTTCCTTTTCTCCTCCTTTTTCTTCCTTTTTCTTCTCCTATTTCTCTCTTCTCCTCTTGTCTTATTTTCTCCCATATTTCTCCTCTTCCTTCCCTCCTCATTTTCCTCCTCCTCATTCCCCTCCTCCTTTTCCTCCTCCTCTCCTCATTCCCTCCTCCTCCTTCTCCTCCTCCTCATTCCCCTCCTCTTTCCTCTTCCTCCCTCCTCCTCTCCTTCCCTCATCCTCCTTTCCCCCCTTTTTCCTCCTCCCATTCCCCTCCTCCTTTCCTCCTCCTCCTCATTCCCCTCCTCCTTCTCCTCCTTTTCCTTCTCCTCCTCATTCCCCTCCTCCTTTCCCTCCCTCCCCCTCCTTCTATTCCTTTTCCTCCTCCTGCCCTTCCTTTCCTTCTCCTTCCTTCTTTTCTTCCTTTTCTCCTCCTCTTTCTCCTTTTTCTTCTTCTTCCTTGTATTTTTTCCTCCTCCTCATTCCCCTCCTCCTTTCCTTTCTCCTCCTTCTCTCCTCCTCCTCATCCTCCTTATACACCCTTTTCCTCCTCCTTATTTCCCCTCCTCTTTTCCCCCATTTCTTCCTCCTCCATCCACTTCTCCCCTCTGTCCCTACTCCTTTCCTTCTCATTCCCCTCCTCCTTTTCCTCCCTCCCCTCCTTCTATTCATTTTTCCTCCTCCTGCCCCTCCTTTCCTCTTCTTCTTTCTTCTCCTTTTTCCTCCTCTTTCTTCTCCTTTTTCTTCTTAGCCTTGTATTTTTTTTCCTCCTCCTCCACCTTCTTTCCTTCTCCCCCTCTTCCCTTATCCATACTCTGAGTGACATGCTGCACTTGAACTAGTTTGAACTTTGAATAGAACTTAACGCAAATTGCTTTTCCTGCCAGTGTTTGAAACAACCAGAGGAAATTCAGTTCTTAAATAAATGTGTTTGCATCTTAATTCATCAGGGAAACTGTAAATCACACTAGTAGTCTCTGCGTTTGGGGTTGACGTCTCTGGATGTGGAGGGTTTTATGTGACTCTGCTGCCATATCTGTCTCACAGCAAAGGATTGTGGGAGAAGTTAAGAACGAAGGTCTTCTGCCTCTCATTAATTAGTTTCTCTCTTCCATCCGGCTCTGTGTTCTGCTGAATCAATCATGATGATTCTCCTGCCTGTAGATGTGTGTTTGAGGAACTATCGTCAGAGGAACCATTGACGTCAGAACCGACCGAACCGAAACGCTTGAGCTTCATTCACAGCTCGGTTGAGAATAAAACTGAAATTTAATTTATGTATTTTTTTTAAATTGCAGCATATTTTTAACTAGTTTGTCAGGATATACTTCGATTGCAGTTATTTAAAAAGTATTTTCCTCAGTATTTCTGTCTTTTATAAACATTTATAAACATTTATTAAAAATTTATAAACATTCTTAAATCAAGATACATTTACTGGAAAAACTAAATGACTGAAGATATTAAGTCTTGTTTTCTGAAAAATGTGTCAAAATGAGGTGAATTTGTGTTTAAAACAAGAAGAAATATCTGCCGATGGAGTCAAAATCATAATCTTAATTTAAGGGGAAAACAAGATTATTTTTTTGACTCCATTGGCAGATATTTGTTAAGTGTGAAAAAATGTAAAAATAAGATTAAATAAAATAAATAAAACGTTGATGAAAATAAATTAATTTAAAAGACAAAATAAATAAATAAATCTACAGTAAGTACTGTAGAAAAAAACAGTATTTTCCAAATACTATATATACATATTTATAATATTAATTTTCACAGTATAAATTCGTTTTTTTTTTTTTTGTTATTTTTTTTTTTTTTTACATGCCTTTTGAATTTTAGGATTGTGAAAATTCTTGCATGAAAATATTTTTTTAACATTTCAGACATCATGATCTGACCCATCTGTGTTTTACCCTGAAGTCACGTGACTCTTACTCTGCTCCATTTACAAACCTAATTTGATTGCATTTCTGCAGATCCATTTGGAGTCGTTTTCACACGGCCTATTAAGAAATCCAGAATATTCGTCTCTCAAGATCAAAAGCGAAATTCATACTTTTTTCCTAATGAAGCCTCGTCTGGAATGTTATTTGTTTTTACAGCCCATTAACTGAATTAAGTGTTCTGCATACAGTAATACTGTGTTTCATCCCCCCTGCGGATGGAAAACATCCCTCCTGTTGTTGCGCAGAGACGTTTATTCTGTCATAAAGACTGAAGGACGGCAGGAATTAAATCAGAACTTCAATCACATCAGCTAAAGATGACGTCCCGCGGGAAACAGCCATTACCATGATGCCACAACACGCTAATTGCGTTTGCCGCATTTGCAACTTTGTGCGAATGTTTGTGATGTCAGAAGGAAAGTCAAACGGGACAGAAAAGACACGGTTATATGATTATAGGGCAGACACAAAATAGTGTCCTTCTACTTCAACTGAGACAATGTGACGATAAAAGAGTCTTGAAGATTAAAATAAAGACGTTTTTGTAATAAATAAATAAATAATGGATGATAACATGTTTTAAAATGTCATTAAGCTTTGTGAAGCTCTGTGACTGGCACTCAATTTGCACAGGTTCAAGTGATACAATGTCATTTATTCTGTTCAGTCTACTGAATATAACAGGCTAGTTTGTAAAAAAACATTTTATACTAAAATGATTTTCCTGAAGTAGTGACTAGTTAGAAGTCTTGAGACAATGATGTAGAAGTGGGCGACGATCTTCTTCTGCAGAGGCGTGTCTTTCGGCGGACTATTGCGTCATAATGTGACGCTATACAGTGAGTACGGAAAGTATTCAGACCCCCTTAAATTTTTCAATCTTTGTTATATTGCAGCCATTTGCTAAAATCATTTAAGTTCATTTTTTCCCTCATTAATGTACACACAGCACCCCATATTGACAGAAAAACACAGAATTGTTGAAATTTTTTGCAGATTTATTAAAAAAGAAAAACTGAAATATCACATGGTCCTAAGTATTCAGACCCTTTGCTGTGACACTCATATATTTAACTCAGGTGCTGTCCATTTCTTCTGATCATCCTTGAGATGGTTCTACACCTTCATTTGAGTCCAGCTGTGTTTGATTATACTGATTGGACTTGATTAGGAAAGCCACACACCTGTCTATATAAGACCTTACAGCTCACAGTGCATGTCAGAGCAAATGAGGAATCATGAGGTCAAAGGAACTGCCTGAAGAGCTCAGAGACAGAATTGTGGCAAGGCACAGATCTGGCCAAGGTTACAAAAAATTTCTGCTGCACTTAAGAGCACAGTGGCCTCCATAATCCTTTCGTTTGGAATAATCGTTTGGAATCCAGCCAATCGTGAAACAGCTGTGTCGTCATCAGCGCTCAAGAAACTGTGGTGGCTGACTCAGGCGGCTGATATCGAATCTCTCCCGGTACTTTGAAGCCACACGTCACAGTCACATGGCATCGACGCTGTCTCAATTCGGACAAAATTTCTTACCGGCATGCACTGCATCAAGTCCAACAAGCTTAATGACGTCGAAGTGGGCGTCGATCTTCTGCAAAGGCGTGTCTTTCATCACACTATTATGTTATAAAGTGACGACATCTGAAACGAGTGGTTTTCTGACCTTAGTTTCAATAAAAGCTGTTTTTGGACTAACAAGGAAGTTTTGAGTTCTGAAATTGTTTTTATAGTACAAAGACCTCTCATATGTTAAAAAGATCAAGGGAAATTTGATTTCTCAATTCACAACCCTTTTAACAATACCATAATAACAGTGATAACCATTATCAATTTGGTCACTGTGATTAAAAATTTTGGAAACACTTTTCAATAATGTCTGATCTGTTAACATTGTTTAAAGGGGTCGTGAACTGTGTTGGTTTATTGTTTTATAATGTTTCCTTGGGTGCACTTATAATGTTAGTATAATTTTTACATCCAAAATTGTCATAATTCATGATTCATTTTTCCTACCCTGATTTTAGCCTCTGGTTTGAACGCTGTTTTAAAGGTGCCCTATATTCAAAAATTGAATTTATCTTGGCATAGTTGAATAACAAGAGTTCAGTACATGGAAATGACATACAGTGAGTCTCAAACCCCATTGTTTCCTCCTTCTTATATAAATCTCATTTGTTTAAACGACCTCCGAAGAACAGGCGAATCTCAACATAACACCGAATGTTACGTAACAGTCGGGGTGTACGCCCCGATATTTGCATAATGCCAGCCCATGATGTTCCCAACATTATGAAAGGCATTAGACAAGGGTAGCCAGTTAACGTCTGGAGCTGCACACAGCTGAATCATCAGACTAGGTAAGCAAGAACAACAGCGAAAAATGGCAGATGGAGCAATAATAACTGACATGATCCATGATAGCATGATATTTTTAGTGATATTTGTAAATTGTCTTTCTAAATGTTTCGTTAGCATGTTGATAATGTACTGTTAAATGTGGTTAAAGTTACCATCGTTTCTTACTGTATTCACGGAGACAAGAGAGCCGTCGCTATTTTCATTTTTTAAACACTTGCAGTCTGTATAATTCATAAACACAACTTCATTCTTTATAAATCTCTCCAACAGTGTAGCATTAGCCGTTAGCCACGGAGGACAGCCTCAAATTCACTCAGAATAAAACTTTAACATCCAAATAATTACTCACATAATTCGAAGCATGCATACAGCGTGCATGACGAACATCTTGTAAAGATCCATTTGAGGGTTATATTAGCTGTGTGAACTTTGTAAATGCCCTGTAATATAGTCGACAGCTCATGTGGCAGGGAGCTCGCGATTTAAGGGGGCGGCGCCGAGTGTAAATCAGTGCATTGTTAATGATGCCCCAAAATAGGCAGTTAAAAAAATTAATTTAAAAAAATCTATGGGGTATTTTGAGCTGAAACTTCACAGACACATTCAGGAGACACCTTAGACTTATATTACATCTTGTGAAAAAGCATTCTTGGGCACCTTTAAGGGGCGTGTCTGCTGTGAGACTTCAGTGTAAACGCCCACTGCTGTGATTGGCTAACATCTTTGCATATCTAAATATCCAAGTATTACTCTCTCTTTTAGCGCGTTTTTACTATTACAGCTCTCAAGGTTAACTAATCGTGAAAAGTGTTGCATTATATTTAGATCGTGGCATGAAAGGTTGCAGAGATGAACACTGTAGCTGATCACAGACATGTTGAGTGCATGAAAGCAGTGATCTAACAAATGCTTTCATCTTCACTAACAGTGCAAACGCGATATAACTAAGAGATTTGTTGCGCGTCAGTCACTGATAAACTCGCACTGTTTGATTGACAGCTTCAGCTCGCGCTGCTCCAACAATTGCAAAGGGGGCTTTCTTTGATTGCTTTCTTCATATAATTTAATCACCGCTAAATAACTGATTTTTTAACTAATTTTCATCCTACTAAGAGAAACAATGCAAGTTGACGTTTAGTCACTGGTTTGATTTACTGACACACAGACAAAGAATCATTAATATCAGATCAGGCATTAGAACACAGTTACTGACATGCTGTTGCATTACTGTCGAGTTCACGCACTGCACAATATTTTGTAATCCTCAACGGCATGTTTATTGCTTGGTAGCTCGATCTGGTTTAGCACCACATATGTTACTTATGCGCGATTCGGTGGGCGGGGCTAAACAGGCAGGGATGAAGTAGGCGTTGATCTTTCTTCTGCGGAGGCGGTGCTTGCTGACCTTTGACGTCATAGATCCCCACTTTGTAAATCCTGTCGTTTTCTGGGTCTGGTGTCAATTAAAGCTTTTATTGGACTAACAAGGAAGTTTTCAGCTCTAAAACTTACAGGATATTCGTATAGTATGATGACCTCTTATATGTCAAAAGCTCAAGGAAAATTTGATTTCTCACGTCATGACCCCTTTAATGTATTAACTAATATGGACTAACAATGAGCAATGCATCTGTTACGTTATTCATTCATCTTTACTGTTAGCTGATGATAATGCAACTGTTCATGTTAGTTCACAGTGCATTAATTAAAATCAACGTTCATTCCTAGTTCATGTTAACTGACTGCACTGGCAGATATTTGCTCTCGTTTTTATTTCTCTTCTCCAGTAAATGCATCTTGATTTAAGAATGTTTAGATATTTGTGCTGGAAAACGAGACAGAAACACTGAGTTTTTTGCACTCCTTCATCTAAATGACGCCTCTGAAATGATTTTTGCTTCAGCTGACGTCATCAATCCCTCCACACGGCCAGTTTTCACGATCCCTGATCGCCGCAGTCCTGCACTTTTCCTTGCTGAATATCCCGTTTCGCTGGGAAACGCGCCACCTCACGTTGAATTAATTAAACGGGTTTCAGGTGGCATTTCATGGTGACTTTATGGCACGGGGTTGATGGTATTACGCAGCGCCACGGATAATGTCATTAAAAATGTTGTAGGATGTGTGGGAGAACGGCTGATCGCATCATGAAACGGCCGGCGCTGACTGTTCCCCGGCCAATTAGCTCACGGCTAAAGAAGACAGTCCTCAAAAAAGCTTTTCCACAGGATTTTCTCCTCAGAGTTTATGAAAGTTCTTCAGCTTTCATTTACAAGACAGACGGATGGATAAAGTTTTTTTCCTTCCTCATTGTTGGAGTCAGACAAAAGCAGCCCGGAGAAGCCGAGCTCCAGCTCAATCACTGTTATTTTTCCTCGTCTTTTCTTGCATTTTTTCTTTCCTGTGGAAATTGAGCTCGGGCCACGGTTCCTCACGCGGCCCGGCGAACTCTCACAGCGAGAGCGTTTTTGATTGGTGCCACAATGTGAGAATTGGCTTGTCTACATTGACATTTGAGAGCCGCCGCCGGGCCTTTTCTCGGGGTGCGACCTCGCCGAGTTTTATTAGCAAATGAGACCTGGAGGGTTTGAGTTTAAAGAGCGGCCCCTTCATTCCGATTTCAACCACATAATGATTTTCACAGGGTTCAGGACCTGAATGTGAACAGAATAATGAGCGCCAGTCATTACTGGAAATTACAACCCCCGCTCGCAGCGTCGCTCGCAGCGTAATGAATGTAAATGCCTATAGACTTTGATGATTAGCGTCAGACAGTTTGGTGTCCGTCAGAGGAAGTGATCCACGTCAAGAGGGTTTATGATCAGGGTTATTTACTGTTAATTATTACTATGTGTATATATATAGAGAGACACATACACATACACACACAGGGTGTGAATTACGGGGGGTTTGGGAGGATCTGACCCCACTAATGAAGGCTTGATCCCCCTGAAGGACAACAACTTAAGATACTGAGGGGGTCAAAGAAAGTAGTCTACCCGTAATATGAAACATTGCCTATAAATATGAAAATTGCAGCATTGTATTTACAGTAGATTTGTTTGTTATATCATAATTATAGTGTTTTTTTGTATGTGTGTAGTTTGCAGTGTTGAGCATTATAACCAATCACACACATTTTCGTTGAGTTTAGGAATACAATGTCCAATCAGAGGCGTGCATGCACTGCACTGACTGAATTCTGAAACTCACGCGAATTCTCATCATAAACAACAAAATGCAGAAAACATGCAAGTAAGAGATTCATTTTGCAGTATAGACAGTTATCGGGAGTGCTTGCAAAAGTGCATATAGCCAAACTCACATTAGACTGAATGGACCGCTTCGGTGTTCTTTGATCGTTTCTTCATGTAATGGCTATATTCCCAGTTTGAAAAAAACATTTTGTTTGAATGCTACTGAAACAATCAATATTAAGTCTTCTTTTACTAATCTGTAAAAAAGCATTAAACAAATTCATTACGGTTCTTGGTTTGTTTCTGTAGCCAGAATATGACGCCTTTTCCCCGCCCCCCCCCCCAAAAAAAAAATATATATTATATCTTAAAAGTAATATATTTAATAAATATATATAATACTTAAAAACATAAAAAACTTAAACTTTTTTTTTCATCTAGTTGCAAAGGCAACATTTCTTTTTGTTTAGTTTAAGTTGAAGTACTAAAATACCTAAATGTAATTAAACAAAAACTTAATATAATCTATATAGACATATTAAAGAAAATAAAGACATTTTTTTTTTTATGCGCACCTATTTTTATGCACATTCTGAGATGACAAGATGCGCATAAATTTTAGAAATACGCATAAAAAACGAATGTGCTCAATTGAGGCCGATAAATTTTGCTATCTGACATGCATAAACTACAATGGAAACACATTTACCGAATAAATCCCTCAATAAACGCACATGACTTTGCCTCATCAGAGGCTGTGATTGGATGACTGCGCTAACCAGCGGACCAATCGCATCGCAGCATCTCAAATGTTGGTTTGGTGGTTCTGAGTCAAAGTCTGTCATCAGAATGATTTGGTTTAATTCCTCCAGAAGCGTCTCACTCGATTGTGTTCCCGAACACCAGCATCCGAACGCAAGATCACATGACAGCGTTTATTGTGTTTCGTCTGACGCTCTGAGACAAACTCATTTATGATGGAGGAGAAAAGAGCCGGATTGAAGCAACTTGCGTTTTTATTAGATATTTTGCTCCAGGAAGTGACGATTTTGTTCTCTTGAACACGTGAGATAGAAACGCTGCTTTATTCGCAAATGTTTATGCCATATTCCAGTTTTGTGCATGTGTTAAATTCGCAACTTCGAATGGAAATTGATACTAGCTATTGATACTAAAATACACAATTACATTTCAAACCGATATCCCATTTACTTTAAATAAGGGTTTCCCAAACGTTATTGTCAGCTGAACCACTTTGCCCTAAAACATCCTGTTTTACATTTTAATTATTTATCAATGCATTTGCATGTTCATGGTTCTCTGATGTGCGTTAAAGCTCACATGACATGCAATAAATGTTAAATAAACATGCCATCTTTTTTTTTTTTTTTTTAAATAAGTTAATATTTTTGTTTTTATTTAAATTTGTTACATTTTACATACCATGGTATCTGATAACATTACCATAGCAAAACGACAGTGCATGTTTTGTACAGGTATTATTTTAGGATCTAGTAAACACGCTTGTTGTTTGTCAGAAGCAAGTTCGTTGTAAAGTTTGATTTGAAACCACATTTATGTGCAATTATTAAATCAGACGGAGAGATCACTGTCACACAGAGAGAGACTTTAATCATAACTCTTCTCGTTAATGTTCTGTGATGTTTGAATAATATGACACAGATGCGTTTTATTTTAGTCTCTCATTATTAAGAAATCTCTTACACATGTGAAACTTCTCCTCATAATAATGTTGTGTGATGCCCGGCTTGTCCGAGACTCTTTTTAATTAGCTCTGCCATTAGTGTGACAAGCTCACCCGGTATCCCAGCATGCCCTAATGAAGCATCAGGTGCCAAGACGCCCGAAATAAACCCGCGCGGCCTCCTCACGGACCGCAGATTCTCTGAGTAAATTAGTGGCGCGGCGCGTCTGAGCAGGTAATGGTTTCACCTTGTCAGAGCTGTGGGGAGTTTCTTTGAGAGATCCGCTGGCGTTAGTGATCTTCAGACGCGCTGATGTGTGTATTACACCGGCAGATTGTCATGGTAATTTGTGTGCACAGTGTGTGTGAGGAACCAGTAGACAAGCTCAAATTAAAGTTATGATTTCATACGCTCTCATGTCAGCAGTCTTCGTGCAATAGCTTGAATTTGGCAGGAGGATCCGTGTTTTATCCCACCCGTGGCACATGCACATCTGCTGCCGGCGCTCATCTGCATGAACGCGATTACCAATGTCAGTTTAGCACAACACTGATGAATCCTTAACTAAACTACACATGATACTGAACCATCTCCAGACTTGCTGTAAACTTCATGCTAGCAACCTGCTAAAGCGTGCTAGCAATGTGCTAAATAACATTAGAAACATGCTAGCACCATATTAAGTCGTGCAAGCAACATGTTAAATAAGTGGTAGAAACATGTTAAAACATGTTAGCACAATATTAAACCATGCAAGCAACATGCGAAAACATGTTAACAGTGTTAAAACATTAGCAGTGTTATACTAGAACATGTTAACAACATACTTAATCATGATAGCAAAATGCTAAATCATGCTTGCAACATGTTAAAACATGTTAGCAAAGCTAAATAAATTAACATGTTAAAACATGTTAGAAACATGTTAGTACAGTATTAAGTCATGCAAGCAACATGTTAAAACATGCTAACAATGTGCTAAAATGTTAACAGTGTTAAATAATGCAAGAAACGTGCTAACCACATGCTAAATCGTGATAGCAAAATGTTAAATCATGCTAGCAACATGTTAAAACATTAGCAATGTGATAATTCATGTTAGAAACATGCTAGTAACATGTTAAACATGCTAAAAACATGTTAGCACAGTATTAAATCATGCAAGCAACATGTTAAGACATGCTAACAACATACTAAATTGTGATAGCAAAATGTTAAATCATGTTAGCAACATGTTAAAACAGCAATGTGTTAATTCATGCTAGAAACATGCTAGGAACGTGTTAAATCATGCTATGTACTAATTTATGTTACAAATATGGTAAATCATGTTAGCAACAGTAAATCATGCTAGAAACATGTTAGCAAATTTAAATCATCTAGTGTTAGCTCAGTATTAAACCATGCAAGCAACATGCTAAAACGTTAACAATGTGTTAAACATTAGCAGTGTTAAATAATACTAGATATATGTTAAGAACAATAAATCGTGATAGCAAAATGCTAAATCATGCTAGCAACATGTTAAAACATGCTAGCAATGTGTTAAATCATGTTAGAAACATGCTAGCACTGTACTAAATCAAATTGGCAACATGTTAGCAATATGATATTTAATGTTAGAAAAAATGCAAGCAATGTGTTAATTCATGCTAGAAACATGCTAGGAACATGTTAAATCATGCTATGTACTATTTGTGTTAGAATCATGATAAATCATGTTGGCAACATGGTAACTCATGCTCAAAACATGTTAAATCATGCAGTGTGTTAATTCATGCTAAAACATCGCTGCAAAATGCTCGAACGATATTGTTAGGGAACATGCTAGCACCATACTAAATCATGCAAGAAGCATGTTAAAACATGCTAGCATTGTGTTAAAACATGTTAGCAATGTGTTAAATAACATTAGAAACATACTAACACTGTACTAAATCAGGCAAGCAACATGCTAAAACATGCTAGCAATGTGTTAAACATGTTAGCAAAGTTAAAACACACTAGCAACCTGTTAATACATGCTAGAAACATGTTAGCACAGTATTAAATCATGCAAGCAACATGCTAAAACATGCTAGCAGTGTGATAAAACATTAGCAGTCGTAAATAATGCTAGAAATGCTATTCTAGAAACGTTAAAATGTGTTAAATCATGTTAGAAACATGCTAGCACTGTACTAAATCAAATTGGCAACATGTTAGCAATGTATTCATGTTAGCAACGTTAAAACATGTTAGCAATGTGATATTTAATGCTAGAAAAAATGCAAGCAATGTGTTAATTCATGCTAGAAGCATGCTAGGAACATGTTAAATCATGCTATGTACTATTTGTGTTAGAATCATGATAAATCATGTTGGCAACATGGTAACTCATGCTCAAAACATGTTAAATCATGCAATGTGTTAATTCATGCTAAAACATGGCTGCAAAATGCTCGAACGATATTGTTAGAAACATGCTAGCACCATACTAAGTCATGCAAGAAGCATGTTAAAACATGCTAGCAATGTGTTAAAACATGTTAGCAATGTGTTAAATAACATTAGAAACATACTAACACTGTACTAAATCAGGCAAGCAACATGCTAAAACATGCTAGCAATGTTAAACATGTTAGCAATGTTAAAACACACTAGCAACCTGTTAATACATGCTAGAAACATGTTAGCACAGTATTAAATCATGCAAGCAACATGCTAAAACATGCTAGCAGTGTGATAAAACATTAGCAGTTGTAAATAATGCTAGAAATGCTATTCTAGAAACGTTAAAACATGCTAGCAATGTGTTAAATCATGTTAGAAACATGCTAGTACTGCACTAAATCATACTGGCAACATGTTAAAACATGCTAGAAATATATAGCAATATAGTGTTAATTCATGTTAAAATCATGCTAGGAACATGTTAAATCATGCTATGTACTAATTTATGTTAGAAACATGTTAAAACATGTTAGCAATGTGTTAATTAATGTTAGAAACATGCTAGCACCGTATAAATCATGCTAGCAACATGCTAAAATGTTAGCAATGTGTAGCAAACATTACTTAATGTATTTATGATCATGAACTGACAGTAAAAATATTTTTACAACATTTAATGTTTAATGTAATCTTTGTCAATGTAAGTTAATAAAATTACTTAATTCGTTAGTGCTTTAATGTTGTAAACAATTTTTAAAAATGCATTAGTAAATGTTGAAACTACTTTAGACTAATAAAGGATGTAGAATTATTGCTGTTGTGACAACATGTTTATTTATATTTTATTTTAATGTTTAAATTATTTCAGTTGTAATAGTTTAATGTTTAATGAGTGAACAATACTTAAATAGCATTTATTAATCTTAATGTTCATTTTTATTGTTCATTTGTTTGTGCACTAACATGAACGAACAATAAACAATTGCATTTTTATTAGCAAACAGTAACATGCTGTAAAAATATATCTCCTGTTGATCTTAACTAATGCATTAACTAACGTTAACATTCGAGTCGTGTCAGTGATCTGCAGTTTGTGAAATCTAAATGTGTCTTTACATATTGAGAGTTCTGAGTGATGGTGAGTCATGTGACATGTAGCAGGTGTTGTAGGGTCATCGTCTCTCGTCCAATCAGACGCTGAGCTTGTTGAAGTGCTAATAAACACATTCTCCTGCAGACCTGTGACAGGAGCCGCTGGCCTTTCTGAGACACTCCAGCTCCGCGGCTAATTGGGCCGAACATGCAATTGTTAAGGAGGAGGAAACAGTCGTGTGTTCGCCACAAAAAAACACACTCATTATAATTTGCTGCTGGAGACGGTGGCTAATTATTCTGGCGGACAGGAAGTGGTCGTTACACAGAAGCAGTGCTGAAGTGATTAACACAGCTTTAAATCACATCATTTGCACTGGAAGACATGCTAGAGTTGATTAAAAACTAATTGCACAATGTATGAGAGTGTTTGCTGTATTGTGAACGCATAAATTTCATTTAAAGATCTTATTTTCCACGGTTTATTTTTTTAAACTGATACTTGTAATTAGAATAATGACGTTCTTCTAACTATAAGTAGGTTTGCAGCTACATGTCGTGTGTGTGTGTGTGTGTGTGTTTATCAGCAGCAGGTGTTTCCAAACTCAGGAAAGTGTCAGTAAGGAAAGCAAACAGATGTCCAGCGTGAGAGGCAGAGGATCAGTGTGAACAGATAAACATCAACAACACTGTGTGTGTGTGTGTGTGTGTGTTTAGTGCGCTTCACCCGTGTGTGTCTGTAATCGTGAGTCAGAGTGTGTTAAATTTGGCAGCAGCCTGATTGAAACAGATATACATTAATTAGCAATGCTAATTAAGATGAATTAAGCTGCTCCCTTAATGAAGTGGCTCCTCTTTAATCAATTACCGGCACTGCAGTGATTTTATCATGTTGATAAACACATTAATGTATTCCATATGTCTCATAAACACAGCGGCGTGTGATGATCTGCTCTCAGTATCAGCACCTGCATTTACACTCCATAAACCACATTTATCTGGCTTCTTTGTGAGATGAAACACGCTCATGTCATCGCTGTGATCTTCTCCACAGGTTCAGCGTTCATGATGGTGAACTCGTCGGGTCGGTTCGCCGGGCAGAAGGCTTTACTCTTCACTCCGCAGCTCAAAGAGAACGACACGCACTGCGTCATATTTCAGTTCTATGTTGCGGGTCGAGAGGGCGGCAGGCCTGGACATCTGAACGTCTACATCAAGGAGAACAACAGCCCCATGGGTTTGCCCGTGTGGAACACGTCTGGACCCGCCGGGCGAAGCTGGAACCAGGTGGAGCTGGCCATCAGCACTTACTGGCCCAACTTCTACCAGGTGAGCAAATATAGATGTGAGAAACCCTAAACGAAACCCTGATGGAGCGCATCGTTCGTGTGTTCTCATGCCGTTGGTTTTGGCCTGTAGATGATTCACAAAAACATGGATTTGTGATGAAGACTTTTGTAACATCAGTAATGTTGCACACCAGATGCTATTATCATTCAGAGTTTATAGCTGTCATGTTATAGTGAAGGTTTTCGTTTTAAAATGCTGTTTTGATATTCGAGACTTTGTGCAGCAGAACTGATCTGAACTACTGGACCAACAGGTAGTTGCTATTTTTTTTCAATCAATCAATCAATCAATGCTTATTAATAATAATAATAACAACAGTAATAATAATAGTTTATTATATTATTATTAAATAAAATAATGAAAAAAATAAGAAATATCACTATTATTTTCACTGTAAAATAAAACCTATTTGAGGAAAATAATATAATAATTAGTTTTTTATAATAATAATAATTGTTATTATTGTAATTGTTGTAATTGTTACTATTATTAAATAAAATAATACATAAAAATAAGAAATTTCTATTGTAATTTTTATTGTAAAATAAAAAATATTGAAGGAAAATAATGTTATAGTAAGTATTATATTAGTATTATTAATACTATTAATGTTGTTGTTGTTGTAAATAAATAAAATAATAGAAGAAAATAAATATTACAATTGTAATTTTTACTGTAAAATAAAAATATTGAATGAAAATAATGTTATAATAAGTGTTTTATATTATTATTATTATTATTAATATTCATATTGTTGTTTTTATGTTCACTGTAAAATAAAAAAACTATTTGAGGAAAATAATATAAAAATTAATGTTATAATAATAATAATAATAATAATTGTTATTGTTGTAATTGATACTATTATTAAATAAAGAAATATTACTATTATAATTTTTATTGTAAAATAAAATTGTAAAAAAATTGAAGGACAATATTATGTGTTTAAGTTATTATTAATATTATTATTGTTATTGTAAATAAATAAAATAATAAAATAAAATATTACAATTGTAATTTTTATATTATTTTTATCATTAATATTGTTATTGTTTTTAATAAAATAATAAATAAAATTAATAAATGTTACACTGTAAAATAAAAACAATATATTTAAGCAAAATAATAAAATAATACTTTTATTTTATAGTACAACAGTAAAATTGCAACACTAATATATTTATGGGTGTCTTAATTTCTTCATTTTCAAACGCTGTACCAGCTTTAGTTTTTAGTTTAGAAAACTGCAGGCAACCTTAAAGCTTCTCTTTCGATGACAACAGCCAGTTTATAAGCACTT
Source organism: Culter alburnus (assembly GCA_028476615.1). Taxonomy (NCBI): domain Eukaryota; kingdom Metazoa; phylum Chordata; class Actinopteri; order Cypriniformes; family Xenocyprididae; genus Culter; species Culter alburnus. Next base: position 569,080 of record JAOTNS010003904.1, read on the forward strand.
TTTACAAGTTTGTGAATACGTTTAACATGTTTCACTATTAAATGCACATTATAAGTAACCCAAACTCAGTTCATGTGGTCTGAGACGCTAAAAACACCAGATCATGCGTTGCACATGTCAAAGAAGACGTGCATTTTGCATTTTGATAATCTCGCAAATCGTGCAGCCCCACAGGTGTGTGTGTGTGTGTGTGTGTGTGTTGTCTTGCTGCCACCTGCCCATCAGTTTCAGGTGAATGTAATGAAAATCTGCCCCCATTAGAGAGAAAAAGAGAATCAGATTTTCTGCTCCTCTGGTGCTTGATTTTCACATGTGCTGTGAGCATGAAGAGAGACGGTCTGATTTCACACATGCTGGTTATTAGTGACCCGTTCTCATGGGTGCTGACGGAGCCCCGTGTTAATTGGTGGAACAAGCCCCCGTGACCCCGCGCAGGGAAAGCGTGCTTTGGTAAATTACTCCATTAGAGCGGCAGTGAGGAGGCGGGCGAGAGGTTACGACGAGACCCGGCCTGATTAGATGGTTTAGGAGAACACACCGCCAAACACGTGATCGCTTCATTTGTAAAGTTTCATCGTGACGTGTGGAGGACTGTGAGCCGATTCAAAAGGATTTTAAATGGGCTTCTGTCAGATTATTCATGCTTTACTGAACTTTTGATTGCATTAGAGGAATAATTCAGGCAATAATTAAAATTAATTTACTCATTAACTCTAATGACTTTCCAAATCTTTAGTGATCGCATCTGTGAAGCTGCTAACACCCTGTCCTAACCAGACCCAACTCCACAACACACAATTAAAAAAGTATCTTTATCATGTTAATCAGAGTTTTTATCATAATTAGCTGCAACGAACAACAGAGGATTCTAATCGGGTTCTATTTCTGTGACATCGTGGCTGCAGACAACAAAACAAAGATGACAATGATAATCGCAGGAACTAATTATGTGCTTTTATTTAATCTTAAAAAGGTCTAAGATAAGTTAGAACATCATTTTGCGTGATCTTCACAGCCATACTCAAAGAGACAATGGATAATTCATCTCAGATCTTGAAAATATGTATATGTTTGAGGTTTGAACGACTTATAAAATTTCTATTTTATATCATTTATTGTTATTGAGATTCAACGTAAAATAATCATCATTCATATTTCATATACTGTATGTATCATACATTAATTTTACATCCAAGTGTATTCAGTGCTAAAGATTGTTTCAGTCACTCTTTGGTTGCAAGTGCAGTACACTTGCAGAGAGACTCCGCCCACACGCTCTTCTGATTGGCTGTGATTTTGGATTGATTTGGTTGCGAGTGCAGAGAGACTCCGCCCACACGCTCTTCTGATTGGCTGATTTTGGATTGATTTGGTTGCGAGTGCAGAGAGACTCCGCCCACACACTCTTCTGATTGGCTGTGATTTTGGATTGATTTGGTTGCGAGTGCAGAGAGACTCCGCCCACACGCTCTTCTGATTGGCTGATTTTGGATTGATTTGGTTGCGAGTGCAGAGAGACTCCGCCCACACGCTCTTCTGATTGGCTGTGATTTTGGATTGATTTGGTTGCGAGTGCAGAGAGACTCCGCCCCCACGCTCTTCTGATTGGCTGATTTTGGATTGATTTGGTTGCGAGTGCAGAGAGACTCCGCCCACACGCTCTTCTGATTGGCTGTGATTTTGGATTGATTTGGTTGCGAGTGCAGAGAGACTCCGCCACACACTCTTCTGATTGGCTGTGATTTTGGATTGATTGGTTGCGAGTGCAGAGAGACTCCTCCGCCCACACACTCTTCTGATTGGCTGTGATTTGGATTTGATTGGTTGCGAGTGCAGAGAGACTCCGCCCACGCTCTTCTGATTGGCTGTGATTTTGGATTGATTTGGTTGCGAGTGCAGAGAGACTCCGCCCACACGCTCTTCTGATTGGCTGATTTTGGATTGTTTTGGTTGCGAGTGCAGAGACTCCGCCCATACCTCTTCTGATTGGCTGTGATTTGAATTGATTGATTGCGAGTGCAAGAGACTCCGCCCACACACTCTTCTGATTGGCTGATTTTGGATTGATTTGGTTGCGAGTGCAGACAGACTCCGCCCACACGCTCTTCTGATTGGCTGTGATTTTGAATTGATTTGATTGCGAGTGCAGACAGACTCCGCCCACACGCTCTTCTGATTGGCTGTGATTTTGAATTGATTTGATTGCGAGTGCGATTTTGGATTGATTTTGGAGTGCTTATCACAATCTTGGTATAAAGTAGAAAAACTTCATGTAACCCTGATCTGACCTGCATCAGTTCCTCATTCAGAAACACGAACACACACATGTAACTCAGATTAACAGTAGTGAGTACTGTGGTAAACTGAGAGCAGCCGTGGTTTTAACCTCAGCCGCCTGAAATATGCTCCTTCACTTGTGTTCAAACATTCAGCACATTTGTCCGGCATTCCGACTCTGGGAGCGGTTTAACATGAGTGTCCCAACATATCTGACATGGGTTGAGTGTAACAGATTGCAGGAGCCGCCCATGTGTTGGCTGAAATTGTTGGCGTCTGTGACTTTCCTGTGACTTTCTATTTCTATCCCGTCTGCATTTAGGAATGATGTGCGCTCTCAAATGTTGCTCGATTAGTTCGACGGGATGATGTTTGATCTCTAACTAGTGTGTGTTATTAAGGCTCTTGAAAAGATTTCACATGCATCGCTCTGTGTGATGAGAATAAAGCGAATGTGTATCTAATTAGCGACGTCAGGATAATTATTGGTTGCTTTAATTGCACAGTATCATAAGTGATCGTCAAAATGAAACCACCTGGTGCTTGGACATTATTTTGTAATTACAGGCTCGATTTGATGTTTTTCCTCACTAGAAAGATGTGGTTGAAGCCTCTGCGCTAATTGGTACGATCAGGTCAGCGATCAGAACTTTTAATTGGATGTGACGGGCATTTAGTTTTTATGCATTTCTACATCTGTCCCGTTCTCATGAGCGCATTCGTCCTTTGACCTCTTGTACACAGTGTCTGCAGGTCAGTTCAGATTGATGTGGAACCGAAAGTCTTCAGTCAGTGAGATGCTAATTATAATTCCAGTGTAATGTCATTAGCGCAACAAGAAGTTTGTTTAAGCAGCGTTTTGTCAGAAGCTGAGTCAGAAGATTCTGTTGGTTTAATGTTTAAAGGTTTAGAGAGCGATGAGAGTGCAAATGTCCCAATGAGCCTTCGGTCTCTTCATGAGACAAGAGTGAGATGGTAATGAGACACGTCTCGCACTGCTTTCACCTTTGTGGTGGTTTATTGGTACATGAACAAACAATGTAACTTACAGGAACAGAAAAGAGTCTGAAAGCTCCTCTCATCTCATTCTCTCCTCTTGTCTCATCTCAGCTCTCATGTAGTCTCATCTCTTGATACATCATATCAAATTTTCTCATCTCCTCTCTCCTCTCATCTCACCTTGTCTGTCTTGATTCATTTTATCTCATCAAACCTTGTCTCATCTGATTTCTCTTCTCTTCTTGTCTCGTCAAGTCAAGTCACCTTTATTTATAAAGCACTTTTTACAATGTATATTGTGTCAGAGCAGCTTTACATTGATAACTGGTACATTATTTTGGCTGCACAGCAGCTCTTAAAGAATAGTGTCAATGCAGGCAGATCAAAGCACTGTTGAATATCAAATGTCATGCTGCATTCACGTCACCTCGTATTTACCGGAATCTTGAGATAACGTGACGTTATACTCGGAGCTGTTCACGTCCTTTTGGTCCTTGGACTGGGAATTATGTGTTTCCATGGCACCACTATCAATGCCTAAATGAATCTACAGCGGTCAGGTGGTTCATCTGGGAGCTTTCAGAAAACTCTCAGCTTACAAGCTGTAATTACGAGCTCTACGAGGACGTGAACGCTTTTTACAAGCTAGAATCTCGTAACTACAGGAATTACGAGGCCGCGTGAACGCACCTTCAAGTCAAATGTCAAGTGTCCCCAACTAAGCAAGCCAAAGGCGACAGCGGCAAGGAACCCAAACTCCAACAGGTGACATCAGGTGGCAAACAAATGGCAAATAGGTGTTAAAATGGAGAAAAAAAACCTGGGAGATACCAGGCTTAGTCGGGGGCCCAGTTCTCCTCTGTCTCGTCTCATCTCTTCTTATCTCGTCTCATTTTGTCTAGTTTCCTCTTGATTCATCTTATCTCATCAAACTTTGTCTAATCTGATTTCTTGTTTCATCTCACCTCACCTCACCTCACCTTTTCTCACTTTGTCTCATCTGATTTCTTCTCTTCTCGTCTCGTCTCGTCTCATCTCATCTCGATTCATTTTATCAGATCAAACCTTCTCATCTGATTTCTTCTCTTCTCTTCTCTTCTCGTCTCGTCTCGTCTCGTCTCGTCTCATCTCGATTCATTTAATTTTATCTCATCAAACCTAGTCTCATCTGATCTCGTCTCTTCTCGTCTCGTCTCGTCTCATCTCTTCTCTTCTCTTCTCTTCTCGTCTCGTCTCGTCTCGTCTCGTCTCGTCTCATCTCGATTTTTTATCAATCAAACCTGCTCATCTGATCTCTCGTCTCTCTCGTCTCGTCTCATTTAATTTTATCTCATCAAACCTTGTCTCATCTGATCTCATCTCGTCTCGTCTCAATTCATTTTATCAGATCAAACCTTGTCTCATCTGATTTCTCTCTCGTTCTCGTCTCTTCTTCTCTTCTCTTCTCTTCTCTTCTCTTCGTCTCGTCTCGTCTCATCTCGATTCATTTAATTTTATCTCATCAAACCTTGTCTCATCTGATCTCGTCTCTTCTCTTCTCTTCTCTTCTCTTCTCTTCTCTTCTCTTCTCTTCTCCTTATCTCATCGTCTCGTTTTCTCTCTCTGTCTCGTTCGTCTCGTCTTTGAGATCTTCGTCTCGTCTCTCTTCTCACTCGATTCATTTAATTTTCTCATCAAACCTGTCTCATCTGATCTCGTCTCGTCTCAATTCATTCTTCATCTGATATCGGTAATTATCTCATCTCATCTTTCTCATCTCTTCTTGTCTTTCGTGTTAATCAATCAGATCAAACCGTCACTTGTCCTTCTCTTCTCATTTCACGATTCATAATATCTCATCAAAATCAAGCGTACGGTTAATTCTGACAGGTCACGTCAATCAAGCTCGCATCAGCTGACTCTCAGATGACTCGCGTCTACCTATAGGAATACGACGCCTATCACAGCATCCATATATAATCTTCTCAGTATTATCAGCTTATTACCCTCCTCCATCCCCAGCTCCTCCTCCTCGTCCAGCCAGGATTCGGCCTTCTGATTCCCCTTGAATCAGACTAATTTCTTAAATTATTTAGTACATCAAAAATATTGATATTAATGATATCTGCAATACATTTACATTGGTTCTGTTCTGTTTACCTTAAGGGGGGGTTATCGCTTCTCTCCCTGTGTTTATGCGCAGGGAGAACCGTACCGCCAATCCAAACTCTATGCAATTGTCAATCATCTTTGACGATAACGATCCTGACAGAAACTTTTCTCTCCTCTCATTTAGTCTCGTCTCATCAGTCGTTGTCTCTCCTCTCTCGTCCAGGTCCTTGAGTGCAGTAAGAGTCTCCTGATGGCAGTGATGGAGTTAAAGTGGCGAAGCAGCAACTGCTGTGTGTGTGTGTGTATGTGGCTAGATGTGAGCTGGCAGGGCTGTGTGATATTACGGGCTGTTTGGAGAACCGCACCCAGTTCCCGAAGGAAGCCAGTCATTCCTGTCCCTCATCTGAGCTTGTGTCCGTCCGGGGGAATCCTGGCCCTCTGTCTGACAGCACAGTCAAACAAGCGTCTGTGTTCATGTTTGTTTGGGGACGGCAGTGACCGGTGGTTCATTAACAGACACTATCAACCACATATCTTCAGATTCAACCTGCAGTTCAGTCCCTTAACAATGAAAGAACTTCATACAGGTTTGAAAAGTCATGAGGGAGTGTAAATTATGACAGAAAAGGTTTTTAATCAAGTTAATCCAAATTTATTACCATATATTTAATTCGAGCTTCTTTTCCACGTATTCAGGAATCTAAAGCTTGCTGGTGCGGGTCGGTGTGACCGTGATGTTGCCCCGCACCGCGGAGCCGGCTCAAGGGACGCCTGTCAAATCTCTCGCACGCTGAATATGCATCATAATAGAAACCTTAGCAAAGAGCATGTATCCCAGAATCCTTCACTCTGCAGTCTTTAGCCCTGACCCCTAGAGTCTGGCTGTCGAGTTGAATTGTTTGGCTGTATAAACCGAGTCTGAGGTGAGCAGATTTAGCACATGCTGCCGCAGCACCTCACTGATAGAGCCGTGATTTACCGCGTCTATAAACGCCGCCATCTGACAGACAGCCGATTCACCATGGGCACCCTTGGAGCCTGCTCCCCATACGCCCGCTGGTTTAACAAGTTTAGCCCAATAACTAAAGCCAAATGGTGTTTTAATGACCACTAATGACCAGCGTGAATGGCGCTTTCCTCATCTCTGTGGTGCGCGTTGTTTAAATCCTCACCTCGGCCCCTGCGGGAGTCCTCCGTGCCGGTGTGTGTGACATTTTGAGAGCGTGTCCATTTATCACTGTGGTTATGAGCTTTCTCTTTCCTCCGCAGATCGTCTTTGAAGTGGTGACCTCCGGGCAGCGCGGCTTGCTGGCCATCAAGGACGTCGTCCTCCAGGGCCATCAGTGCAGTAAGACCCGTCTCTGTCTCTCTGTCTCTCTGCTGTCGTAAACTCAGCCTCATCACCCGCTCCTTGGCCTTTTCCTGCCACCCTCCAAATATCAATTCCGTCCATCTTTTCTCCAGGCATGGAGAGTCATAAAAGAGAGCGTAATAAAGAAAACAAAAGAGGAGGAAAGATGGTGATAAAGCTTTCATGTAATGCAGGAGAGATATCAGGGTGTGAAAGAGGCACTGTTAGCAGGAGAATGAAAGGGTCAAGTGGGATTCTGCTGTCTTCATAGGCCTCATAAGTGATATGAAACACTCTGCATAGATGGCATCTCCTGAGAAACGCTCAAGAACTTGATTCCGATGTAATTTAACTCTTTCCCCTCCGGCGTTTTTTAAAAAGTTGCCAGCCGCGGCAGCATTTTAGATCATTTTCACAAAACTTTGAAGGCCCGCTGACTATTTTGTTGCTTGAATATCTGAACGTGTGTCACAATAAGTCAAAAAGAAAGAACAGAGCCTCTGCTTTAAAAATCATTTTATTCTATCTTCATGCATTCTTTTTTTTTACCCACATTTCATTGTGGGTATGTTTCACTAAAAGAAGCATCATTTTCAACAAAAAAGCTGAGAAATTCACGTTTTTGTCAAAGACATATATTATATTATATTATATTATATTATATTATATTATATTATATTATATTATATTATATTATATTATATTATATTATATTATATTATATTATATTATATTATATTATATTATTAGTTCTGCTGAAACTGCTAAAGTTCAGTATAGAGATGCATACTACATACTATATAAAGCAAAAGTTGGAATTGAGAATTGTGAAATTTCACTGGTATCTACAGTAGCTTTCTTTGTTTTCGAAAGAAATTCTAAAATATAGCTCGACTAATCTAACTCTGTCATGCAGTAAACACTGATCGAATGCGTGTTTATTCTCAACATTTTATTTTGCCTTTTTTTCTCGAGTTTTTCTCGAAACACAACATTATTCTCGAAATTTAATGGTTTTATTCTCGACACTGAATTTCGACTTTTTTCTCAATTTAACGAGTTTAATCTTGCATTATAATGACTTTAATCTCGAGATGGTTTTATTTTATTTTTATTACTTGGCCCTAGTCCTCTTCCATATTTTATTTTATTATTTATTTTTAACATATTTTACAAATTATATTTATTTTAATAAAAGTTTTTGTTTATTTTATTTATTTAGTCATATATTCAAAATATATTTATTTTAATCAATGTATTTATTTTTAATTATTTCAATTAAATTTAATTTGTTTAATCCTTTTTATTTATTTTTTATTATGTTTAATATTATTTATTATTATTATCTATTTTATTTTTACACTACTTTTCCCTCATCCTAAAATTTAAAAGGTAGCTATATATTTTCAATGGAAAAATTAATATTATAAATATGTAGATTAGGTACCTTGCATTTTGTCTATTATTTAAATCAATGTTTTTATATTTATATTTTACAAATTATATTTAATAAAATGTTTGTTTATTTCATTTATTGTTATGAATCAAAGTATATTATTTTAGTTAAATTATTATTTTAATAATTTATGTTTATTTAGTTAATTAGTTTAAACCTATATATATATATATATATATATATATATATATATATATATATATAAAATGTTATTAATATTATTCATTTAATTTTTTTAAACTGCTTTTCTCTAATATGCCTTGCCAAAATTCCAAATTGCCAAATTTAAAAATCAGCACTGCCTACTATTTAAAAAGACATCATGTGCATTATAGACTATATGAATGCAGTATGCAGTGTGTCTCTGCGATGAACTAATCAGAGGTCAATATCAACATGTTTGTAGCGTTAATGTTTTTATTTTTGAAAGATGATTGTGTTGAAGTTCTCATTCATTTGCTCTCCATGAAAGCAGATGGCAGAGCGTCTCTCAGACAGCGGGTGGTCTCGCTATCATCACAGCGGAAAAAACACTACTTTAACGATAAGAGAAAGAGATGCAGCCGCCGCGCGGGGAAGATTGGCGGGTGGAGGCAGTAAAGGTGGCTGCACTTCAAATGGGACTGCTGAAATATTGAAGAGCGCGAGGAAGAACGGAGAGAGGCCGTGATTAAATTAGCAGCGTGTCTGTGTCTGTGCAGAACCAGCGCGGATCAATTCAAGGTCACGGCGGCCTGCGGTCCTCAAACATTATACTTCCTAACTTGATTTAAATGAACTTTCATCTCACAGATGCTTTTGGTTTTAAATGCATATTGACCCAGATATGAGTGCGCTTTGTTGTAGAGACTAATGAGAACACGCCGGCTCCGCTCAAAACTTAAATCAATAGAGTTAAGGTTAGTGATTTAGGGGAATATTATTAGCTGTGCGCAGATTAAATGAGAAACTAATAAAGATTTTTTTGTGTGTTGCTCGTTCTGAAAATAAGGAGGTTGAGAGGGTGTTATTGATATCAGGAATAAAACATCTTGTTGAAGAGATCGAGGTTAAAATCATATTGAGCCTCATGAACTCAAAAAACTCTGTTCTTCCTCAATATTTCATGTCTTGTTTTGCAGCACAAATATCTAAACATTCTTAAAGGGTTAGTTCACCCAAAAATGAAAAATTTTGTCATTAATTACTCGCCCTCATGCCGTTCCACACCTGTAAGACCTTTGTTCATCTTCAGAACACAAATTAAGATATTTTTGATGAAATCCGATGGCTCAGTGAGGCCTGCATAGCCAGCAATGACATTTCCTCTCTCAAGATCCATTAATGAACTAAAAACATATTTAAATCAGTTCATGTGAGTACAGTGGTTCAATATTAATATTATAAAGCCACGAGAATATTTTTGGTGCGCCAAAAAAACAAAATAACGACTTATTTAGTGATGGCCGATTTCAAAACACTGCTTCAGGAAGCTTCGGAGCGTTATGAATCAAATCAGCGGTTCGGAGCACAAAAGTCACGTGATTTCAGCAGTTTGTCGGTTTGACACGCGATTCGCGAAACGCTGATTTGACACAAAAGATTCATAACGCTCCGAAGCTTCCTGAAGCAGTGTTTTGAAATCGGCCATCACTAAATAAGTCGTTATTTTGTTTTTTTGGCGCACCAAAAATATTCTCGTGGCTTTATAATATTAATATTGAACCACTGTACTCACATGAACTGATTTAAATATGTTTTTAGTTCATTAATGGATCTTGAGAGAGGAAATGTCATTGCTGGCTATGCAGGCCTCACTGAGCCATCGGATTTCATCAAAAATATCTTAATTTGTGTTCTGAAGGTGAATGAAGGTCTTACGGGTGTGGAACGACATGAGGGTGAGGAATTAATGACAGAATTTTTCATTTTTGGGTGAACTAACCCTTTAAATCATAGTATGTTTTTGTGAATCAGGACTGTAAAATAAAGTTTTAGTCTCAGTAGCTCTTCTGAAACTCCAGACTGTGTGTTTTATTCAGTGTGTGTTGTCTGTTATTGTGCAGACATTCAAATAACGGGCCGTTTCTGCTTCCAGTGAACACGCCACACTTCCTCCATATCAAAGGAGTGGAGGTGAACGCCGGACAGACCGCGACCTTCCACTGCACCGTCAACGGAGAGTGGAGAGACAACTTCAACCTCTGGCTGCAGGTCAGACACACACACACACACACACACACACACACACACACACACACACACACACACACAATCATGATTCATCATGGGAGGAAGATTTTACTGTTTCTCTATTTATTAATACAAAATGAAGGAGGAAACGTCTCACACACTAATCCAGTGATCCAGTTTTCTGTCTGTAAAACACACACAATCCCTCCATCCGGTCAGAATGATCCTGTTCATGAAGCGTCCCGCAGCAGAGCGGCTCATTAAACCCAGAGGCTCGTTTACACCCTCATCTATCCTTCTAGGGACGCGGGACGTGTGACGGTTCAGCATCATTACGGTTTACTGAGTTTAATGAAGCCGCTTTGGTTTGCTCTGATCTCAGCGATCATCCCTCTGATAGCTCGATCGTGTCACGTCTTCTCTGGCTTGAGCACGGCTCCTTTAAGGCGTGTCTGTAAACATCCACTGATATGATTGGCTAACGTTACTGCACAGGAAACCGTATCAACGCCACTCCCTGTTGCACGAGAGTAAGAGTTTTGAAAACACTATCCATAAAAAAACGTCATTTACAGCATTATGAAATCATTTACTGATGGTTTATGATGCAGCTGCTGTCAGATTTAATACAGTCCATTACACTGTCTCTCAGTCATATGCTCCGAACAAACATATAATCCTCCACCGCAATCAAGGATAGCATTAAAATAAACCATCCACTTGTTTCCGGTTTAAGCTCTGAAACTTGCGGGATGTTTTAATATGTCAAAAGATCAAGGCAAATCAAAGATCTTCGATCCTCTGGTTCTAATCAGAGCGACCCAGAACAGCTAGTTCAGTGGTGTTGTGAACATGTTGTGTCTTCAGAAGACCTCAGCCAGGCAGTTTGTCACTTAAACAAACACGTCCTCATTAACAGAGGAAAGAGATCCAAACATTAACAGCAGTCCCCTGATGACAGTAATGAAGAAATATCACTGACGAACTAATGGCCTCCATCTGCCTAGTGAAGCGGCTGACAGCTGGAGGAAGTGTGTGTGTGTGTGTGTGTGTGTGTGTGTGTGTGTGTGTGAGTGAGTGAGTGAGTGGTGAGTGAGTGAGTGAGTGTGAGTGAGTGAGTGAGTGAGTGAGTGATGGTGTGTGTGATTGATTGAGTGAGTGTGTGTGTGTGTGTGTGTGTGTGTGTTGTGTTGTGGTGGTGATTGTTGTGATTGGTGAGTGTGTGATTGAGTGAGTGAGTTAATGTGAGTGTGTGTGAGTGAGTGAATCAGTGAGTGAGTCAGTGAGGTATGTGAGTGTGAGTGAGTGTGTTGTGTGGTGTGTGTGAGTGAGTGAGTGAGTGAATGAGTGAATCAGTGAGTGAGTCAGTGAGTGAGTGATCAGTGAGTGAGTCAGTGAGTGAGTCAGTGAGTGATGTGAGTGAGTGAGTGAGAGTGAGTGAGTGAGTGATGAGTTAGTGTGTGTGAGTGAGTGAGTGAGTGTGTGAGTGAAGTGAGTGAGTGAGTCAGTGAGTGTGAGGAGTGAGTGAGTGAGTGAGTGAGTGAGAGTGAGTGAGTGATGAGTGAGTGAGTGAGTGAATCAGTGAGTGAATCAGTGAGTGAGTCAGTGAGTGAGTCAGTGAGTGAGTGTGAGTGAGTGAGTCAGTGAGTGAGTGAGTGAGTGAATCAGTGAGTGTGAGTGAGTGAGTGTGTGAGTGAGTGAGTGAGTGAATCAGTGAGTGAGTCAGTGAGTGAGTTGAGTGAGTCAGTGAGTGTGAAGTGAGTGTGAATCAGTGAGTGAAGTGAGTGAGTGAGTGAATCAGTGAGTCAGTGAGTGAGTGAGTGAATCAGTGAGTGAGTCAGTGAGTGAGTGAGTGAGTGAGTGAGTGTGTGAGTGTGTCAGTGTGAGTGTGTCAGTGAGTGAATGTGTGAGTGTGTGAGTGAATCAGTGAGTGAGTGAATCATGAGTGAGTGAGTGAGGAGTGAGTGAGTGTGTGAGTGAGTGAGTGAGTGAGTGAGTGAAAGTGAGTGAGTGAGAGTGATGAATCAGTGAGTGAGTCAGTGATGAGTCTGTGAGTGAGTGTGTGTGAGTGAGTGAGTGAGTGAATCAGTGAGCGAGTCAGTGAGTGTGAGTGAATCAGTGAAGTCATGAGTGAGTGAGTGAGAGTGAGAGTGAATCAGTGAGTGAGTGAGTGAGTGTGAGTGAATCAGTGAGTGAGTGAGTGAGTGATCAGTGAGTGTGAGTGAGAGTGAGTGAAGTGAGTGAGTAAGTGAGCGAATCAGTGAGTGAATCAGTGAGTGAGTGAGTGAGTGAGTGAATCAGTGAGTGAGTGTGAGTGAGTGTGAGTGAGTGAATCAGTGAGTGAGTGAGTGAGTGTGTGCTGTTACAACCCCTGGCTCAAAGGGAAGCAACAAAAAATGCACACACGACCATAATTAAGCTCAAAAAGGAAAAAGCTTTATTAAATCAAATTAATCCGCAAAATAAGATAAAATGTTTCTGATTTTTTGAGAATATACATTGATTTTAAATTAGTTTCTCATTAATGTAATACAATGATTTTTAAATTACAGTTAGTATATATTAAAGGCACTACTATGTTCCAGTGTTATTTTACTGTAATTGAGATACTATTATAGTTTCATTAATATTTTGAATAGGTTTTCATTTTTATATTTTAACAAAAAATATTTGTTCTCTTTTTCGCTCTGTTTATTTATTTATTTATTTACATGGTTTAAATGTACACATCCTGTCAACTTTCTGTTGATTTAAAGTGTTTTTGACAAATAAACTGACACACAAATGACCTTCTGGAACACGCTCTGCTCTCAGGGTATCGGCGGTCGGGAAGCTCCGATGAAGGCAACCAAACCGTGGAATAACCAGCGTTTTATCGGCATGTTTGATGTGGTGAACACGACCAAACAGGATTCTGGACGCTACAGATGCATCGTCCACTCCAACAGAGGTGTGGGAGTGTCCAACTACGGAGAGCTGACCATCAAACGTGAGTCATTTATATATATATGCATATTTTATACATATTAAGGCTGTCAAATCAATTAGAGTGTGTGTTTATAGAATATATGTGTGTTTATGTTTTAAACTTCAAAGAAATATCTGTCAATGAGTTATGAAAAAGGTATAATAAGGTATAATCATGTAAATGTGTCTTGATTTGAGAATGATTAGAAATTGGAATTGGAAAACAAGACAGAAATCCTGGAGACAACATTTGCAGAACGTTTGCAGTGTGTGATGTACTTGTAAATGTATTTTTGAGAACATTTTCAGGAATTTGGCCTTACATAAAGTGCTGTGTCTGTGTCAAGGACGGCGTCTCCATCCGTCTCTCTGAATCTCCTGCTTCATCTAAACTGGAGCGAGTCGAGACGGCTGCTGAAACATCAGGATTGATGTGTGTTTTATGCTAATGGCTTCCGCTCTCTTTGTTTTGATGAGCGCGCGTTACGTTGTAAGAGCCGCCCTTGACCGGGGTCGTGTTTTCACGGGGACGGTGTCCCACGCAGCCCTTCAACAGTCATTTGATATGAATTTATAGAGCCGCTCGCATCTAAATCCTGATCCGTTCTCTCGGAGAGTCCGGTAATGGCCTTCAATATTTCTTCAGCTCTTTCTTTGTCTCTCTCGCTCAATTGAATTTATGTTCCTGTAGTTTTTACCTCACAGCTTTATGTGATTGATCACTTTAATCCCGCCTGTCCGGACGGAGAGCTGTCAATCATGTTCAGTGGCTCCGCCCTGAGGCCAGACCAGACTCCGCCTCTTTGATGTTTTATGCACTGCAAAAAACTCTGTTCTTCTTCAGTGTTTCTGTCTTGTTTTCCAGCACAAATATCTAAACATTCTTAAATCAAGATACATTTACTGGAGAAGAGAAATGACCAGCCCGATCTCATGGCAATTCGTATGTATTTTACAAGGTGGCTAATTCATATGAATTTCATACGAACCTTGTAAAATACGTACGAATTGGTTGTGAGATAGTGTTGAAAATGACTGAAGATATTAACACTTGTTTTATGAAAAACTGATCAAAATTGAGTGATAAATTATAAAAATATCTGCCATTGTGGTCAGAAAAATCAGAGAACACAAATTTGTTTAATAATGTTTAATAGTATATTTTAAGCATTTAATACTTATTGTAAATATTTTTATACTTTTATACAATAACTTTTATCATGTTTTTAGTATATTTTAATTTTCTTCAATTACATTATATTTGTTTTATAGTAAATTTGAAAATATTTTTATAATATAAATTTTTATAGTATATTTTAAACATTTAATATTTTTATACTTTAACTTTTATAATGCTTAATAGTATATTTTAAGCATTTAATACTTATTGTAAATATTTTTATACTTTTATACAATAACTTTTATCATGTTTTTAGTAAATTTTAAACTTTTTATACTTGCGTATAATTTTCTTCAATTACATTATATTTGTTTTATAGTAAATTTCAAAATATTTTTATAATATAAATTGTTTTATAGTATATTTTAAACATTTATACTCATAATTTTTTTATTTAAAAGTTTTAAAACTAACATTTATATTTTACTATACTGTAATTTAAATTTTTAATATTTTTTAGATTATCTTTTATAATGTGTTATAGTGTATAAACACTTTATACTCAATTGTTTTTATGCTTATATTTCTCAAATAATCAGTATTTATTCATTCTGGACAGATACACTGTAAAAACGAATTGTTGGTTTAACTTAAAAATGTTGCCTTAAAATTTTGAGTTCATTGAAATTAAAAATTTCAGTTAATACAATGAAGGCGATTGATTTAATCAACAGAAACTCAAAATAGTATGTCATCTGAACCACATTAATTATCGAAGTTGTTTTGACAAATGAAAAAAATGAAAGTATTTTTTAGTGTAGAAATGCAGACACATTTTCTGTGATTTATTCTGTGTTTTCAGTTCATTATGATTTTTTCCAGACTGACTTACAGTATTATTGTGTTTATTACTGTGGTCACTTCATGTCTGTGTTTGTCGGTCAGAGCGTCATCTTGACCAGAAGTGGATCAGACTGAATCAGTCGGTTTATGTGATCGTTGAATATGAAGTGTGTGTGGTGAGAGTTTGCGGATGTAGAATGTCAGTTTGTGTGTGTGTTTGTCTGACAGGTGCGTTACTGAAACAGGTCACAGCTGTCCACTGTCCACACACACACACACACACACACACACACATTCGTCGTCTGTGCAGCTTACAGCATCCGCCAAACGTTTCTGAGCGTCTCGACGGCTCGTTTCTGCTGTTAATCTGTCGTTTTACACTCTGAAGCCCGTAAAGCCCTCTCTGACTGAAGCGTGGAGCCTCCAGCTTCAGTTTACTGGTATTTTTAGCTGCCGTTGTGTTTCTGCTCCAACAGAAGAACATCATCACTCGTTCTCATCATGAGATCTCGACTGTGTCTCAGTTTCCCTCGTCAGGAGAAAAATAGACATCAGTTTGAACACTGTTATACAAATTATAACTTTTATAATGTTTTAAAGTACATTTAAAATGTACTTGTAATATATTTTAGATGTTTAGCTATACGTATAGATTTCACATTTTTAGTGTTTTTATACTATATTAACTTTTAGATTTAGATTTTTTACAATTATTTACTATAACTTTTGTTTTATAGTACATTAACTTTATATAGAAAGTTTACTATAAAGTTTTAATATAACTATATACTGTAACATTTAACATTTTTATTACTACATTTTATAACATTTATATCTTCGTATACATTTTTGTCATACTTTTCTTATATATATATATATATATATATATATATACACGTATTTTTATATTATACTTTTTGAATTTTTGAAATTACTATAAAGTGTAGTAAACTATATACTGTAAACATTCTATACATATATATATTATATATAATATTTTTTTTTAAATAATTTTTGTGTAAAAATAAATTATATATGTATGTATATTATATATATATATATTAATATATATATATATAATGTAATTATAAAAAAAAATATATATATATATATATAATTTTTTTTTATTTTTGTATTTTATAATTTTCTATAATATATTTTATTGTATATTTTGGACATTTATACAAATATTTTATGGTATATTTTTAAAATTGTATATGTATAATTTAATTTAATTTAAATTATACATTTATAAACATTAATTGTGTCATTATGAAACATTAACAAAAGAAAGAAAAGTTCTACAAAACTAGAATTTGAAATGATGAGAAATATTTGAGTCCTTGTTGAGATCTCAGATGTTTGTGGACTTTCTGACAGTTTGAGGTTCTTTTCTGGAACAAGAGACTCTCAGTTTTGATTTGATCTGATCTTCTTGTGTAGGAGAAACATTTGCGATGTGATGGTTTGTGATTGTTCTTCAGCTCAGGGTCAAACGGAGGCGCCGCTGCTCATCCTGGGGTTTAATTCCATCAGATCAGCTATAAATAGTAGATGGCGTGTGTTACGTGTGTGAATAACTCATGACGGTGTTAAACGGGCCGCTCTGAGCTCATCTCATGAAGTCTGGGCGCGTGACGGATGTCTCTATAAAGCAGAGCTTCACGCCGCTACATTAAACGGCCTGTTAGCGGCTGATCTCTGGCCTGCGGGTCACACGTCAGTCGTGTGGAGATGGATGGGCGTCTCTGAGAGCTGCTGGGATGCTGTGGAGTCATTTCTCTGTAATAGACACACACACACACACACAACACGAGGATGAGACGCCTGACATTCATGTCAACTTTGACCTTTTTTTATGTACGAATTTTTACTTTTGATAGTATAATTTAAACTTTTTATTTTTTTCATATGCTTTTTAAAATATTTAAACATTTTATACTTTTTTTACTATAACTTTTAACAGTATACACATTTAACAGTGCAGTATAAATATTTTTTAAAATATTTTTATAGTGTATTATAATTTAACTTTAATGTTTTATAGTATATTTTAAAATTCTAAACTTAAGGATAATTTTTTTTATATTATACTATAATTTTTAAACTTTAAATAGTATATTTCAAACCTTTTTTACTTGCATACAATAAACATTTTACTATTTATACTATTTTTTTTTTTTTTTACAAATTATACTATATTTTTTATAGTAAATTTTAAACTTTTTATAATTAAGTATAATATTTAATATTCTATTTTTTTCAATATGGTTTTTAATATTTTTACATTCATATTTTATAACTTTTAATGTTTTATACTTAAGTATATTAATACTATAATATTTTTTTAACAATTTATTGTAATTTAAATTTTTTATACATTATATACTATAACTTTCACAATGTTTAGTACATTTTAAACTTTTATACTTTTTTGTACTTTATATTCTGTAACTTATAATATTTTTAGTATATTTTTTAAATGTTTATACTAATTCTTTTAAATTACTGTTTTTTTAAATTATAGGATATTTTAAACATATTATTATACTATAACTTTTGTAATGCTTTATAGTATGTTTTAAACTTACAGTATTAAACTTTTTAAAATATTCCATGTTTTTATAGTATATTTTAAACTTTTTATAATTAAGTATAATATTTTAATATTCTAATTTTTCAATATGGTTTTTAATATATTTTACATTTATATACTTTTATATAACTTTTAATGTTTTATACTTATATTATAATACTATATTTTTAACAATTTATTGTATATTTTAATTTTTTATACATTATATACTATAACTTTCACAATGTTTTATAGTACATTTTAAAATTTTATACTTTGTATACTTATAATATTTTTAGTATATTTTAAATGTTTATACTAATTCTTTTAAATTATACTGTATTTTTTTTTTTTTAAATATAGGATATTTTAAACATATTTTTATACTATAACTTTGGTAATGCTTTATAGTATGTTTTAAACTTACAGTATTAAACTTTTTAAAATATACCATAATTTTTATAGTATATTTTAAGCCTTTTATAGTTGTGCACATTATAAGCAGTTTTTTAATTACACTATAACTTTTATAATATGTTTTATAGTAAATGTTATTCTTTTATATTTTATACTTTTACATCATTAATGAATCTTTTAAGAGAACATAATCTGTGTGAATTTTACAGCTCATATTTTTCTCCAAAATCACGAGAAATTATATTTTGAAAACAGAAAATGAAGCTTGTTTATGCTTTCTTTGCATTACAGCGTTATTTTCATGAATGAAGCTGCATGACGTCGTGTTCTTCACATTAGTCTGTGATTACTCGGCCGCTGAGGTTAAAGAGTTCAGTCTTTTACTCGAGTCTCGTTGAGGTCAGAGGTCAATATCATGCTGCACATGTAAAACTACAGAGAAAGACAAATGACGAAAGAAAGAGGAAGTGCGACCGACAGAGGATGATGAATGAGGTTGGACAGGATCATCTGATCGTTCAGCTGATGATAGTGTTTATAGAGCGTGTGTTTCTGCGTCCTGCTGTGATTCTCTGTTGTGGCGCCAGGATTAAGCAGTTCGTTTGAGGTGATGTTTAATTAGCAGGTGGGGCGTGGAGGATTATGGGTATTTCAGGGTTCTGGCCCAGGGTCACGGTGGGACGGCCATCTGCAGTCGGTCAATACGAACACGTGTGTTTGAGAGTTTGAACCTGAGACATATTGAGCATATTTCATGCTCTTAAAAAATGATTTCCTCATTCGTTGTGTTTCAGAGTCCTGCTGAGACTCTGTGTTTCTTCATTACCTTGTGCTTTTCTCCTCTGATTGATTCCTGAGCGTCTGCAGTAAATATGAATGATGTTTTACTCTGAGCGTCCTGCAGCGCTGTCGTCGCCGGAGGCCTGAGACTCCAGAGATGAGAGCGAGTGATCAGTTTTGATGTCTTCATCAATGATCGTATCCCAAACTCTCACATGCTCACGCACAATAAACGTGATTTAATTTCAGACGCGAGCGCGTCGAGTTGATCAGTAGCCGGAAGGAGTTTGATTCTGCTCACCGAAGCTTTATATTTTAATCATTTGTGTTTACACAATGTGTGTGCACTGTAAAAATGATGTTCTTGTTTTCCAGCACAAATATCTAAATATTCTTAAAATCAAGATGCATTTACTGCAGAAGAGAAATGACTGAAGATATTAAGCAAAAAATGTGTCAAAATTAAGAGTTTGTGCTTAAAACAAGAACAAATACCTGCCAATGGAGTCAAGTTTAGATTATTTTTCTGATTCCGTTGGCAGATATTTGTTCTTGATTTAATCACAAACTCAAAGACAAACTGTTCTAGACTCTAAACATCTGTTCTGTTCTGGCAGAACCGCCGGTTCCCATCGCTCCGCCTCAGCTGATGGCGGTGGGCGCCACGTACCTCTGGATCCAGCTGAACGCCAACTCCATCAACGGAGACGGGCCGATCATCAACCGAGAGGTGGAGTACCGCACCGTCTCCGGCACCATGTACGACCTGCAGCCCGTCGACAAAACCTCGCACAAAATCGGCCATCTGGACCCCGACACGGAGTACGAGATCAGTGTGCTGCTGACGCGGCCGCTGGACGGAGGAACCGGAGCCCCGGGACCGCCGCTGAGAGCCCGGACCAAATGTGCAGGTAACATCGTCTTCAGGTGGACGTTGAGTCTGATATAAAGAAGAAACACTGAGTGATGATATATTAAAGGGTAGTTCAGCTGTTATTCTTTCTTCTGTGGAACATAAAAGAAGACGATTTGTTTCGGTTATATTTTTGTCTGTGTAATGAAGGGAACCGAAACAACATTCTTCAAAATATCTTTCTTTATGTTCCACAGAAGAAAGTCATACAGGTTTGGAACGACATGAAGGTGAGTAAATGATTGTAGTTTTCTTCACAATATTCCTCATTTAAATAATTTATGCACAGAACAAAGGGGCGGGGCCTGGTTGAGTTAGTTGAAACTGGCGGTTATGGTAAGGGCGGGACATTTCCAAACACCAATCACAACACACCGCTCCAGCCGACCAATCAGAGCACATTGTGCTTTTCAGAAGGAGGGGCTTCATAGAGACAGGAACTAAACAGAGCGTTACTGACAGACTGGGAAGAGAGAAGCTGCAACAATGGAGAATATGAGGAGAATAATCAACCTGTTCTAGTAGAGCACAAAAACAACATCAAGACATAATATGTCCTCTTTAATATCTTGTGCAGTACATCACTTGTTTATACTTAAAAAAATAAATAAATCTGCCAGTGCAGTGAGACAAAATACAATATTTGAAAACTAGTCATAATATCTCATGCAGTTTTGCTTCTCTTTGTTGAAAATAAATCTTTTCAAGGATATTTAGATCTTGAACTACAAAATTAGACACGAATACTGGGTAAGACTGTTATTTTTTCCAGTGCAGATAACCGTCGCAGTGTCGCTACAGCAGTGCTTTATTGAATTTTATTGCAACTTGTGCTTGAGTAACTCAAAACTGTGATGTTTTCCATCTGCACTTGAAGGCCGTAGGTGATGTTGAGTGTCTTTGAGTTCAGTGGAGATGGAGAGGAGCTGGAGCTGTGGCCCGCGGCACGTCCTCCTGACGCTGTGTGTGTGTGTGTGTGTGTGTGTGTGTGTGTGTGTGTGAGAGAGAGAGAGTGAGAGATGGAGAACTGGAGGCTTTTTCTGGGTTGCAATCGGGTTCTGACCTCCTGCTGAAGGTCTCACTGTTTCTCATTTCTGCAGAGCTGATGGCAATGGATGAGTCTGTGTCTCTGGCCTTCACACCAGGCCTTTAGGGCTGTGGGTGTGTGTGTGTGTGTGTGTATCAGTGTCAGTGCTGTTCCTGGCATGTGTGTTGTGCAGTTAACCTTTTCGTTTACTGTGTTTGTGAGTGAATCGGTGTTGGTGATGCTTCAGAAACTATGAGCGACTCATAATTTACCCAAAAATAAAATATAAAGCATTAGAATGTTGTTTAAAAAGATGAAGTCCAAAGGATTTATTAGGTTTTTTACATCAAAAATTCCATGCCGTCTCTTTCAAGACTTCACTGCTGTGATTGGCTAACATTTTTGCATGTTTACAACATTTTTACTATTGCAGCTGCCCAGATGAACTAATCATGAAAAGTGTTGATTATAGGATAATACCATTGCAAGAAAAAGTATGTGAACCACTTGCAGAATCTGTGAAAATGTGAATGATTTTTAACAAAATAAGATAAATCATATGCATGTTATTTTTTATTAGTACTGTCCTGAGTAAAATATTTACACATGGTTGTTCATGAAAATGAACTGAATTAATGATAAAGTTGCTCATTTTAATTGCATAACATTGTGGTAAGTGATGGGACTGCATACCTGTGAGATTATTAATCACTTCATTTAATAATAATATATATATATATATATATATATATATATATATTATATATTATATATATAGTTGCAAGAAAAAGTATGTGAACCACTTGCAGAAAATGTGAATAATTAAAAAAAATAAGAGAGATCATACAAAATGCATGTTATTTTTATTTAGTACTGTCCTGAGTAAGATATTTTTACACAAAAGATGTTTGCATTTACTTCACAAGACAAAACAATAGCTGAATTTATTAAAATAACCCATTCATAAGTATGTGAAGCATTGATTCTCAATACTGTGTGTGGTTACCTGATGATCCACGACTGTTTTTGTGTTTGTGATGGTTGTTCATGAGTCTCTTGTTTGTTGAGCAGTTAAACTGAGCTCTGTTCTTCAAAAAATCTCCAGATCCTGCAGATTCTTCCGTTTTCAAGCATTTTGCATATTTGAACCCTTTCCAGTAGTGGCTATATGATTTTGAGGTTCATCTTTTCACACTGAGGACAACTGAGGGACTCAAACACAACTATTAAAAAAGGTTCAAACTTCACTGATGCTCCAGAAGGAAACACGATGCATTAAGAGTCGGGGGGGTGAAAACTTTTGAATTCAAATATCAAGGTAAATTGTACTTAATTTTTCTGCCGGGAAACATGCAAGTATCTTCTGTTGCTTCTGAAGGGCAGTACTAAATGAAAAACAATGATATTTAACAAAATAAGAAAAATTGTGACATCTTCATCCTGTTCAAAGTTTTCACCCCCCGTCTATTAATGCATCGTGTTTCCTTCTGGAGCATCAGTGAATGTTTGAACCTTTTTAATAGTTGTGTTGAGTCCCTCAGTTGTCCTCAGTGTGAAAAGATGAATCTCAAAATCATTCAGTCACTGCTGGAAAGGGTTCAATACACAAAAGATGCTGGAAATCTGAAGAGGATACAGAGGATTTTTCTGAAGAACAGAGCTCAGTTTAACTGCTCAGGACAAACAAGAGACTCATGAACAACCATCACAAAACATCAAAACAGTCGTGGATCATCAGGTAACCACACACAGTATTGAGAATCAATGGTTCACATACTTATGAATGGGGTTATTTTAATAAATTCAGCTATTTTTTTGTCTTGTGGATTATATGTAAACATCTTTTATGTGAAATATCTTACTCAGGACAGTACTAAATAAAAAATAACATGCATTTTGTATGATCTCTCTTATTTTGTTAAAATTTTGCACATTTTCACAGATTCTGCAAGTGGTTCACAAACTTATTCTTGCAACTGTATTTCGATCTGCTCCCTCTTCATATAAGATCTCAGCTGAGCATTTTAGATTTCACATGATCTCAATCATGTCTGTCGAATACACAAATGCGACATTCTCTCCATCTTTCCACAAAAGTCTGTTTGCAGCAAACGGCCTCCATTACAGCATCACATGTTCACCTGCAGACACGGCCACTAACATACGATTCATTAGTTCATTATTAGCCTGATGCAATCCTCTATTTATGCTCCTTAATGACAATTATGGCCTGACAGCCATCAGTCGTACTTTAGGTGCTTAACAAATGTGTTTCAGCATGGCTGTAGATTGTTGAAATGAGTGTTTTTCTGCTCAGGCTCATGTTTTTTTTTCCCCTTCAGTCTCTCGTGTCTTTGTTCTCTCTTTGCCGAGCTTAATGGAAGTCCAGTGACAAAGAGATACAAACGTACAGAGAAAAATTAGTTGTTCCCTTGAAAGTGAATTATTTTATGGAAGGTATGCAAGGCTTATCGTGGCTGTGCGTTATTGTTTCGTGTGCTGCACAAAGCCGTTTCTCTAAATGCAAAGCTTCTTTCCGATTTCATGTTTTTCCTCTTGAAGAGCTTTTATAAAAGCCTCTCAGTCCGTCTTATTGTTCGCATTGATATTTCTCCAGTCAGCACCACAGGAACATCTGATAGAAATGTTATGTCCTCTGTCGTGACCCACACAAGGTTGTTTGACCCGGTTGCGATTATCCCCGCTCAGACATTGTCGTGGAGGACGCGTGTGTTTGTACACGTGATTCTTTTCTGCGGGCGATTGTGTTTGAGACGAAGGAAAGTGGAAGAAGAGCGGCTCATTGTGTGAATCTCAAGGACATTCTTCTAAGAGTTGCACAAAAAGAGCTTCATTTGTATGTATTTATTTAACAGCAGTCTGTTTCTCCTCAAACTCATTTGAATCTCCAGCTACGAGCAGATGTTTTACTGCTTAACTACATTGTTGTCTTCATGTAAACATCGATAAACACATGATATTCTTCTCTGCGACACTGGAAATTCTCTAGTGTAGATGAAGCTGCACTAAAGCATCATAACAGAAGCTCATGTCATTCATTCAGTCTCATATGATGAAGATTTTACACATTATTTGACTTTAAATCGTCAAACTCAAGTAATCGTCACTCACACATGATGAGAACCAACAGAGTTCAACATCACTGAAGTGATGCATCATGGGTTTGATCGCACACGCGTGACACGATGTCAACTCAACACTTTCTCTTTCTTTAGTTATTCTTTTATCTTTTTCCTTTTGCATTTTCTTTCATTTCCTTTCTATTACTTTTTTCTTTGTTTGCTTTTCTTTTTCTTTGTTGTTCTTTTTCATTCCTTTTCCTTTTCTTTCTTTCTATTTTTTTTCTTGCTTTCTCTACACTCTAAGAAATAAAGGTTCAATGAGGTTCTGTATAGGGTTCTTGACTCAAATTACAAGAGCCTTCATGCCAAAAAGGTTCTATATACTTTAGAACTCTAGGGTTCTTGACTCAAATTACAAGAGCCTTCATGCCAAAAAGGTTCTATATACTGTAGAACTCTAGGGTTCTTGACTCAAATTACAAGAACCTTCATGCAAAAAGGTTCTATATACTGTAGAACTCAGGGTTCTGACTCAAATTAAGAACCTTCATGCCAAAAGGTTCTATATACTGTAGAACTCAAGGGTTCTTGACTTAAATTACATGCCAAAAAGGTTCTATATACTGTAGAACTCTAACTCAAATGGAGCCTTCATGCCAAAAAGGTTTATATACTACTCAACTCAAATTACATTCATGCCAAAAAGGTTCTATATACTGTAGAACTCAAGGGTTCTTGACTCAAATTACAAGAGCCTTCATGCCAAAAAGGTTCTATATACTGTAGAACTCAAGGGTTCTTGACTCAAATTACAAGAGCCTTCATGCCAAAAAGGTTCTATATACTAGAACTCATTGACTCAAATTACAAGAGCCTTCATGCCAAAAAGGTTCTATTACTTTAGAACTCAAGGGTTCTTGACTCAAATTACAAGAGCTTCATGCCAAAAAGGTTCTATATACGGGTTCTTGACTCAAATTACAAGAGCCTTCATGCCAAAAAGGTTATATACTGTAGAACTCAAGGGTTCTTGACTCAAATTACAAGAGCCTTCATGCCAAAAAGGTTCTATATACTGTAGAACTCAGGGTTCTTGACTCAAATACAAGAGCCAAAAAGGGTAGAACTCAACTCAAATTACAAGAGCCTTCATGCCAAAAAGGTTCTATATACTGTAGAACTCTAGGGTTCTTGACTCAAATTACAAGAACCTTCATGCCAAAAAGGTTCTATATACTGTAGAACTCAAGGGTTCTTGACTCAAATTACAAGAGCCTTCATGCCAAAAAGGTTCTATATACTTAGAATCAAGGGTTCTTGACTCAAATTACAAGAACCTTCATGCCAAAAGGTTCTATATACTTCTTGACTCAAATTACAAGAACCTTCATGCCAAAAAGGTTCTATATACTGTAGAACTCTAGGGTTCTTGACTCAAATTACAAGAACCTTCATGCCAAAAAGGTTCTATATACTGTAGAACTCAAGGGTTCTTGACTCAAATTACAAGAACCTTCATGCCAAAAAGGTTCTATAGTAGAACTCTAGGGTTCTTGACTCAAATTACAAGAGCCTTCATGCCAAAAAGGTTCTATATACTGTAGAACTCTAGGGTTCTTGACTCAAATTACAAGAGCCTTCATGCCAAAAAGGTTCTATATACTGTAGAACTCTTCTTGACTCAAATTACAAGAGCCTTCATGCCAAAAAGGTTCTATATACTGTAGAACTCAGGGTTCTTGACTCAAATTACAAGAGCCTTCATGCCAAAAGGTTCTATATACTGTAGAACTCAGGGTTCTGACTCAAATTACAAGAGCCTTCATGCCAAAAAGGTTCTATATACTAGAACTCAGGGTTCTGACTCAAATTACAAGCCTTCATGCCAAAAAGGTTCTATAAACTCTAGGGTTCTGACTCAAACCTTCATGCCAAAAAGGTTCTATATACTGTAGAACTCTAGGGTTCTTGACTCAAATTACAAGAGCCTTCATGCCAAAAAGGTTCTATATACTGTAGAACTCTAGGGTTCTTGACTCAAATTACAAGAGCCTTCATGCCAAAAAGGTTCTATATACTGTAGAACTCAAGGGTTCTTGACTCAAATTACAAGAGCCTTCATGCCAAAAAGGTTCTATATACTGTAGAACTCAAGGGTTCTTGACTCAAATTACAGAGCCTTCATGCCAAAAGGTTCTATATACTTTAGAACTCAGGGTTCTGACTCAAATTACAAGAGCCTTCATGCCAAAAAGGTTCTATATACTTTAGAACTCAAGGGTTCTTGACTCAAATTACAAGAGCCTTCATGCCAAAAAGGTTCTATGTAGAACTCAAGGGTTCTTGACTCAAATTACAAGAGCCTTCATGCCAAAAAGGTTCTATATACTGTAGAACTAGGGTTCTTGACTCAAATTACAAGAACCTTCATGCCAAAAAGGTTCTATATACTTAGAACTCTAGGGTTCTGACTCAAATTACAAGAGCCTTCATGCCAAAAAGGTTCTATATACTGTAGAAGGGTTCTTGACTCAAATTACAAGAGCTTCATGCCAAAAAGGTTCTATATACTGTAGAACTCAAGGGTTCTTGACTCAAATTACAAGAGCCTTCATGCCAAAAAGGTTCTATATACTTAGAACTCAGGGTTCTTGACTCAAATTACAAGAGCCTTCATGCAAAAAGGTCTATATACTGTAGAATCAAGGGTTCTTGACTCAAATTACAAGAGCCTTCATGCCAAAAAGGTTCTATATACTTTAGAACTCAAGGGAGGCCAAAAGGTTCTTATACTTTAGAACTCAGGGTTCTTGACTCAAATTACAAGAGCCTTCATGCCAAAAAGGTTCTATATACTGTAGAACTCAAGGGTTCTTGACTCAAATTACAAGAGCCTTCATGCCAAAAAGGTTCTATATACTGTAGAACTCAAGGGTTCTTGACTCAAATTACAAGAGCCTTCATGCCAAAAAGGTTCTATATACTAGAACTCAAGGGTTCTTGACTCAAATTACAAGAACCTTCATGCCAAAAAGGTTCTATATACTGTAGAACTCAGGGTTCTGACTCAAATTACAAGAGCCTTCATGCCAAAAGGTTCTATATACTGTAGAACTCAAGGGTTCTTGACTCAAATTACAAGAGCCTTCATGCCAAAAAGGTTCTATATACTGTAGAACTCAAGGTCTTGACTCAAATTACAAGAGCCTTCATGCCAAAAAGGTTCTATATACTGTAGAACTCAGGGTTCTTGACTCAAATTACAAGAGCCTTCATGCCAAAAAGGTTCTATATACTGTAGAACTCTAGGGTTCTTGACTCAAATTACAAGAGCCTTCATGCCAAAAGGTTCTATATACTGTAGAACTCTAGGTTCTTGACTCAAATTACAAGAGCCTTCATGCCAAAAGGTTCAAGGGTTCTTGACTCAAATTACAAGAGCCTTCATGCCAAAAAGGTTCTATATACTGTTCTAGGGTTCTTTCAAATGACTTTATGCTAAAGGTTCTATAAGAAGAAATGTCTTTCATGTTTAATGGGTTATTTTTTTCTATTGATTAAAGTATATGTTTACTGTTCATATTCATATTTTTTTTTTATCAAAAATTGAATTAAATCTAAATCAATAAATTTAAAACTAAATGCACAGAATGATCCCATGATGAGAAGCCCTAAAAGCTTCTATATTATGAAGTGTCTGACGGAACCCTATAAGCTTCTATATAGAACCTTTTCTTCTAAGAGTGTATTTTTTTCATTCTTTTTGTCTTTCATGTCTTGTGTTTCTCTGATGTCATTCATCATCTGTAATGGCAGCTGAGTGGAAGCAGATGAGCTTCACTGCTAATGAAGATAAATTCACTCCTGACTGTTTGTCTCCTTTTATTTTTTTAAAGTTTGAATTTAAAGCTGTGTGAGAAATTAAATAAATAACATAAAAATCTGCTTCAGCACTTTGCAGGCTGTTTGTAAAATCATCTCTCTCCATATCAGTCAGTCATAATGTATGTGGTGTCAGACGCCCCATGCTGGCGTCACACAGAGAAAACATGTTTCATTAGGCTAAAACCTTCATCAATACTGAGAAATACTCTCAATTATTCTGCAGAAAATTGTTCGGCACAATTTTAATTTTTCAGGATTCTTTGATAAATAGAAAGAACAGAATTTATTTGAAATAGAATCTTTTGTAACATTATGTATGTCTTTACTGTCACTTTTGCTCAATTTAATGTGTCGTTGATGGATAAAAGTACTCTGAGAATTACACAATATTACCTTTTTATACTTTTTTGATCCGTGGAGGAAACAAGCTTCCATACAGAGGTCAGTTTGATCGGTGAGATTTTCTGATATCGGTTCATCATCTTTTCTTGCTCCGATCACACTTATATATTATAGTGAAAGTGTAGTTCAATTTGCACTCCTGACTGCCACAATTACAATCTTCAAGCAATGACTGAAGAAGGTGATTTATTAAAGATCTCTGGTGTCCAGCAGCTCAGTCTCCATCATTGATGGACGTATCGACGGACGCAGTCTTCAGTGGATCAGTCTTCACTCCAGTTAATGTAACGCAGCTCCTCTAGCTGGTCAATCGCAGCCGGTTTAATGAGATCAGCTTATGTGACCCGTCGGGCTCAATCTGATTTGTTAGACTGATGTGTCGATCTGCTCTTGAAGATCAAGAGGTCACGGGGTCGTGCGTTAACATGAAGGGAAGCGGGTTGTTCCCCGCGACCCCAATCACTAGAGCGACGGTGTTACCGTGGCAACCGAGCGCAGGATCGATCCTCGGTGCGTTTGGGATGGAGATCGGCGAGTGTGTGTGAGTTATTGAGCGTCCGTCCGTCAGCTGAGAGACACTCCAAATCTAAAGCTCATTTCCATTAAAACAATGTAAACACACACACACACACACTCTCTCTCCTCTCTCTCGTCTGGTCTCTTGTCATCATGTCATCTATTTGCATGATTAAGGTGATGTGAATGAGCCATTAGGATGAACAGGAGCCGATAATGTGCTGATAATTTAGAAAACATTATTTAAATGTCAAGCCGTAATGATAAAGAGCCGCTAATAGTTCCATCTAAATGTCACATTGAAATTATTCAATTAGCCGGCGGTGGGCGTCGTTCAGCTGTCGGTACAGTCGCGTCAGCTCGTCGTGTTTCTCTCTCGTGTCTCACAGCGGCTCCATGTGAGCGGATGTTCACCGACATCAAGAGATTTCAATATCTGATGATGTTACTCTGTCATACAGGAGCTCAGTAGAGGAGATTTATATCACACACTCACTGTTACTGTACAGACGCTTCATCTGAGAGGATCAGCTGTGTGTGTGTGTGTGCGCGCGCATTTTTGTCACATATCAGGACACAAATTTGTATAATGACATGGTATGACATGGGTATTACAAGAAGAGGGTGACTTAAGAGGACATTACCCATGTGCCCATTTTTCAAAAGGCTTATAAATCATACAGAATGAGTTTTTGTGAGAAAGTAGGGGTTGTGATGGTTAGGGGTAGGGGTATGGGGATAGAAAATACGGTTTGTACAGTATAAAAACCATTACGCCTATGGAATGACCCCACAATTCACAAAAACTAACCTTTGTGTGTGTGTGAGTGTGAGTGTATTCATGAATGCATGCTCACGTACTCCATAGAGAACGAGTGACGGGTAAAAAGACGGAGTGAACTCTAATTCTCTGAGGTCGATATCAGATCAACACAGACACATTCATCCTTCTCACAATTCTCTAAGTTCAGCAAGTGATTTTAAAAAGTATGACATTGATTTTTGTGCTTTACAAAAGGCAAAAAGGCAGGAACAGTGTGTGAATCAAGCTCAACTTTAAAAGCTATTGATTTTTTGGACAATTGGCTGTATACACAGAACGATTTCTGAGATTATTTAAGAAAACGTCTGAAATGTGACCCGTGAGCTCTAGTGCACCATTATTCAAGTGCTCTTATTTCCAGACATTTCCTTCCTATTGATGCGAAACCCACTTAAGAATGAGGAGAAAACATGAGCGCCGCGTGAGACGAGACAACCCGCTCGACAATGAGGCGCTCGGTACTCGTTCTTTAAATATCGATATTATTTAAAAGTCTCTGGAATAACTTTCAAAACACAGTGTGTACGTCTCGACTAACTGATGCAAAGAATATGAAACATTAAAATATTTCACTTGAACATTAAAATTAAACTAGAGTCATGAACTGCAGACACTGCAAAAAAATGACTTTCTTATGCAGTATTTTAGTCCGTAAAAACAGTGAAATATTATTCCAATGTAAATCAGCTGTTTTCTATGTGAATATATAGTAAAGTGTAATTTATTCCTGTGATCAAAGCTGAATTTTCAGCATCATTACTCCAGTCTTCAGTGTCACATGATCCTTCAGAAATCATGATTATTATCAATGTTTTGTTCAGTTTAAGAATTTCATAATATATGATTAATGTTGTCTGCTTCTAGTGAAACTGAAGAGGCAAAAACAGACTTGAATGAAAGGCTGAAGCGACTCCTTCACGAGTGTTTGCTGCCGTTTAAAGAGTGTCAACCAGAAAATAGAGCTTTAAAATCCCTCTATTTGCGTAACTATCAGCGGCCCACACTGACGGGGACGAGTCCGAGCGGGAGGGGAATCATAAGACACGGATCTCACGCACAATTCTGTGAGCGTAATGCTGGCGAATGAGAGAGAGAGAGAGAAAGACCGTACTGTATCTTCACACTGCACACCCTGATTGATAAATACATCAACCAAAACAAAACCAAAATATTTGCATGCTTTGCAGATTTCCAGAAGGCCTTTGATTCAATTTGGCAGCAAAGTCTACTGTCTAAACTTTCAAAAATTGGAAAAACAGTGTGTTTAAACAATAAATGTGCAATCAACATTGGCAATAAACAAACTGATTCTTCACTCAAGGATGGGTGTGAGACACTATCACCGACTCTCTCAGTATATGCATTAATGAATTGGTGAAACTCCTAGAATAATCAGCAGTATATGACTCCACTATGAAGATCCTCCTGTATGTTCAGATGTTCCGGTCCTGCTGTCTACAGCAGAACATCTGTCAGACCTGACTATTAACCCAACTAAAACTAAAGTTCTAACGTTTCAGAAATACATTTTCACCCTTGATACGACCAAAATAGATCATGCCACAAACTATACATAGCTTGAGTTGAAATTCAGTGCAGACGGAAACCTCAACTTGGCCGTGAATGAACTGAAAGAGAAAATGGAGAGATTTTTTTATTTTAAAAAAATCTCTCCAATTTGAAATACCAATTAGAATCTAAATCAAAATATTTCAAGCAGTTGTAGAATCCTAAATCACCAATTTAAAAAAGCGCTGAATTTTATTTTTAATTATTTATTGCATTAATAAATCTCAACTTTACGGAAGAGGATTAGGGCCAAGCAATAATAAAAAAATAAAACTATCTCAAGATTAAAGTTGTTAAATTTCGAGAAAAAAATCCTTAAATTTCGAGAAAAAAGTCGAGATAAAATGTTGAGAATAAAGTCATTAAATTACGAGAAAAAAGTCGTTAAAATTATGAGAACAATTCGGAATTTAACGAATTTGTTCTCATAATTTAACGACTTTCTTCTCGTAATTAACGAATTGTTTCGTAATTACGACTTTTTTTCTCATAATTTAACGACTTTTTCTCGTAATTAATGACTTTTTTCTTGTAATTGACTTTTTCTCGTAATTTAACGACTTTTTTCTCATAATTTACGACTTTTTTCTCGTAATTTAACGACTTTTTCTTAATTTAACGACTTTTTTTCTAATTTAACGACTTTTTTCGTACTTTTTTTAATTTAAGACTTTTTTCTCATAATTTAACGACTTTTTTTCGTAATTTAATTAACGACTTTTTTCTCGTAATTTAGACTTTTTTTTTATTTAACGACTTTTTTCGTAATTAATGACTTTTTCTCGTAATTTAAGACTTTTTCTCATAATTTACGACTTTTTTTGTAATTTTTTTTCTCGTAATTTAATGACTTTTATTTTAACGACTTTTTTCGTAATTAATGACTTTTTCATTTATCTCGACTTTTTCTCGTAATTTAACGACTTTTTCTCGTAATTTAATGACTTTATTTCAAAATTTATCTAGACTTTTTTTCTCGTAATTTAAAACTTTTTTCTCGTAATTTTGACTTATTCTCAACATGTTATCTCGACTTTTTTTGTAATTTAAAACTTTTTCTCGTAATTAATGACTTTATTCTCAACATTTTATCTAGACTTTTTTTCTCGTAATTTAACGACTTTTTTCTCGTAATTTAATGACTTTATTTCAACATTTTATTTAGATTCTCATTTATCTCAACTTTTTTCTCGAAATTTAACAACTTAATCTCGAGATGGTTTTATTTTTTTATTATTGCTTGGCCCTAATCCTCTTCCGTACAACTTTACTCAATCTGAAAATAAGGGAAAAAAATTCAATACAGTTCAGAAATATATATATTTTTTTATTTTACAAATAATCTTATTTTATATATTTTGATAATGTAATTATTTATTTGTCTGTAATATTATTTGTTGTTTTTGAGAAAGTAACCTGTAGGCTTGTTTTCTTAAAATGACAAATATTACCCAGAATGAATTGTTTTTATATTACTGTTTCAATGGAAAATGATATTTGTTTCATTTTTACAGTTAAATTTAGGAAGGTAAACTTAAAATGAGAAAAATACATTTTTCATGGATTCAGAAAAAAATGCACCTGTTATAAGACATTCTGATGACTTTACTGGAAAATAAAACAAATACTGACACACACATGCACAGAGACTTCTTTCAAAAACATTGACAATCTTAATTATTACAAACTCTTATATATTTGAGTTAGTTAAATAATAATGCTGTTATAAAAGCTTTTAATATGAAGAATATGTAGTGAATGTGGTAACGTTGAGCCGTCCGACGCTGAAGCCTCCATCAGGTCTGCGATGATTGTTGTGATTTGTTAAAACAAGTCTTTTCTTGAACTGTGCTCTCTCGTCTGTTTCTCCTGCATCTGACCTTTCCAAATGTCATTTTTCTCAGATGTTTATATTGTGGTTGCGAATAAATGATGAAACGCATGCGAGAGGTGCTAAACATTCAGAGGGTTTCCATCTCCAACTTCTGTCACGTTTCCTCTGTCTTTGCGGTTTGTCCTCTGTTATGTGTGCGTGTGTTTTGTTTTGTTTTTATCTGCATCTTGAAGTCTGACTTCCTTCCATTTGCATTTAATCATTTAGCGAGCTTTCTGCTGTCAGGTCTGAACAGTCAAGGACGAGGAACATGTGAACACATTTATTCAGCGACGCTCTTCTGAAAACATTCAAAGCTCTTGTCATTGAACAACGCAGCAGTAATCCACCTGAGGCTGTGCATTACCTGCGGGAAAGTGTGATTTATTGTTTTATGAAACAGTATTTAGGTAAATGATTAAAGATACTGTTGCATGTATTAATATTATAATCAGAACAATCCATTTGTCCTGGTTCATTCTTATAATACACAAAAGTTTTAATGAGTTTTAATCTTTTTTTAAGTCTCTTCTGCTCAACAAAGCTGTGTTTGTTTGATCAAAGATACTGTAAAAATTGTGAAACATTATTAAAATTTAAAACAGCTGTTTTCTATGTGAATACATTTTAAAATGCATTTTATTCCTGTGATCAAAGCTGAATTTTCAGCATCATTACTGTATTTTTCAGTTTCTATTCATCAAAAATCCTGGAAAATAAAATGTATCTTGGTTTCCAGTAAAATCTGAAGCGGCACAACTTTGATAATAATCATAAATGTTTCTTGAGCATCAAATCATCATATTAGAATGATTTCTGAAGGATCATGTGACACTGAAGACTGAAAATTCATAGGAATAAATTACACTTTACTATATATTCACATATAAAACAGCCATTTTAAATTATAATAATATTTCACAATTTTTACTGTATTTTTAATCAAATAATGCAGGTTTGGTGAGCAGAAGAGACTCTTTCAAAGAGATCCTGATGCAGTGAACTGTTGAACTTGGAGTCTGAATCTGTTTTATAACACTGTTTGTGTTGCGCTCTATATAAACCGCTGGCCTTGAATCCAATGAACATTATTTCAGGACTGTATTGTTCTTCAGATGTGTTTGTATCGGCATGTCTCGTCCTTGTTGCCCGTCTAGACTCTGTGTTTTCTTCTAATGCTCAGATAATGTTGGTCTTTGAGGGTCATTTAACTTTTTCACTCATTTCACTTCAGATTTCAACTCAGGAGTTTCTTCAGAAGAGCGTCTCACGTCAGGTTGAGTTTGCTGGTTTAGTGCTGGAAACTCAAAATATATTTATGTCTAAATTTAAGATTTATTTATATAAATTGCATATATCATTTTCATCCATTTGGCTTTAGACCATTTTAACATAAACTAATGATGCACATAAATGAAACGGGTCAGATTTCTGCACTCAAAAAGTCATATCACTGTCTATAAGATTCAATCACTCACTTAAATACGGTTGTCAATCCATAAACTTTGCAATGTTTGGTTTGCAGCATGAAAAGTGTATATATACACAAAAAGCAAGCAAAGATTGCTGCCATTATACTCACTGAAGCTGTCAATTAAACGGGAGGTGCTCAAAACTCCCGTTATAATCAATGAAGATGTGCAATGGATCTCATTGACGTTGTGTTTTGGTTATAATGAAAAACACAAACACACAAAACAAAAACTCAGCCGCTTTCAGCGATGTTTGAGCAGCATTCTGACTAACTTTGATAGGATGTTCACTAACAGTATAACGCTGCTCACGTATTTCGAACTTCTTTTTACTCCAAAGCAAAGAATGAAGCAGAACTTCGCCGTGAGTATATCAGAGCTGGACTCCGTACGGTGTGATGTGATGCTCATCTGTTGTCCTTTCAGCCGCTGTATTAGATGGAGTCTGAGACTCTTTCATCCTGCTCTTCTCGTCTGATTGCTGCTTTGATCCTGGAGTGGCTGATATGAGCCGCTCTCGTGTTTCCAGACCCGGAGAAACGGGATCAGGGTTTCGGTGATGGAGCCACAGTCACAAACCAGTTTGTGTGTGTCTGTGCACTGCAAAAAATGACTCTCTTTCTTAATATCTGAAGTCATTTTGCTTCTAAATACGATGTCTTGTTTACTGAAAAAAAAGTTGATCAAAATCAAGTGAGTTTTTGTTTAAAACAATAACAAATATTTGCCAATGGGGTGTGTGTGTGTGGGTGTGTGGGTGTGTGTGTGTGTGGGTGTGTGGGGGTGTGTGTGTGTGTGTGTGTGTGGTGGGGGGGTCTTTGACATGATTTTACCTCTCAAAAAATATCAAAACAAACCTGACTCTGGGCCTGCGGTTCATCACTCGTGTTGTTGAGGAAGGTTTTGTGTTTTGTGCCGGTGTGTGCTGTTGTATTGAGAATATATTTGCCTAAAAGCATTTCTTCCAAAATATCATGAATATCAAATTCTATTTTACATTCTGCTTGTTTAAATGTCTGTTTTTTCATTGTGTTTGTGTCCAGGTACCATCAGGCTCTTTAGAGGCACTTTGCCATCTGACCTGATGCACGGTAAAGACATTAATAGTGTTTTATTTCCCTCACAGAGCCCATGCACGGCCCGCGACAGCTGAAAGTGGTGGACATCAAGTCGCGTCAGGTGACGGTTCGCTGGGAGCCTTTCGGCTACAACGTGACGCGCTGTCACAACTACAGTCTGACGGTGCAGTACCGCGCCCGAGGCGGCGGGAAGGAGGAGAGCAGGGAGGTGGCATCTTACACCGGCCAGAGCTCCGCCCCTCAGCACACCATCCATAACCTCACGCCCTACACCAACCTCAGCGTCAGAATGGTGCTGCGCAACCGCGAGGGCGTCAAAGAAAGTCCTGAGATCCACGTTCAGACGGATGAAGATGGTGAGTTCTGTTTCTCAACCACCTGGCAACCCCATAGTAACTGCCTCGAATGTGCCGTGACGGATCGCTGTAGTTCAAGCGGCACGTGAGCCGATCATCTCTTCCTCTTTACTACTAGATATAGCACCAAATAAACATGAATGAACATCAGAAGGTATGTTGTTTCAACTGTACACCATTTTTTAAGTTCAAGTCCACTGACGTTAATCTACTAACTCCCGGATAGCAACGGGGGCACAAAATATCAGAGTTATGATTGGCTAGATTGCATCAATCAAACTCCCGCGAAGGGTGAATTTTTCTGAATTTAGTAGTAGGAAATTACTAGTGATCCAATTTTTATATATTAACTATGCATTCCATTCGTTTTGTCAATTGGAATTTTTTATCAGGTTGTGAAGAAATCTAGAGCTGAGTATCATCAGCGTGACAGTGAAAACTAGCCCAATGTTTTCTAATGATATCTCCTAAGGGATTGCATGTACAGGGTGAAAAGCAATGGTCCCAGTACTGAGCCTTGTGGTACTCCATACAAGTCATTGTTGCTGTGTTGTTGGGAAATGTCTGAATTTGTTGAAGCCCTATTTCTCATTAATTTAACCAGTGTATAAAATAAGTACCTAGGGTTGTGTTTGTTACCTAGCAACTCCCTAGTAACCACCCAGTACACCCTAGCAACCTCCTAGTGACCACCCAAAAAATTCCCTTGCGACCTGTAGTAACCACACAGAACACCCAAGTAACCTAGTATCCACACAAAATGCCCGGCAACCTCCTAGTAACCACCCGGTACACCACGAGGGCGTCAAAGAAAGTCCTGAGATCCACGTTCAGACGGATGAAGATGGTGAGTTCTGTTTCTCAACCACCTGGCAACCCCATAGTAACTGCCTCAAATGTGCCGTGACGGATTGCTGTAGTTCAAGCGGCACGTGAGCCGATCATCTCTTCCTCTTTACTACTAGATATATCACCGAATAAACATGAATGAACATCAGAAGGTATG
The DNA here is from genome assembly GCA_028476615.1 of Culter alburnus. Lineage (NCBI taxonomy): Eukaryota > Metazoa > Chordata > Actinopteri > Cypriniformes > Xenocyprididae > Culter > Culter alburnus. Next base: position 606,132 of record JAOTNS010003904.1, read on the forward strand.
TTGTTTCAATCACGGAAAGATGTCAGTACACCATTTTTTAAGTTCAAGTTCACCGACGTTAATCTACTAACTCTACTGTCTTGGACAAAATATCAGTTATGATTGGCTAGATTGCATCAATCAAACTCCCGCGAAGGCTGAATTTTTATGAAGTTAGTAGTAGGAAATTACTAGTGATCCAATTTTTATATATTAACTATGCATTCCATTTGTTTTGTCAATTGGAATTTTTTATCAGGTTGTGAAGAAATCTAGAGCTGAGTATCATTAGCGTGACAGTGAAAACTAGCCCCATGTTTTCTAATGATATCTCCTAAGGGTTGCATGTACGGGGTGAAAAGCAATGGTCCCAGTACTGAGCCTTGAGGCACTCCATACACGTCATTGCAGCTGTGCTGTTGGAAAATGCCTGAATTTGAAGCCCTATTTCTCATTAATTTAACCAGTGTATAAAATAAGTACCTAGGGTTGTGTTTGTTACCTAGCAATTCCCTAGTAACCACCCAGTACACCCTAGCAACCTCCTAGTAACCACCCAAAAAATTCCCTTGCGACCTCCTAGTAACTACACAGAACACCTGAGTAACCTAGTATCCACACAAAATGCCCGGCAAACTCCTAGTAACCACCCGGTACACCACAAGGGCGTCAAAGAAAGTCCTGAGATCCATGTTCAGACGGATAAAGATAATGTGTGTATCTTTTCAGAAGCTGCATCTAAATTGGTATTCGGATATATTTATAGACCAAAACAGCTTGGTTACAAAATTCATCAAAATATGACACAGACATGTTCTCGACATTTTTTTCACCCATTTAAGTCCCACTAGAAATCCCACTTTTTATTCTCTAAATCTTCAGAGATCTTTATAGAATTCTAGATCTAGAGCTTTAGCATCTGTGTCCCAAAAACCACTCATCTGAAGAACCTCCGAAACATAAAGAACTGTATTAATCCACAAAGAAACATGTAGCAACTGAATAACCTGATATATATGCACAAATGGTTCTTGAATAGAAGAGGTTTCTTTTGCTGTGTCTGAGGAAACACTGAAGAACCTTTAAGTTCATCCCCACCACATGGCTGTAAAGTGTCTTTAGTACTATCGCCTCTGTATTTAGATGAAGAGCCCATTATATCAGGTACTGGAGTGAATGAGCTGCTCAAATACTCCATTGGATAATTTTCATCTTATTTCACATGTTCCTAAGGGTGATTTTCTTCCAGCACTGACATTTAGCTTGAATGTCTAATTGCGTCCCCCATTAGCTGAGCTCTTCTGATGGAATAAACATGATTTTTTGTTTCCTGAGATCGGCAACCTTTATAAATAATTAGACACCTGGGCTCATCTCGACTGGATGTTAAACACACACGCGCTCTTTGTTCTCGTTCAGAGTCGGTGTCAAGTGAGACAGACTGGAGTAACGTTCCTGCGAGAGGATGAAACGATAAACAAATGAGTAATAATCTCTCACAGGCACACAAACGTGTTTGAAGGAGGAGAAGATGAATGTGTGTTTCTGAGAATTTATGGCTTGAAAACAATGGCTTTTAGAACAATAATTTGTTTTAAATCACAGTCACTTATATACATTAATAGCTATTAAAAATATATAAAACCTTTCAGAATACAGGCAGTCAGCTTGAGACATGTTTTCCTCATTAGCTGCCAAACATTGATTTCACCTTGATTGATTTAAATGTAACAAAATATCACAGCTACAGAACATGTCGTATGCATATGAAAGGCTGTTGTTGTTGCTGTGTTTTGATCCCTTGTGATGTCACTTCCTGCCAGTGCCGGGTGAAGTTCCTCTGGATTCTATCCAGGCCAGTGTGTATGAGGAGAAGATCTTGCTGAAGTGGAGAGAACCGGCTCAGACCTTCGGCATCATCACTCAGTATGAGGTAAACACACACATCATGACATCAGCCACCCTAGTAACCACCTAGCAACCTCATAGTAACTGCCTAGAATGTGTCAGGACGATCGCTGTAGTTCAAGCGGCACGTGATCATCTCTTCCTCTTTACTACTAGTTATAGCACCGAATAAACATGAATGAACATCAGAAGGTATGTTGTTTCAACCGCGGAAACATGTCAGTACACCATTTTTAAGTTCAAGTCACTGACATTAATTTACTAGCTCTACTGTCAGGTTTGATTGTCTGACAAAATCGCGGATAGCAATGGGGGCACAAAATATCGGAGTTATAATTGGCGTTATTCACCCTGTGAAGGGTGAATTTTTCTGAATTTAGTAGTAGAAATTACTAATTACTAATTATCTATTTTTTTTTTATATAGACTATGCATTCCGTTCGTTTTTTGAATTGGAATGTTTTATCAGGTTGTGAAGAAATATAGAGCTGAGTATCATCAGCGTGACAGTGAAAACTAGCCCCATGTTTTCTAATGATATCTCCTAAGGGTTGCATGTACAGGGTGAAAAGCAATGGTCCCAGTACTGAGCCTTGTGGTACTCCATACAAGTTATTGCAGCTGTGCTGTTGGGAAATGTCTAAATTTGAAGCCCTATTTCTCATTAATTTAACCACTGTATAAAATAAGTACCTAGGGTTGTGTTTGTTACCTAGCAACTCCCTAGTAACCACCCAATACACCCTAGCTACCTCCTAGTAACCACCCAAATGTCTTTGCAACCACACAGCAACCTCCTAGTAACTACACAGAACACCCAAGTAACCTAGTAACCACACAAAATGCTCAGCAACCTCCTAGTAACCACACAAAATGCCCTAGAAACCACCTAGCAACCACCCAGTACACCCTAGCAACGTCCGAGTAACCACAGAAAATGCCCTAGGAACCACCTTGCAGCCTCCTAGTCACCCAAGTAAATCCCCTAATGATCACCTAGCAACCTCCTTCCCAGTAACCACATAAAATGCCCTAGTAACACCCTGGCAACCACCCACAACCCCTCAGCATGGCAGTGATGAGTTTTGCACAAACATGCCATTCAGAAATACATTTTTAGTAAATCTATTTTAATCGTTTCAGAGATTCAGCTTGAGGAATTCTCCACGGTTTTAAGCATCTTGACATTGACAGATTATCTCATATTTGTTTTAGCAGGCAGAGCGCTTTACCTAGTTAACCGTTACTAGAGACACTGACTGGAAACAAGATGATCCATCAGTCGAGAACTGTGTGTGTGTGTGTGTGTGTGTGTGTGTGTGTACTACAGATCACATAGTCAGACGGGACTGACCGTAGACTCAATTGTCCGTGAGCCCGTTGTGACGTCCTGCCTTTGATTTGACAGTATCAAAGAGTTCAAACTGAGACTCTCTGACGGGCCGTGATATCAAAAGGACAGTTTGGGCTTTTTTCTCTCATCAAGGGAACCTGATCCTTCCTTTCCTTCCTCTCTCGCTCTCTCTCTCTCAGATTCCAGACATTCTGCTCTTGTAAATTTCCAGTGAGATTTGGCGTCCTCAGATTCTCCGTTCCAGACCCGCACGCGATGACGTCAGTCAGATGTTTGCACATCCCCAGTCTCTCAGTCCGTGCAATGATTTAAATCTAATAGCTGTGTGGAGCTCATGAAAAACAGCAGAAAATCTCGATATCATAAAGTGTTTCGAGTACGCCGCTTCATTAATGCCGCTCATCTTCAGTGTAATGAACAAACCCCTACAAAATATGAGAAGCAAGACACTTTCCCTTTCGAAGTCCTGCTCTGATCCGTCAGAAGCGCGGATGTTGTTATCGAATTCTTTATTTATTTATCGCTGGCTGATAATTGAAAAGGTCCTTGAAGCATTTCAGATATAATAGAGTCTAATTTGGTGGAACTCAAAGAAATCATTTGTTCGGTCGAATTCATTTGAGTGATGTTAACATGCATGTTTGTGTTCACAGATCTCGTATAAAGCTGTCAGCTCCTTCGACCCAGTGCTGGATCTGTCTAACCAGAGCGGGAAGGTGGTGAAAATGGGAATGAAACCAGCCACGTGTTCCTGGGTCTCTACCCCGGCTCCACGTACTCCTTCACCCTCAGGGCGAGCACCGCTAAGGGCTTCGGGCCGCCCGCCATCACACAGGCCACCACCAAGATCTCAGGTGTGGATCACCAGTTCAGTCCAATCAAGTTTCAAAGTCCCTCCAGCGGGAGTTATTCTCTATATCAGTGTTTCTGAACTCCTGAAATGCCTCCATTGAGTTTTCTTCACAATATTCCTCATTTAAATAATTTATGCACAGAATAAAGGGGCGGGGCCTGGTTGAGTTAGTTAGAAGTGTGTTGAAACTGGCGGTTATGGTAAGGGGCGGGACATTTCCCAAACACCAATCACAACACACTGCTCCAGCCGACCAATCAGAGCACATTGTGCTTTTCAGAAGGAGGGCTTCATAGAGTCAGGAACAAGACTTTGTAAAAGGGCATAATATGGGCTGTTTTGTAAAAGAGAGGGCCACTTTTGTAATGCCCTAGTTTTTTGTGACAGCGCCATCTAGCTGATTACTCCATCAGAGGAATGAAATAAACAGGTGCAAAGACATCTGTGTTTGTGCGCTTGTGTCATAATTCTAGTGATTCGAGTTACTGTCAGTGTTAATTTCGTTGACGAATAATTTTCATCATAATTTTCGTCAACAACATTTTTTCACGGACGAAAACGAAACAATGACTAAATAAAAATGCATTTGAATGACTAAAACTATGACTAAAATCTACTCTAATTTTCATCAACGAATAAAAATGAGACGAAAATGATCAAGAGGGACAATTTGGGAAGATATCCAGTCAGGACTGCTGTAATGTGTGGAAGATGCGCACATTTGAAGTGTAACATGCTTATCTAACCGCGGGAAACGCGACGCTGTTGCGCCCTCTACAGGCTTGTCCAGCAGCACTTCAGACTGCTTCGCAAGTAATGAATAGCGCACATTTGCATGCGATTGCTTATAAGCTAATGTTGATGAATTATGACAATATTTATACACAATTATTACACAATATTTATATGGTAGTATGTTGTAAGAATGCATATTTTATCACTCTCATGAGTAGCTACAGTGCAGACTGCACATTTCAGAATAAGAGTCATGGTGTATTTCGGGATGGTTTATAATTATTATTTTTTTCCTGGTCATTATTGTTATTTTGTTTAAAAAAAAACTGTATTTAATTTAATTTCTATTTAATTCATAGTAAAATACTGTATCTAAGAACATTATTTGACACATTATTCAATATATTTTACAAGTATAAGGGTTATTATAGTTAACTAAACCTAAAACCAAAGAAATCTTCATTACTTGAAATAAACATTAACTGAAATAAAAAATAAATATATAAAAATGTAAACTTATTTTATTTCATAGTTTCTAAGCTTTAGCTTAACCTGAGGTATTAAAATATCAGAAATAAAAACTAAAGATTTAAAAGCAAAAACTAAAAGACACAAAAAATTATTAAAACTTTTAACTAAAATTACAATGAAAGCAGAAAAAGTAAAAATCAAATCTAATAAAATTTTTTAAACGAAAACTATAATAAGACCTCAATGATAAATGTGTCAATCCCTGAAAAGTACTGAATTTTGCTCTTTTGCATGTTTTTGCACTTGAACGGTCAAAAACCGTCCGCTTTGGTGAGTAAAGTACAGTTGGGTGAACATAAACAGTTTGGAGAATATCAGATGTGTATCAGTGTATTGGATCTGTGTGTTGTTAGAGAAATGCTTAATGCATTACAATTTAACTAAATTAGATTTTAGTCGACTAAATCTACTGTAAATCGTATGATATTTAGTCGACTAAAACTAGACTAAAACTAAAACAATTTCCGATGACTAAAATATGATTCAAACTAAATCAAAATTTGCTGTCAAAATTAACACTGGTTACTGTTTCAAATCTTTTGAATGGTTCGGCTTCTGTGTGTGTTTGCAGCTCCGTCGATGCCGGCGTACGATCAGGAGACGCCTCTGAACCAGACGGACAGCAGCGTTACGGTCGTGCTGAAACCCGCTCAGAGCCGCGGAGCTCCTGTCAGGTACGATCACAACTGATCTGGTCTCAAAAGCAGGGAATTTCATCATCGATACCCATTTCTATTAAAAAAAAAAAAAAAGCCAGAATAATTCTGTAAAAATACAGTAAACATATTCACAGATTTTAATATATATTTAAATTTAATATATTTAAAGGTGCCCTAGAATCAAAAATTGAATTTACCTCGGCATAGTTGAATAACAAGAGTTTAGTACATGGAAATGACATACAGTGAGTCTCAAACTCCATTGTTTCCTCCTTCTTATATAAAATCTCATTTGTTTAAAAGACCTCTGAAGAACAGGCGAATCTCAACATAACACCGACTGTTACGTAACAGTCGGGATCATTAATATGTACGCCCCCAATATTTGCATATGCCAGCTCATGTTCAAGGCATTACACAAGGGCAGCCAGTATTAACGTCTGGATCTGTGCACAGCTGAATCATCAGACTAGGTAAGCAAGCAAGAACAACAGCGAAAAATGGCAGATGGAGCAATAATAACTGACATGATCCATGATATCATGATATTTTTAGTGATATTGTGAATTGTCTTTCTAAATGTTTCGTTAGCATGTTGCTAATGTACTGTTAAATGTGGTTAAAGTTACCATCGTTTATACTGTATTCACGGAGACAAGAGCCGTCGCTATTTTCATTTTTAAACGCAGTCTGTATAATTCATAACACACTTCATTCTATAAATCTCTCCAACAGTGTGTAATGTTAGCTTTAGCCACGGAGCACTATCAAACTCATTCAGAATCAAATGTAAACATCCAATAAAATACTATACTCACATGATCTGAAGCATGCATGACGAACATCTGTAAAGATCCATTTGAGGGTTATATTAGCTGTGTGAACTTTGTAAATGCACTGTATTATAGTCGAGAGCTCAGGGGCAGGGAGCGCGAGATTAAAGGGGCCGCAGCCTGAATCGGTGCATAGTTAATGATGCCCCAAATAGGCAGTTAGAAAAATGAATTAAAAAAAATCTATGGGGTATTTTGAGCTGAAACTTCACAGACACATTCAGGGGACACCTTAGACTTATATTACATCTTTTGAAAACGTTCTACGGCACCTTTAAATTTTATGGTATTAAACTGTAATTTAACAACAAAAAAAGAAATAACCAGTAAATCCAGCAGCACTTTTAAGTTTAATGTTGTGTTCTTCTCTTATATTGAAAATATTTAAAAAATATAAAATATTTTCCTCATATTTTGATGGTTTAATCAAACTTGTAGGGAAAAAAAAAATATATATATCTCCTCCGGACATCACTTTTGGACACTGTCTGTTAATTGGCAAACGGTAGCATTTTTACAGTTCAAATTCTGATCATATTTTACAGTGCTTGTGAACGGAAGCAAAATCAAGCACAGCTGAGTGAGTGTGAGGAAGTCTGTTTTCATGGTATTTTTCCTCCTGTATTGTTTGTGGATTCCTCCGAGTGAGCGTCATTCTTTGAAGCGGAGAACAAAGTGTGTGTGAGGCTTCAGAGCTCATCCCTGAACCGCTTTCATGTGTTTCTCCTGACTGTGTCACCGCGGCCCCTGAATGTCCCCGCGCTCGCAACCAACACTGCAAACACAATCGCCCGCTCTCATTAGTAAACGCCGCACGTTACTCAGGTGAACGGGTCCGGCTCATATTTCAGCCCCAAATCAAAAGAAAATTACTATTCACGTTCAGTAAATGAAGATTTCTGCATTACTTTCATGATATTTAAAATATGAAGCAGAAACTTTCTTTTCTATTGTGCCGTATTTCCGCATGAAACGCTTCGCAAACAAGAACAAATGTAGGGCGGGGCTTGATTGGAATTGATTGGATGGTTGTGGTTTGCTATTGGTGGATCTCATGTGAGTGACAGGTTGCCCCGCCCTCATCATCAGAGAAGAGAAGATATTCTGATTCAAGATTACGAGACACATGAATTTAACACAATAATAATTTACATATATGACCTAACTTGAAAATAGTGATGCAAGCTACTCACATATTTTGTCAAATTTCACTGTTTTGAATTGACAACATCATTTACATCATCCATGTACTTCATAACTGAATGTATCAAGACAAGAAACATGAAGTAAGCCGTTTTCGGCATATTAAGCATAAGATTAAAAGTGAATATGTGTGCATATTTTAAAAGAAAAATGATATTTGCAAACACTTTACAATAAATTCTAGTTCTTTCTGTTTCACTGTTCTCTTAAATCCCTATAAATCCTTTTCATTTAAAATATTTAAAAAATTTAAATGAATTTTTTTGGTCCTCCAATGTCAAAAACATGCTTACGGCCTTGAATTTAAATCTTTATATAATGATGAAATATAAGCTGGACATGTTTTTGATGTTTTAGGGTTCATTCGCTCTAATATTTAAAGCTTGTATGTTTGTCTTGTGAAGGTTTGTGTGTCTCCGTTTGATTCACAATCGCAGTCAAAACATCATTATTTACTGCTGCATGTTTAATAAGAACCGGATAAAGCTGTAACATCTTCAGCATAAGAATATTATATTACAAAGCGCTGGTTTAATATTGGATATCCAGAGATGGACGCTCGACTGTACGCCGCGCAAATAACCGCAGTAAATTACAGTTGTGTTTACCGCAGTAATCTCTGCTGGATTACACCGCCGGCTCCATCATTTAATCTGATCTGATCTGATCAAATCATGTTTTTACCTCTTCAACAAGATTGGAAAATAGGAAAAGCAAGATTTGATTATTGTGATCCGCGTCTAATCTCCCGGGCTGTGATTGTGTTTCTCCGTGTTTTCAGGAGACGAGGCCGCTGGTCATTATGATGCACTTCTGATTAGTGCTTTAATCACGTTATGATGTGTCTTTTAGCTTGCTAGGGTCAGAGGTCAAACATAGTGTCATGTGACAATTAACCAAGAGCATCTGATCTGACTAACGATGTGAATCTCAAACCCCAGCAGTGTGAAGTGTGTTGAAGTGGAAACACTCTGTGTAATAATTACGGATTCTAGGAGACATTTCCGTGAGGATTCCTGACAGGAAGACGGTCCTGAAATCAGTCTAGTGTTTGTGGTTGTTTGTAATCAAACCGTGTGATTAGCTGCAGGAGAATACGGCGGCAGACGCTCAAGCGCTCGACAGCAGATGTTTGCCATTGATACCGGCATGAAGAAACACATCAAATGACACCAGAGCTTTGAAAGAAACACAACAAAAGAGATTAAACAAAGAAAAGAAACAGTCCCGCCACCAAGAGTTAAAGAAATCAGACATTTGATGTATTATTTTTTTGTGCAATTAGCAATCAGAAACATAAATCCACCCACACACACACACACATTTGCTCAAACACAAATTGGCTGTGACATGTAATCTCTGTGACGACACACACACACACACGATGGGAACATTCGTGTCCGGAGGGGACGCGTGTGGCGTGTGGCGTTGGCTTTGAGAGGATTACTGATCTGTCTCGCAGTCGTGCAGTGATTGAAACGGCTGCACAAACGCCTCGAGACCATTCCAACCCAAAATGCATGTTTACAACAGCGAGAAACATTCACTGTTATCAGTTACACCGTTCTAGCTGCTTTAGCCATTAACACAGCGACACACACTCATATAGTGTGCATATATATATGTGTATGTTCACATATATACAGAGGTGTAAAGAGTAACCATACTTGAGTAAAAGTACTGATACCTTACATCGAAAATGACTCCAGTCACCAATTCCAATACGACTTGAGTAAAAGTCTTAAAGTATCTGATTTTAACAGTACTTAAGTATTTTACTCATGCTGAATGTAGGATCAGAGATGCACTAGTCCTGAGAGACATGCCGGTGAAAATAGGAAACATTTGATTTGTAAGATGAGAAATCATGTATATTTTTGAACACCTCAATGTTGCAATAAATCAAGGTCGACACAACAACCTTTTAAACGTCTACAAACTCTCAAGTCTCAGTTGAGCTCAAGTGCACAGAAATAAGTAAGCCAATATCCGTCAAAAAGGTCTTGTCAATATAGCGGATAAATAAAACAATGTTAAGTAGAATTAAATAGTCAAAGTCTATGTATGTGCTGGATTGAGCCTCATCACCAGCTGCAGTCATTTCCTCATCTAATAAATAAAACTTTTGCGATCAGAAACTACCTGCTAAAGCACTCACATTCACGTAAAGAATCATTGTTGACAAGTTTTGGGTGAGTAAAGGCACAATGCACAAGATGTAGTACCTTCAATGACCTTAGATGGCGATATCGCTTCTTTATATCAGAAATAAACTGCTGCAGAAAAAGTTAGCTGCCATGAAAATGTCAAATTGCATTACTCATCACAAAAGTAAAAAAAAAGTCAAGTAGAGAAAAAAATATCTTGAATAAAACAACTATACTTAAATACATTACTCAAATACTTTATATATATATATATATATCATATTTATTTATAGCGTCTCTTACCTGGGGAACACATGGCACCAGGATGCACTATGGGAAGAAGGCGAGCCGGCAGAGGCAGTGTGATGCTTTGGGCAATGTTCTGCTGGGAAACCTTGGGTCCTGCCATCCATGTGGATGTTACTGTGACACGTACCACCTACCTAAGCATTGTTGAGACCATGTACAGCCTTTCATGGAAACGGTATTCCCTGGTGGCTGTGGCTCTTTCAGCAGGACAATGCACAAAAATGGTTCAGGAATGGTTTGAGGAGCACAACAATGAGTTTTGAGGTGTTGACTTGGCCTCCAAATTCCCCAGATCTCAATCCAATGGAGCATCTGTGGGATGTGCTGAACAAACAAGTCCGATCCATGGAGGATCCACCTCACAACTTACAGGACTTAAAGGATCTGCTGCTAACATCTTGGTGCAGATACCACAGCACACCTTCAGGGGTCTAGAGGAGTCCATGCCTCGATGGGTTAGGGCTGTTTTGGCAGCAAAAGGGGGGCCAAAACAATATTAGGAATATTTCATATCTAACAACAATTATATCACACTGCAAAAAATCTTAGGTTTTTAATGAGTTTTCTTGCCTTGTTTTTTTCCAGTTAAAATGTCTAAGAATCCTTGAAACAAGATTCAGCTAATATTTTGTCTTTGATGTGTGTCTTTTGTCTCACTGCACTGGCAGATTTTTTCCCCCCAAGTACGAACAAGTGAAAAACCTGCAGTGAGACAAAAATACACACATATTAAATATACAGGCTATGAAAACAATATTGTGTACTGTACCGCTGCTCAAGTACATTTATCTTGCTTTAAAGGTGCACTGCAAAAAAAAACTCTGTTCTTCTTCAGTATTTCTGTCTTGTTTTCCAGCACAAATTCTTAAATCAAGATATATTTACTGGAGAAGCAAAATGACTGAAGATATTAAGTCTTGTTTCTAAAAAAAAATATATCAAAGTTTATGATTAAAACAAGAACAAATATCTGCCAATGGGGTTAGAAAAATTAATCTTAATTCAAAGGGAAAGCAAGACAAAAATACTGAGGAAGAACATATTTCTTGCAGTGAGAAAGAGACAAACATTTCAAACGAGAGGAGCGAGCGGTTCAGGTGCTCATGCGTCTTTAATCAGACCGATAGAAAGCCTCCATCACTCAATCATACGGGCTCACACAGAGACAGACGCTTGTTTTCCTCTCCGGCCGAGGAGAGACCATCGCTCTTAGAGGTCACTCTCCAGTCGATGGTCAGTCAATCCTCCATAAGTGTTATCCGTGGCGATGGGTGGCCGGCCGGACTGACGGTCTCTAATTGGTGTCAGTTAGATGTGCCTGAATCCAGAGCGATGGCAGCGGGCCGCGTCTGATCCCACAGTGCAGACAAACACAGCTGAAACCCTTTACAAGAAATACTAAGATATAAAAGTCATGATACGTGATTTGATACTCTTACAAGAAAAGGTTCTTTATGGAAGCTTAAAGGGTTCCGTCAGGCGCTTCAGATATAGAACCTTTTAGGGGTTCATTCATTTATGCATTTAGTTTTAATTAATTCATTTTCAGTTTTAATTAATTTATGAATTAAACAGCTCATAAACATACATCAGAAAAAAATTAAATGATCATAAATAATCATTAAACATTGAAGTATTATGCAATCCTTTAAGACATTTTTCCTTATAGAGAACCTTTTTAGCACAAAGGGTTCTTTAAAATTGAGTTAAGAACCCTAGAGTTCTAAATAGAACCTTTTTGGAATAAAATGTCCTTTAAAATTGAATCAAGAACCCTAGAGTTCTAAATAGAACCTTTTTTTGGAATATAGTTCTTTAAAATTAAGTAAAAGAACCCTAGAGTTCTAAATAGAACCTTTTTGGAATAAAATGTTCTTTAAAATTGAGTCAAGAACCCTAGAGTTCTATAAAGCATTCCTTAAAATTGAGTCAGGAACCCTAGAGTTCTATATAGAACCTTTTTGGAATAAAGAAAAATTGAGTCAAGAACCCTAGAGTTCTATATAGACCTTTTTGAATAAAAGTTCTTTTTGAGTCAAGAACCCTAGAGTTCTATATAAAATTGAGTCAGACCCTAGAGTTATATAGAACCTTTTTGGAATAAAGCGTTCTTCAAAATTGAGTCAAGAACCCTAGAGTTCTATATAGAACCTTTTTGGAATAAAGTTTAAAAATTGAGTCAAGAACCCTAGAGTTCTATATAGAACCTTTTTGGAATAAAGTAAATTGAGTCAGAACCCTAGAGTTCTATATAACCTTTTGCATTCCTTAAATTGAGTCAGGAACCCTAGAGTTCTATATAGAACCTTTTTGGAATAAAGCGTTCTTCAAAATTGAGTCAAGACCCTAGAGTTCTATATAGACCCTTTTGGAATAAGAAAATTGAGTCAAAACCCTAGAGTTCTATAGAACCTTTTTGGAATAAAGCATTCTTAAAATTGAGTCAGAACCCTAGAGTTCTATATAGAACCTTTTTGGAATAAAGCGTTCTTCAAATTGAGTCAAGAACCCTAGAGTTCTATATAGAACCTTTTTGGAATAAAAGTTCTTAAAATTGAGTCAAGAACCCTAGAGTTCTATATAGAACCTTTTGGAATAAAGTTTAAATTGAGTCAGGAACCCTAGAGTTCTATATAGAACCTTTTTGGAATAAAGTTCTCAAAATTGAGTCAAGAACCCTTCTATATAGAACCTTTTTTGAATAAAGTTCTTCAAAATTGAGTCAAGAACCCTAGAGTTCTATATAGAACCTTTTGAATAAAGTTCTTTAAAATTGAGTCAAGAACCCTAGAGTTCTATATAGAACCTTTTTGGAATAAAGCATTCCTTAAAATTGAGTCAGAACCCTAGAGTTCTATATAGAACCTTTTTGGAATAAAGCGTTCTTCAAATTGAGTCAAGAACCCTAGAGTTCTATATAGAACCTTTTTGGAATAAAATGTTCTTTAAAATTGAGTCAAGAACCCTAGAGTTCTATATAGAACCTTTTGGAATAAATTCCTTAAAATTGAGTCAGGAACCCTAGAGTTCTATATAGAACCTTTTTGGAATAAAGCGTTCTTCAAAATTGAGTCAAGAACCCTAGAGTTCTATATAGAACCTTTTTGGAATAAAATGTTCTTTAAAATTGAGTCAAGAACCCTAGAGTTCAATATAGAACCTTTTTGGAATAAAGCATTCCTTAAAATTGAGTCAGAACCCTAGAGTTCTATATAGAACCTTTTTGGAATAAAAGTGTTCTTCAAAATTGAGTCAGGAACCCTAGAGTTCTATATAGAACCTTTTTGGAAAAAGGTTCTTCAAAATTGAGTCAAGAACCCTAGAGTTCTATAGAACCTTTTTGAATAAAGTTTCTTCAAAATTGAGTCAAGAACCCTAGAGTTCTATATAGAACCTTTTTGGAATAAAGCATTCCTTAAAATTGAGTCAGGAACCCTAGAGTTCTATATAGAACCTTTTTGGAATAAAGTGTTCTTCAAAATTGAGTCAGGAACCCTAGAGTTCTATATAGAACCTTTTTGGAATAAAGTGTTCTTCAAAATTAAGTCAAGAACCTTAGAGTTCTATATAGAACCTTTTTTATTTTTTTTTTGGAATAAAAGGTTCTTTAAAATTGAGTCAGGACGTTTTTGCATTCCATTCGACTTTGTACATAGAACCTTTTTGTTTTAAACTGCATTTGGTCAGTTTCTGCAGTAAATATCTGTGACTGAAGTGTAGGTTTAGGGTAGGGATGGGTTTAGGTGCTTCAAAAGATCTATGAAAGTATAAATATTTATAAAACCATTTCCACTTTCACAAATGCATGCAAAGAATTAAATGTGTCTTGATCTGATGCATTAGACAAACAACTGAAATCAATGGAGTACCTGCACGTCGAAAAATGATGCTAAAGGGAACCCTGTGTGTTAAAAAGTGTGGCGAGTTGTGAGTGAGAACATGTTGCTTTTTACAGTGTAATATTAATAACTGGAATGTTATTATAAAGTGTTCCCATGTTTCCTCCTCCTCCTCTTCTCTCTTTGCTCAGAAACCCTCATCATCCTGGTTTTCTCATTTTCTTTCCGTCCGCGCTCGTGTCTGGCACTGCCTGGGATAAAGCTGTCAGGTCACTCTGCCGTTAGAGGTTTTAATTAATTAGTTTAAGGCGCTCTGGGAGTTATTGTGCGGAGCCGCTGCAGTCGGCGACAGTTTTCGTGGAGACCCGAACAACTCCAGCACTTCCTGTGAGAAAACGGGCTGATGTGATCGATGCGGACAACTCATCAGAGCTACTTAATTACACATTAGCTGCATATTTCTTTTACAGATGGTGTGTAAACAAGCTCATTAAACATCCAGATCTCCTCGAAAGTCTCTTTTTAGGTCCTCAAATTATGTACTGGAGTCGTACGGGCCGCTGAACACGGTTTGTTTTGGTGACAGAGTTTAAAGGGTTAGTTCACCCAAAAATGAAAATAATGTCATTAATTACTCACCCTCATGCCGTTCCACACCCGTAAGACCTTCGTTCATCTTCAGAACATTAAGATATTTTTGATGAAATCCGATGGCTCAGTGAGGCCTGCATAGCCAGTAATGACATTTCCTCTCTCAAGATCCATTAATGAACTAAAAACATATTTAAATCCATGTGAGTACAGTGGTTCAATTTAATATTATAAAGAGACGCGCCAAAAAAACAAAATAACGATTTAGTGATGGCCGATTTCAAAACACTGCTTCAGGAAGCTTCGGAGCGTTATGAATCTTTTGTGTCGAATCAGCGGTTCGGAGCGCCAAAGTCACATGATTTCAGCAGTTTGACACGCGATCCGAATCATGATTCAACACAAAAGATTCATAACGCTCCGAAGCTTTCTGAAGCAGTGTTTTGAAATCGGCCATCACTAAATAAGTCGTTATTTTGTTTTTTTGGCGCTCCAAAAATTTTCTTGTGGCTTTATAATATTAATATTGAACCACTGTACTCACATGAACTGATTTAAATATGTTTTTAGTACATTAATGGATCTTGAGAGAGGAAATATCATTGCTGGCTCTGCAGGCCTCATCGGATTTCATCAAAAATATCTTGATTTGTGTTCTGAAGATGAATGAAGGTCTTACGGGTGTGGAACGACATGAGGGCAGATATTTGTTTTTGTTTTAAACACAAGCTCGCTCTCAAATGCATAATTGCAAAGTATAAATGTTCAATTTGACCCCCTGATGACAATTAGCTCCTTTTATTTGTTGAGAATATAATGAGTTTAATTTCTGATGACTTTCAGGCTCTATTTGGCGTTGCATTCGCTGAAATTGTCTGCTCGCTCTTTGAAGTGCCCTCGCCGTATCAAGGTTACTTTCGCAATGATTTAGTTTCACAATGATGTAATTAACAACAGCGAGCGTCTCTGATCAGATGAAAGCGTCGTAAGAAAGTATGTGGGTTGGTGGCGATTGGATCCAGCGCTGCCGTCGGCGGTCTCCGTTTCGCCCTGCGGCCGTATTCGTGCCGCACACATCCGCTCTGACAGCATTCACATTCACACACACACGTCAAGAAGGACCTTCTTTTCTTCTCTCAGAAATAAAGCTGAATTTATGCAGAATAATAAGTGGGATGATGGGCAAACGGATCCTCCGTTTCCACAGTAACAGGAGGAAGAGGGACATTACCGGGTTCAGATGTGGAAATTGGTTCCTGTGCTGTCCGTCTGCAGGTCTCATCCCATTACACACCTGCTTCAGCCGCACACACACATATAGATCACATTATAGCACTTCTAGATGCCCTTTGGAGCATGAATATGAAGTTAAAAACAGTTGGTAACACTCTACAATTAAAGCTTTTCTCCATCTTCATCTGTCTTTAGTGTGTAATGTTGCTGTTTGAGCCTGAAAAAGGTCAACAAGTTCTTCTCTATATGAATGTCAGTGTTTCTGAACTCCATCTTGAGTTTTCTTCACAATATTCCTCATTTAAATAATTCATATGCAGAATAAAGGGGCGGGGCCTGGTTGAGTTGGTTAATAGTGTGTTGAAACTGGCGGTTATGGTAAGGGGCGGGACATTTCCCAAAATCTCATTATTTCTGTTATCAAGTTTTATATTTCCAGAAATTATTGCATTTTACACACACACACACACACGTCTCTCTCTTTCTCTTTCGCTCATCTGTAATCAAGATAGACCTCCGGTGAGGTTTCCTCTTTGACCTCTGAACTTTGACCTCAGTGTGAGATCAGGTGCTAATTAACTTCCCCTCTCACCTGCGCTGTCTCTCATTGGCTTAAATAATTCATCACATGATATTTCATCTCCAGACTGAAGCGCTGGCAGAGATCACCTTTACCCAGCATGCCGCAGGATGGTAATGTATTATCATGCAGCCGAGCAGCTCATTCAATAATGTCATAGAATTTATTTCCACACTGACTATTTCACACGTAATTCAGACATGACTGAATATGACGCCTCAAACTGAAGGAGAGAGAGAGAGAGTGTGTTTTGTTAATGTTGGAGGCGTCTAATAACTTTATGACTGTATATTACACTTTATTCTCTCCAAACCCCTCCAAATGTGCAAAATGACTGACATGCAAAGACTGATTGTGATTGGCTAAAGAGTCACAGGCCACTCCCTTTTGTGGGATGGATGGATGGATATTTAGTGGGATGGATGGATGGATGGATGGATGGATGGATGGATGGATGGATGATTTAGGGATGATGGGTGGATATTTAGGGATGATGGATTAGGGATGAATGGGTGTGGAGGATGGATGGTATTTAGGGATGAATGATAGATATTTAGGATGGGGATGGAATATTTAGATGTGGATGGATGGATGGATGATTTAGGGATGGATGATAGGGATGAGATATTTGGGGGAATGGATGGATGGATGTAGGGATGGGTGGATGATGGATGGATGGATGGATGGATTTTAGGGATGGATGGATGGATGGATGGGATGGAGGATGGATGGATTATGGGGATAATGAATGGATGGATTTTGGATGGATGGATATTTAGGGAGGGATGGATGGATATTTAGGGATGAATGGATGGATTTAGGGATGGATGGATGGATGGATGGAGGATGATGGTGGATGTATGGGATATAAATGAATGGAGATTTAGGATGGATGGATATTTAGGGAGGGATGGATGGATGGAGGATTTGGATATGAGGGATGAATGGATATATAGGGATAATGGAATGGATGGATTAGGGATGGATGGATATTTAGGGATGGAGGATGGATTTAGGGATGGATGGATGGATGGATGGATGATGGATTTAGGGATGGATGGATATAGGATAAATGAATGGATGGATGGGATGGATGATGGATATTAGGGATGGATGGATATAGGATATGGTGTGGATGGATGGGAGGATGGATGGATTTAGGGATGGATGAATGGATATTTAGGGATAAATGATGGATGGATTTAGGGATATGGGATGGATGGATGGATATTTAGGGATGATGGATGGATGGATGGATTGGGGGATGATGGATGATTCATATTTAGGTATGGATGGATGGATTTAAGGATGGATGGATATTTAGGGATGTATGGAGGGGAGGGATGGATGGATATTTAGGTGTGGATGGATGGAGGGATGGATGGATGATTTAGGGATGATGGATATTGATGGATGGATATTTAGGGATGGATGAATATTTCAGCGGATTGTTTTCCGTGTGTTTAATGAATCCACAGGAAAGGGCAGGCAGTGTGCAGGTTTGTAATTTCATTAACTACAGTATATTTATAAATGCAGCTTCTTATATTCACAGATAACCTTTTGCTAGCAAACCCAGACTTTATTACAGATTAACAAACCCAAAGGTCAGATTAGCATCAGTCAACATTCATTGCGCGAGCAGCTAGCCGCTCTCTCTGTCCTCTGTAAATACCAGCGGCTTGAGTTTGGTTTAGTTTAGTTCAGTTGTGCGTTGAGTAAAGTGCATGTGAAGTGTATGAAACACAAGCCCTGTTTTTTGTCATGGTCACTTACCATCGGCGCAGCGCTTTACCGTGGACTCGCGGCGCTCCGGGGCTTCCCTTCCCGAAAAACTGACACAGAGAATTTATGAAGGGGAGCGTGAGAGGATGTTTGCCCTTTAAGTCCATAAATGATTAAACAGCAAACATGGGCGTCTTTGTGTTGTGGCAGTGCTAATTTATGAAGCCGCGCCGGGGTTCTTGTTCCTCCGGTGTGGGTGAATATTGGATCTGGAGAAGAAACCTCTTATAACGTCTGAGAGCCAGAGACGGCCGAGATGAAAGGAGCGTCACCGCGAGAGATGGAGGATCCTGATGAATATGGTTATAGATCTTGGCAGCAATGCCAGGGATTTGTCAATAACTTTTAACAGAAGCATGTTTATATCACACTGCAAAAAACTCCTCAGTGTTTCTGTCTTGTTTTCCAGCACAAATATCTAAACATTCTTAAATCAAGATGCATTTACTGGAGAAGAGAAATAACTGAAGATATTAAGACTTTTTGAAATGCTCATTTATTATGATTAATAGTATCAATTTCCTTGTGGGTTTTAAACAGCATGTCTCTCTCTCTCTCTCTCAGTGTGTATCAGGTGGTTGTTGAGGAGGAACGGCCTCGAAGGGCTCGTGGCGGTGAAGCTGAAATCCTGCGCTGTTATCCGGTGCCGGTTCACTACCAGAACGCCAGCAGTCTGAACTCTCAGTACTACTATGGCGCTGAGTTCCCGTCCGCAGGCGTCCCCTCGCCGCAGCCCTTCACCATCGGAGACAACCGGACGTACAGCGGCTACTGGAACGCTCCGCTGCTCCCGCACAAGAGCTACAGCATCTACTATCAGGCCGTCAGCACGGCCAACGGGGTGCGTTCACGAGTCCTCTATTTCTATAGAGCTTTATACAATACAGATTGATTCAAAGCAGCTTCACACGGTTCGTAGAAGGTGCTTGAATATGACTATTTAAAATTTAAGTTCTGGAAAACCCTTGAAAAGTGCTTGAATTATTGAAAGACGATAAATATGAAATCAGTGTTTATTTCTTCGATAAAACACAAAATTAAAGCTGCGGCGCATCATAGATATAAAGCCATTTCGCATGGCTATGATGCTCATATATTTCCAAGTATATGATACAGCTTTCATTCTTCTGGTTAATCACATTTTCTTGTAAAAAAATCAGTTTGAATAAGGAAAGCGATATCTTTATCATAGTATTGTTAAGGGGATTTCCCATGACTGACAGCATCAGATTCAGCTTCACCTCAAGCCGCTTTGCTTCTCAGTTGCTCCTTATAAATAATTTCCTTGTTTACAACCTTAATGAATTGTATACTAACTCACTCTTAAAGTGAGTCCCTTGCTGCCACCTACTGGTTTAACCATGCAACCTGCGCTATAGTCATTGATAAACCCCAAACATTAAAGGATTAGTTCAGAATTCAAATTTCCTGATCATTTATTCACCGCCATGTCATCCAAGATGTTCATGTCTTTCTTTCTTCAGTGGAAAAGAAATTTAAGGAAAACATTCCAGGATTTTTCTCCATATAGTGGACTTCACTGGGGTTCAACGGGTTGAAGGTCCAAATGTCAGTTTCAGTGCAGCTTCAAAGAGCTCTACATGATCCCAGACGAGGAATAAGAGTCTCATCTAGAGAAACCATTGGACATTTTCTAAAAAAAAAAACATTATATACTTTTTAACCATAAATGCTCGTCTTGCACTGCTCTGTGATGCTCCACGCATGACGTAATCATGTTGGAAAGGTCACGCGTGACGTAGGCGGAAAAACTCATCTCATTTTCTCCTCCAACTTCAAAATTGTCCAACATCGTTGTTTTACCTGTTTTTGTAAAGGCCGTTTGACAGTCTTTGCATGTTCACTTTGTAAACACTGGATCAGACCTTTCCAACATGATTACGTCATGCGTGGAGCATCACAGAGCAGTGCAAGACGAGCATTTGTGGTTAAAAAGTATATATTTTATTTTTTTTTTCAGAAAATGTCCGATGGTTTCTCTAGATGAGACTCTTATTCCTCGTCTGGGATCATGTAGAGCTCTTTGAAGCTGCACTGAAACTGACATTTGGACCTTCAACCCGTTGAACCCCAGTGAAGTCCACTATATGGAGAAAAATCCTGGAATGTTTTCCTTAAATTTCTTTTCCACTGAAGAAAGAAAGACATGAACATCTTGGATGACATGGAGGAGAGTAAATTATCAGGAAATCCTTTAACATGCAGAACGTTTCTCAATGCCAAGTATACCGACATTATAATATAAAATATTATTTATAAACTTTGCATTTAATATTTATTATTAAATATGCTGTAAGTTGTATTTTGGATCCCTTATATGTTATTTAAGGGAAAAAAATCTTTAAAAAATAAACTATTTTTAGTGCAAACTAAATATAATTAATATGAATGAAATGCTTTACATTTTACAAATAAAATCCTTTGTTTTCTTCAGTTAATAAAATATCTTTTAATGGGAATCGTATAAAAAGTTTCTATTTGCTCTTCTATGCACTGAAAATTCTAGGTCTTTATTAATGTTCCCATACTTTAGGTTGCCACAGTCATTGCATACATATTTTATTTATCTATTTACCTTTTTTTAGAATTTGAAAGATTAAAAATATGGTTTGATAAGTGAATTCTCTGACTACATCCTTGAAAACGTAGAAAAAGTAGTGCTCGAAAAGTCCTGGAATTTCTGTACGAAGCCTGTAAGTACTAAACATGAAAATAATGATCAGTGATGCAAACAGAATTAGTTTCTGCTGGAATTGGATGTTGGTACAGTCAAATCAGCAATATTGCTGAATATTAAATACACTAATACATACACTAATTTTCTAATAATCAATCTAATTGAATCCAATCCAAGTTTTCTTCCTCAGTTCTTGTGTCTTGTTTTCCAGCACAAATATCTAAACATTCTGAGGAAAGAAAACCATTTTTTTTTGCAGTGTTGCATTTCCAAAGAAAGTCACCGGACAGCTGGCTTCATTTATTGATGCGCCAAAGCCAATTTTAACTTGCATTTGGCGCTTGTTGAGTGTTAATTTCGGACCCTGTGGGAGAAACAGAAGAGTGTGAGGAATTCAGAGTCATGACAGCGACAAACGCTCGAAGCCCCTCGATTAACAGACACGCATTCACGCGCGTCGAGTGGCTCTCCTCTGAAACCACAGCGGCCGGAGTCGATGAGCAAGGTAATTGTGGGTAAGAAAGAGAATGGAGATGAAGAGGATCCCTCCGGACGCCTCGACCTCGACCGGCGTCCTCAAACACGCGCGTAAGAGGCCGTCAGGGAACGGCTTTGCCTGTAATCGTGCAGAAAAACACTTTGAGTGTCAGAGCGACACTTTTGAGTGTCATACATGACGGGAGACGCCCACCGCTCGCATTAACTCACTTTGACTTAATGCGTCTTGCTCTTTCTCACCTCTCGCGGTGCTTTTAAAGAAAACGCGCTGTTTAGATTGACAGTCGTGTTGCTCTAAAAGGCCGTGGAAGAGCTGCCGGCCATAATTGATGTCCTAATTGACTGAGGATCTGTGTTTTAGCCTCCCTGATGGATTCAGACGGGCACTTACTGAGACGGCCCTCTATTCAAGACCTGTAATTCATTAAATCAGGCCTCGCGCTCTTAACGTCCTGCCTTTCAGATGCTAAATGCACATTTCTGGTTGCTTTTCTTTGTAAAAGCTGTACGAGTGTTTGTTTACATTGTTGTTAGGCTCGTTCGTCGGGTCAAAGGTCTTCATGTGTGTTCAGGTGTAGGTGTGTGTGTGTGTTTAGAAAAACACAACGTTTTCAAGGCTTTGTTGTGTTGATACAGTCGTGCTGGGAAATATTGAAAAGTTGCTACACTGCACAAACAATATGTTGGTCTTGTTTTCCAGCACAAATATCTAAACATTCTTTCATGAAAAATGCATCAAAAACACAAAGGTGTTGTGAAGGCATTTAGAAAAGCCTAAAGGATGTAGTTTGAAAGCTCCAGCAGGTGTTAGTCTTTTGAAATGCTGTTTTTGTGCAATAACAGTATGTTGGCTTTGACAGGCATACTAAAAACACCAACAGTAATAAAGCAGAAGAAGGTGTTTGTGTAGCTCAGGACATTAGTTTGATTACAAGCAATAAAGTGAGTCGTGTTCCAGGTGCTCGGCTTCTGAACGCTCACATACAGCATTCGTCTGAAATGCAGTTTTAATGCTGCAGCTGCTCAGCAGGCATAGAAAATACATCAGCACATACATCAGTAGAGTCATGCAGCAGCAGACGGTGTTTCTGCTGACAGAAGTACATTGTTAGTTACTCCTGTAGAAACGATCCGCCTGCAGCTTCATCGGTGAACGTCACGCATGACACACGCTTATATTGTTCTACGTGAGGTTTACTGTAGGACTGTCAGTAGATTCATATCATTTATTCGTTATAATTAATAATTATAGAATAATTTTAATATAATTATTATTATTATTTAACAATGATAATAATACTATTAACATTATTATAATTTTTAATAAATTAAGGACATAATAAATTGTTATTATTAGTGGTGTCAAATCGATTAATCACAATTAATCGCATCTAACATAAGTTTGTAAATATGTATATATATATTGCATACATGCATACACACACACACATATATATTATATTTACAAACTTTTATGTTAGATGCAATTAATCGCAATTTATTGATTTGACACTACTAATAATTAGATGCGTTAATTGCATCTAGCATAAATGTTTGTAAATATATATATTTATATATAATTTATTCAGACACCTTGAACATTTCATTCATTAATTCATTTTATTCACTATATTTAAAAAAAAATGGTAATAAAATATGACAAGATCTCAGAGTTAAACTGTGTCAGAAAAAATTAATCTTAATTATGTCGGATAACACTTAAGCAAAACAGTGTCTGAATAATTTTTGGTTCCAAATTTTACTGGAAGTCATATATTTTGCATATATTTACAAACTTTTATGTTAGTTGCGATTAATCTCGATTAATTCATTTTACAGCACTAAATCTATTAAAATATTATTTTTAGTAGCAGTAGTAATAATATTAATAATTTAAAATAAAAACAACTTTAGAATAAATTATAAAAAATTATTATTATTATTATTAATAAAAGTAATAACGATGATAATAATATTCTAAACATGATTTGTATCATCAGAAATTTTAATAAATAATTATTTGTTCAATTAAGTAATTCAAATGTTTGATATTTGTGTATCTATTTTTTCCAGGAGACGAAAATCGACTGTGTTCGTGTCGCTACCAAAGGTAGATATTCTGATTTATGCAAACAGCAATTACTTTTACAAATAACATTTTGCATGTAATCAGTATTGAGTCTGATTGAGAGCAGATGAACACTTCTTACTGAAACAGCTCACGTGCTGCTCTTGTCCAGTCGATGTTATTAACCTTGTAAATATGCAAATAAGAACATTAACCCAGAGTTAATTACTAACCCATGTTAAAGTAAGAGCAAAGTGAAGCGTGAGACAAGATAACCTATGATGAGTCTCGCTCATTTTACTGCATGGTTCTGGGTTCAGGTTTTCAGCTTGATGAGTAACTGCTCATTATCTCCTGTTTGTTTCTCTTCTGTCTATCACACACACTCACACACTCTCTCACACACACACACACACACTCACACACACTCTCACACTGATTCCTTCTCTGTCTTTCTGCATGTGTGTGGATCTTGTTCTTGCAGCTGCTATCTTGGTGACGCAGCTCACCACCCCTTACGTTCGCATCGCTCCAGCCGCTGGAGACAAACAACTAACAGGTCAGACACTTAATATTGTGTGTGTGTGTGAGTGTGTATAATAATAGACCTCAAAATTGACCAGTGCATGAAAGAACAGTGTTTTGCCTGTAGCGTCGCGCCTTAAACTATCTTCTGTTTGACCTTTAACCTTGATCTCAGGGGCGGCGACGCACAAACCCAACGCGGTGGAGCCAGAGAAACAGACTGATCACACGGTGAAGATCGCCGGAGTCATCGCAGGAATACTGCTCTTCGTCATCATCTTCCTCGGCATCGTGTTGCTCATGAAGAAACGGTAAGAACCTCAAACACACAGCACTGAAGATGATGTTACACTGATTTTACCTCAGTTAAGGATGACGATACACTTAAGAAAGCACCGCTGTTAACCAAAGTTTGGACACACGTGACTGTGTTGATCTTGAGACCTCTCTAGACCAGAACTCAACCAGACCTCTCTAGACCAGAACTCAACCAGACCTCTCTAGACCAGAACTCAACCAGACCTCTCTAGACCAGAACTCATCCAGACCTCTGTAGACCAGAACTCAACCAGACCTCTCTAGACCAGAACTCAACCAGACCAGACTTGAACTCAACCAGACCTCTCTAGACCAGAACTCAACCAGACCTCTTTTGAACTCAACCGACTCTGACCAGAACTCACCAGACCTCTCTAGACCAGAACTCAACCAGACCTCTGAGACCAGAACTCACCAACCTCTAGACCAGAACTCAAGACCTCTCTAGACCAGACAACCAGACCTCAGACCTCTTCTAGAGAACTCAACCAGACCTCTCTAGACCAGAACTCAACCAGACCTCTGTAGACCAGAACTCAACCAGACCTCTGTAGACCAGAACTCAACCAGACCTAGACCAGAACTCAACCGACCTCTTAGACTTGACTCAACCAAGCCAGAACTCAAACCAGCCCTCTGTAGACAGAACTCACCAGACCTCTTCTCTAAAACCAGAACTCAACCAGACCTCTCTAGACCAGAACTCAACCACCTCTCTAGGACCAGAACTCAACAGACCTCTTAGACCAGAACTCACCAGAACTCTCTCAACCAGACCTCTGTAGACAAACTTGACCAGAACTCACCAGACCTCTCTAGCCAGAACTAAAACCAGACCAAGACCAGAACTCAACCAGACCTCTGTAGACCAGAACTCAACCAGACCTCTCTAGACCAGAACTCAACTCTCTAAACCAGAACCAACAGACCTCCAGAATCAACCAGACCTCTCTAGAACTCAACCAGACCTCTCCAGGAATCAACCAGACCTCTGTAGACCAGAACTCAACCAGACCTCTCTAGACCAGAACTCAACCAGACCTCTGTAGACCAGAACTCAACCAGACCTCTCTAGAACAGACTCAAACCAACCTGTAGACTGAATCAACCAGACCTCTCTAGACCAGAACTCAACCAGACCTCTCTAGACCAGAACTCAACCAGACCTCTGTAGACCAGAACTCAACCAGACCTCTCTAGACCAGAACTCAACCAGACCTCTAGACCAGAACTCAACCAGACCTCCAGACTCCAGACCTCTCTAGACCCAGACCTCTGTAACCTCAACCACTCTCTAGACCAGACTCAACCAGACCTCTCTAGACCAGAACTCAACCAGACCTCTCTAGACCAGAACTCAACCAGACCTCTCTAGACCAGAACTCAACCAGACCTCTGTAGACCAGAACTCAACCAGACCTCTCTAGACCAGAACTCAACCAGACCTCTGAAACCAGACTCTGTAGACCAGACTCAGACCTCAGACTCAACCAGACCTCGAACTCAACCAGACAAACCCAGACCTCCAGAGACCAGACCAGAACTCAACCACCTCGTAGACCAGAACTTAAACCAGAACTCAACCAGACCTCTGTAGACCAGAACTTAAATTGTATTCAAGCTTTATATTTTTTCAATGCAACACTCAAAACAATAATAGCCTAATAACATTATGAACTAGTTTTATTCAAGTTTTATTAGCATCACTGAATCAACCTAAATGCATTAATTTATACCAACAAAATAAATGTATATGGGTTCAATTGGATAAAAATAGCTCCAAAACAATTGGAGGTCGTCACTTTTTACACTGCATGCATTCACTGGAAATTGAACCAGAAGAAACTACAGGAAGAATTTCAGAGTTGTATAACAATTATTCTAACCTGGTCATTAATATTAATGAGGAATAAGAAGGTGTGTCCAAACTTTTCGTCTCATCCGCAGTCAGGTCAGGACTTCATCGTTGTGTTATTGTGGAAAACCGCAGATCTCCGGGTTGTCTAGAGTTCAACTGCAGCTTTTAATAATAGATTTTTCTTTCGATTCTTTCTACCTGACCTTTAATCCAGCTCCATCCTCAATCTTTATACGTAACACTGAATTATTAATCTAATTATGTTGATAAGTCCCATTAAAATGCAGTGTAATGGCCTGATAAAGAGCCGTTCCCGCAGTGACCATCCTCCATCTCCAAAATCATTCAAATCTCAGTAGATCAGTGATTCTGTGACACAAGACACTCCTGTAAGCACTTACTATCGGTGTGTTTGCTCCAGATTTTCACTGCTATATATATTTTATATATATAAACAGGCAGTTCAAGGGTCTCCAGATCACATGACCTGAGCTGGTGCATTTTTCAGTAAACAAGTCTTAATATCTTCAGTCATTTCTCTTCTCCAGTAAATGTATCTTGATTTAAGAATGTTTAGTTATTTGTGCTGGAAAACAAGACAGAAACACTGAGGAAGAACAGAGTTTTTTGCAGTGAATCCCAGATGGACTCAGTGACAGTGATCAGATCTTCTAGGTTATTGCAGGATTTGCAAAATGTAACATTTACTGCTGGCACACCAATTAAAAGATGTAAATAATCATGTTGTTGTTGATGTGAAGCATCTGATTGCTCAGTACTGCATGTATAAATGTAAATAAGACAGTCTGAATCAGTGCTTCTCAACTTTGTGTTATTTAAATGAACATAGTCTTAATTAAAATGCTACAAAACATGCTTTTCTTAAGTTTATTTGTTTTTATTACATCCGTCTTGGATTCAAAAAGGTTGAGAACCGCTGGTCTAAAGTCATGCGTTCTGTTTCTTCTGTCGTTTGCACGGAGAGACGGCTTTATTTCATACACACGTGTTCAATAATCCCAAACACCGGATTCACCAAATTTCCCTCCCGCCGGCTCCTGAGCGTTGATCACTCCATAGACATTTTAATTGAATCTCCTTCAATATACCTTAATCAAATGAACGAGCGTGATTGAATCCCTTGCATCTATTTGGTTTAATTTGCTGAATTAGATTAGAAAGGAAAGCATGAGGAGACGTGCTAATTCCCGGTTTAAAGCCGAGCGCACGGTTCAGCTGATGTTCGGACGCTGCGGCATCTGGTCATTTACAGCTCACATGTTTGCATATTCGTCTGATTATGTCCTGAAAAATGCAGTGAGGTGAATTAATGTTGGTTTTATTGCTAATTTACAGTGTGTTTCTGATGTGTGTGTGCTTTCACACTTATTTCCCTTATTAATGCACATATGAATGTTCACAGAGAGATTGGAGAGGCGGAGCAGATCAAAAGTTTGGAATAATTATGATTTTTTTTTTTTTTTTTTTTTTATGCTGTTGAAAGAAGTCTCTTCTGCTCACCAAGGATCTCAAAAAATGTGAAATATTATTACAATGTAAAACTGCTGTTTTGCATGTGAATATATAGTAAAATATAATTTATTCCTGTGATCAAAGCTGAATTTGCGTCATTTCCAGTCTTCAGTATCACATGATCCTTCAGAAATCATCACATGGAAAGCAGCATTATAATATTTTACAATTTTTACACTATTTTTGATCAAATAAACGCAGCCTTGGAGAGCAGAAGAGACTTCTTTTAAACTTTTGACTGGTAGTGTGCACGTTTTGGATATGATATAGCTGTTAATCCATCCGGACAAAAACAAAAACACATATATATGGTCAGTCGTAGTCTGGAGATGGGCTGAGGAGGACGCGTGTGTTCAGCCGGACGTTCAGCGTGAAGGTTTGTGTTAGAAAGAGCGCAGTGGCTGCAGTGCATGCAAGGAATCGCTCGCTCTCTCTCTCTCTCACGTATGCCACCATGTCTGCTTGTGTTCATTTTATATATCGTTTTCAAACATTAATATTTTTTACTTTTTCTTTCCTTCCATCTTCATCCCCCTCCACTGCTTAAACCCCTCCACCACCCCACTGGGCAGGAGAACCTATCAGTCCTACACTTACTACCTGTAAGTAAAACACCTTTGTACACTGTTAGTGTCATGCTGTGTTCGCTCTGTCCGCTCCACCCTGCATGACTGACCCGTGCGCTCGCGTCACTTTAAGATCGAGAATCAACACTCGGCCTGAGCGATGCATTGCAGATTTAAATTGTTTGTGATTATTATGATCTTGTGGAAAAGACAGAATGAGATCGATATTGCAAATGCCGTCTTGAAGTTTTAATGTGATTTATTTATTTTTTTTGCTGTGAAATGCTTGTCTGTGAATGCTGTACCTCCTCAAATCAGAACCGTGATGTGGGATTTATTATTATTATTATTACAGATGTGATTGATAAAACACGTCCAGAGTAGATAACTGAAAAAACGACTTTCTCAAGAAAAAAACTCCTTGTCTTGCCCAGCACAGGGATGGGAAAACATACTTTTCCCAAACCTGGAATTACCCTTCATCTCATAAATCATCATCATCATCGTCTCTCCATAAGCATTAATCCCAGTCGCTACATGCTTCCGTAATTTGGCTTGAGTTTTCCTGCATGGTTGGTGTTTGTTGCATGCAAATGAAATCCATCATCCTAATGTTTTCAGTTTTCCTAACACGTGTTTAATGGACGCTTGCTCTCTGCTGTTTGTTTGTTTATCATGCTGAGCTTTTGCATATATTTAGAGGAGGGAATCAAGAACTGGTTCTTGTTCAAAATCTGGAACCAACTAAAAATACTCTTACTGTGTTTCCCATTTCATTTGATCTGCTATGAAAATAAATGGTTAAGAATTGAATGCAGCTGTGTACAGCAAACAGATTCATATATATTTGACGCATTATAAATCTATTTTCAATGCATAATAAGGATTCGTAAATATGGATTCCTACACATTTGTACTTCTGTAAAGATGTCAATATGCCAATATTGTCTATGGAAACGTACGTAAATGTGCGTGTTGTAGAAACACACTTTATGTAAAATGTGTGTTGATCCAGTGTAGACAGCGTCTGTCATCATAATGACTTCTGTTTGCTTTTGACGCAACGGCAAATGTCAGCCGTTAAGTGACTGAACGCTAGTGGGCGGAGTCTATGGTGTGATGATGTATAACTATTGGTCGATGCTCTGGAGGCAGGCATATCAAATTTATTTGTCCGTGTGACGTCACAGATCCCGCAATATCAAAACGAGCTGTTTTTGGAGCTTGATTAAATAAATGCTTTGTTTATGAGGACATTTTAATATCTGAATCTTGTAGGATGTTTTATTGGTACACTCTAAAAAAAAATGCTGGGTTGAAAATGGATAAACCCAGCGATTGGGTTGTTTTGACCCAGCGGTCAATAAAATGATATAAAATCATGTG
Organism: Culter alburnus; assembly: GCA_028476615.1. Taxonomy (NCBI): domain Eukaryota; kingdom Metazoa; phylum Chordata; class Actinopteri; order Cypriniformes; family Xenocyprididae; genus Culter; species Culter alburnus. The sequence continues at coordinate 636,121 of JAOTNS010003904.1, forward strand.
AAAACTATAAAATATAATCAAAAAATATAAATGCGAAATATTGCAAACGCAATTGATCATCATACAAGTTGAACTTTGCATATCTTTGATGGAATCACGTCCTCATGTTCTAATATCAGAGATCTTTGCAACCTGTCAAGGTGAAACTGTGGAAACCCAATTCAGATGTTCCCTCCAGTGTATCAGAGTATGCTGATTTACCCATATTAGCTGATAATTATGATTATGTTCAAGATGGACACATTTCTAACGTAGCTCTCCCTGAGAAAACCTAGTGATCAGGTGATTTCAATCTAATCTGTAATGAGCAGTGTTGTGGGTAACGCATTACAAGTAACATGCATAACATAATCAGATTACTTTGTTGATGTTATGAGTAAAGTAATGCACTACATGTAACGTGCAGTACGTAATCAGATTACTTTTAAATCTAACAAGTAACACATTAAAAGTAACGTGCATTACATAATCAGATTACTTTTTGATCTAACGAGTAAAGTAATGCACTACAAATAATGTGCATTACGTAATCAGATTACTTTTTAATCTAACAAGTATAGTAACGCATTATGTAATCAGATTACTTTTTGATCTAATGAGTAAAGTAATGCATTACAAGTAACGTGCATTATGTAATCAGATTACTTTTTGATGTTACGAGTAACGCATTACAAGTAACGTGCATTACGTAATCAAATTACTTTTTAATCTAACAAGTAAAGTAACGCATTAAAGTAACATGCATTAGTAATCAATTACTTTTGATCTACGAGTCATTATGTAATCAGATTATTTTTGATCTGAGTAAAGTAATGCATTACAAGTAACGTGCATATGTAATCAGATTACTTTTTGAAGTTACGAGTAAGTAACGCATTACAAGTACGTGCATTACATAATCATACTTTTTAATTACAGTAAAGTACGCATTAAAAGAACATGCGTTATGTAATCATTACTTTTTGATCTAACGAGTAAAGTAACGCACTACAAATAATGTGCATTACGTAATCAGATTACTTTTTGATCTAACGAGTAATGCATTATGTAATCAGATTACTTTTTGATCTGAGTAAAGTAATGCATTACAAGTAACGTGCATTATGTAATCAGATTACTTTTTGAAGTTACGAGTAACCATTACATAACGTGCATTACATAATCAGATTACTTTTAATCTACGAGTAAAGTAACGCATTAAAAGTAACATGCGTTATGTAATCAGATTACTTTTTGATCTAATGAGTAAAGTAACGCACTACAAATAATGTGCATTACGTAATCAGATTACTTTTTAATCTAACGAGTAAAGTAATGCATTATGTAATCAGATTACTTTTTGATCTGAGTAAAGTAATGCATTACAAGTAATGTGCATTATGTAATCAGATTACTTTTTGATGTTACAAGTAACGCATTACAAGTAACGTGCATTACGTAATCAAATTACTTTTTAATCTAACAAGTAAAGTAACGCATTAAAAGTAACATGCGTTATGTAACAGATTACTTTTATAATGTAAGTAGTAATCAGATTACTTTTTGATCTGAGTAAAGTAATGCATTACATGCATTATGTATCAGATACTTTTTGATGTTACGAGTAAGTAACGCATTACAAGTAACATGCATTACATAATCAGATTACTGTTTAATCTAACAAGTAAAGTAACGCATTAAAAGTAACATGTGTTATGTAATCAGATTACTTTTTGATCTAACGAGTACAGTAACGCACTACAAATAATGTGCATTACGTAATCTATTATTTTTTGATGTTACGTGTAAAGTAACACACACAAGTAACATGCCTGATGTAATCATTACTTTGATCTAATGAGTAAGTAATGCATTAAAAGTAACGTGCATTACATAATCGGATTACTTCTGTGTGTACGAGCAAAGTAATGCACTTAGATTAATAAATGCTGTAGAAGTATTTTTCATTGTTAGTTTAACTAATGTAGTTAACTAAAATGAAACCTTATTGTGAAGTGTTACCGAATAGTTATTGGTGGGATTGGGGCTCGTACTGGTGAATGGAATAAGAATGAAGTGGAACTAGAATCAGAAACAAATCGATTCCTCATGACTTCCATCCCTGTTTTTTTTTTTTTTTGGGGGGATATAACACATACACACACACGTGGCCGAGTTTCTTCCAGTCTCAGATGTGTTTTCAGCTTCAGTATTGATTTAACATGGCAGTGAGAGTGTCAATCATGACTGTACTGTTGTCAGTCATCAGGATCTTCAGAGTTCGTTCTCCTCTCAGGACCAGCACTCAGACTGACACCAGCGTCCTCCTGTGCTTCCGTTCGACCGGATGTGATTGACGTGTGTTTGCTGCTGTACAGGCGCAGGATTCGTGCAGGCCGGCTTTATACTGCTCCTGTTTTTGTCATGTCATCAATAAGCCGGACGGGCTGAGGTTGGTGTCACCTCACCTGTCAGCGGCGTCCCCGAGGAGACCATCAACACACTTATAGTGCGACAGGCGGAGAGCCGTAACGACCACGGCCAAGGTCCCGCAGATATTTCACTCCAGTGCAAGTGTGCAATAAATGCAGCAACAGAAAGTGGCTCAATAAAGAGAGACGGATAGAACGAGCGAGCGTTCGTCTGATTCACGAACGAATCTTTTCAGTGAACCGCTCTAAATGATTCGTTCTAGCGCAGGGATTCTCAAAGCTTTCATTCGACGAACCCCTGAGATTTTAAGTTACATTTCAATAATTTAACATTTTCATGTTTCTCTTATGTCGGTTCATGGTCACATGATGTGCATCTGAACAAATAAAATATTGTTTGTTTTGTTTGTTCAGCTTTATTCATCCAGTCAAGTCAAGGTTTTTTTTACGATTTTACGAAATGTATTTATTTTTATCTTCTATTTTTTACAGTAATTGACTATCATTGCATCTTTTTTAGAAAATGTACACTTCACACACACACACTCTCTCTCTCTCTCTCAAACACACACACACCTAATTGACTGACTCCTGCAGAGGAAACGCATCCTTCAAAGTGTGACGGCACACCGGAGACGAAACTAAAGGCATCATGGTTACTGTATTCTGGCATTTCAGTGGCTATTGTAGGCATTTAACGTGTGTGTCCAAAACAAAAGGGTCTTCATTAGAGCCGTTCGGACACGGTGAACAGTGGGGAATTGTGGGTAGCGTGCTGCGCCGCTGGACTGGGATCAGTCGATGATCGAGACCCAACAGAGACTAAAGACACAAAACAACGTTTCGAGTCACTGTGAGTTTGACTAAAATACAATTAAACCAGAGAAATAAAAAACTGAAACATGTCAAAGAAATCGACACTTGAGCCAATGCCCAGATTAAAACTGCTGGAGTTAAAGGAATGAAATACTGGTTAGAGTTACCAAGATTAGAAATCTGTGCTCAAGTCGTTACTCATTCATTAGACTTTTTAACACTTTCAAAACACTGAACAATCCCTGTTTTCTAGATACGAGATGATGTTGTGTTGCTTAATTTATAAAACATTATCAAATAGTTCCAGAAAATTGCAAAATAGAATTTGACTTTATGCTTGTGGGACATTCAGATGCTGAAGTTCATATGGAAACTGAACTGAAATATGTCTGTTGAATCAGTTGAGTTGAATCAACATGGATCTGAATAATGACACTGTCATCTTCTCTAGAGCTGCTTTATAGCTGAATTGAACTTGTTTCATAATTAATGAACTTTACAGTTATTGAACTGAACTGATAACACTAACTGAACCGAATCAACACTGAACTGACCGATCAACACTGAACTGAACCGATCGACACTGAACTACCCAATCAACCTGAAAGGAACCAATCAACATGAATCAACACTGAACTGCACCGAATCTACACTGAACTGAACCAAATCAACAATAAACTGAACCGAATCAACACTGAACTGCACCGAATCAACACTGAACTGAACTGAAACAACATTGAACTGAACTGACACTGAACTGAACCAAATCAACACTGAACTGACCGAATCAACACTGAACTGAACCAAATCAACAATAAACTGAATTGAATCAACACTGAACTGCACCGAACAACACTGACTGAACTGAATCAACACTGAACTGAACCGAATCAACACTGAACTGAATCAACACTGAACTGAATGAATCACCTGACTGACTCAACTGAACTGACCGAATCAACAACTGAATTGAATCAACACTGAACTGATCAACACTGAATCTGAATAACTATCGTCTTCTCTAGAGCTGCTTTATAGCTGAATTGAACTTGCTTCATAATTAATGAACTTTACAGTTATTGAACTGAACCAAATCAACACTGAACTGATCCGAATCAACACTGAACTGAACCGAATCAACAATAACTGAATTGAATCTGAACTGAACTGAATCAACACTGAACTGAATTGAATCACACTGAAACTGAATTGAATCACACTGAACTGAATCAACCGAACCATCAACACTGAATTGATCCGAATAATGACACATCGTCTTCTCTAGAGCTGCTTTATAGCTGAATTGAACTTGCTTCATAATTAATGAACTTCACAGTTATTGAACTGAACCAAATCAACACTAAACTGATCCGAATCAACAATGAACTGAACCGAATCAACACTGAACTGAACCGAATCAACACTGAACTGAACCGAATCAACACTGAATTGATCTGAAGAACACAATCATCTTCTCTAGAGATGCTTTATAGCTGAATTGAACTTGCTTCATATTAATGAACTTCACAGTTATTGAACTGAACCAAATCAACACTAAACTGATCGAATCAACATGAACTGACCGAATCAACTGAACTGAACCGAATCAACACTGAACTGAACCGAATCAACACTGAATTGATCTGAATAATGACACAATCCTCTTCTCTAGAGCTGCTTTATAGCTGAATTGAACTTGCTTCATAATTAATGAACTTCACAGTTATTGAACTGAACCAAATCAACACTAAACTGATCCGAATCAACAATGAACTGAACGAATCAACACTGACTGAACTGAATCAACAATAACTGATGAATCAACACTGAACAACTGAATCAACAATGAACTGAACCGAATCAACACTAACTGAACCGAATCAACACTGAACTGAACCGAATCAACACTGAATTGATCTGAATAATGACACAATCGTCTTCTCTAGAGCTGCTTTATAGCTGAATTGAACTTGCTTCATAATTAATGAACTTTACAGTTATTTGAAACCAAATCAACCTCTAACTGATCCGAATCAACATGAACTGAACCGAATCAACACTGAACTCCGAATCACACTGACTGAATAATGACACAATCGAAGCTGCTTTAAGCTGAATTGAACAATTGAATGAACTTTACAGTTATTGAACTGAACTGAATAAACACTAACTGAACCGAATCAACACTGAACTGAACCGAATCAACACTGACTGACCGAATCAACTGAATTGATCTGACTGACAAATCGTCTTCTCTAGAGCTGCTTTATAGCTGATTGAACTTGCTTCATAATTAATGAACTTTACAGTTATTGAACTGAACCAATCAACACTAAACTATCCGAATCAACAATGAACTGAACAACACTGAATGAACCGAATCAACACTGACACTGAACCGAATCACTGAATTGATCTGAATAATGACACAATCGTCTTCTCTAGAGCTGCTTTATAGCTGAATTGAACTTGCTTCATAATTAATGAACTTTACAGTTTATTGAACTGAACCAATCAACACTAAACTGATCCGAATCAACATGAACTGAACCGATCAACACTAAACTGATCCGAATCAACAATGAACTGAACCGAATCAACACTGAACTGAACCGAATCAACACTGGATTGATCTGAATAATGACACTATCGTCTTCTCTAGAGCTGCTTTATAGCTGAATTGAACTTGCTTCATAATTAATGAACTTTACAGTTATTGAACTGAACTAAATCACACTGAACTGATCCGACTCAACAACTAACTGAACCGATCAACAGGAAATGATTGAATCAACACTGAACTGCACGCATCAACTGACTGAATCTGAATGAATCAACACTGAACTTAATTGAAAACCGAACGATCAACACTGAATTGATCTGAATAATGAGACTATCGTCTTCTCTAGAGCTGCTTTATAGCTGAATTGAACTTGCTTCATAATAATAACTTCAATTATGAACTGAACCGATCAACACTAAACTGATCCAAATCAACAATGAACTGAACCGAATCAACACTGAACTGAACCGAATCAACACTGAATTGATCAGAATGACACTATTGTCCTTTTTGAATTTGTGTCATATTTGATTCATTTGCATCATTGATTCATTATTGTTCATGACCGTGAAGCCTCTTTGAATCGATCTGTACTGTATAAAGCGTAGTAGAAGTCGTTCTCTATCCAGATTGTGAGCTGAACTCTGTCCTAATGGAGTATTGGCGTGTTGTTTGGACTCATAATCTCGTATGGCGGTGTAACCCATGTGTTTTGCTCATCAATCATGTCTTCTGTGGATGTTCATGATCTCAGTTTGGCTGTAATGGAGTTTGTAGTTTGTAGAAACTTTGTGCATCTCCTTACTTTGTGGTTTGGCTCGGTTTCTGAGATCTCATTTGAAATTACCTCCAGATCCGCTTTGGGAAACTCGAGGCCTCAGCCGTGGAGCCCCTCCTCCACATGCTAATTTCTCTCCCACAGATTGGCTGGCTAATTTGGCCTCATTTGCATTTCCTCGTGCAGCGGGCCAAGTGAATTAGCATGTTTGAGGTATAGATCAGCTGAAGCAGAACTCAATTCCAACTCTTTATTCTCGTGACATCTGCTTTGGCATCGGGAGTCGTTTGGTGTCTGGATCTGCGTTCGTTCGTTCGGCGCCCTCACGGAGAGCCGTCTTGGTAGGGCATTGATTAAAATTAAATTGAGGTTTAATTGGGAGGGTAACACTGCTGTATTAATCAGGTCCTGGTTATTAAAATTAGCCTCTTTTGATTACTTTAATGGCAAACCACCTTGAGTGCTTTCTTCAGAATGGCTCTTTGGTAATGTGTGCACACTGAAATACATGTTCAACTCTTCCTCATTTACTGTTAAAACCAGAGAGTACAGCTGGACTGTAGAAAACGGTTAATAAAGCTCACTGCAGTACGTTTGACTAGAAAATACTCTTTCAGATTTGTATGCTTCATTCAGTGTGTTACATGACATTTCTTTGTAATTATTTGTAAAATTTACAAGCAATTTCTGAGTGAAAATTGGTTGAAAGTAAATCCTGCAGCAGTTTTCTTTCAGTGTTTAGAATAAAATACTTGCACAATTTTAATTAGTGTGTGAAACAGAATTTAGTATGAAACAATGAATTTTATACTGTATGTTACGTTATTGTCAAATGACCGTTAATACAGTGAGTTGCTTGTAGAAATTCTTAATTTTAATCCAGTTTTGTGTTAAAAAAATGTCTGCACTTTTGTGACTGTAAATGAAAGCTGTTTTAACATCAAACATTATAAAAACCAAACTAGAACTGAAACTAAAACCATGAAAATCATTACTTGAAATAAGATAAAATATTAAGAACAACAAAAAAAATAAAATAAATAAATAAATAAATAATAAATAAAAATTTATTTAAATTATTTTTCATATATATAAAAATAATATTTTTCATATGTTTGAAAAATATATTTTTGAAATATATATTTCAAATGTATTTAAATTATTTTCATAAACATTAAATGAAATTATAAAATAAACAAAAATGCCAAACCAGAGTTAACTAAAACTCAAACTAAAACCATTAAAATTTTAATTACTTGAAATAAAATAAAATCAATGTTGATATTTTAAAAAATTGAAATAATAAAAATGAAATAAAATATAAAAATTGAACAAAAAAACAAAACAATCATTTTAATCAAAAAATCAAAATAGACATTATTAATAAAATGATAAAATAAATTAAAAATGCCCAACCAGAGTTTTGTTTACTAGAACTAAAACTAAAACTATTAAAATTTCAAGTACTTTAAATAAATAAAATAAAATAAATGTTAGCCGAAATAAGATATTTAAAAAACTAAACTGAAATAATAATAAAATATTTAAAAACTTACAACAAAAAAATAATAATAAATTTAATCAAAATAAAGCAAAAGTAATTAAAGACATTATAATTAATTTTGAATAATTATTAAATAAAATGATAAAAATAAAATAAAAATGGCAACCAGTCTTAGTTAACTAGACCTAAAACTAAACCATAAAAAATTATTACTTGAAATAAAATAAATGTTAACTGAAATCAAATATTTAAAAAAAACTTAAAATAATAAAAAGAAAATAAAAAAGAAAAAATAATTTAATTTAACTTGATGTACTAAAATAACTAAAACTAAACTGAAATCAAGAATAGAAATAGACATCAAAACAAAAACTAATAAAAATGACAAACTACAGTTATTAGTTAATTAGAACTAAAACTACAACCATAAAAATATATTTTTTTTTAAAACAATTAAACAAAAAATGAAAAACAAAATCATTTAACTACTATAAAATATCCTAAAACTATACTATATATACTATACTATAATACTATACTACTATACTATACTACAAAACTATACTATAAAAGACTAAAACTGAAAAAAAAGAGTAAAAATAGACAAAAAAAAAGACAAAAAAAAAAAAAAAAAAAATGAAAGAAGAAATAAAGTTGAGTACATTGCATTGTGGGAAACAGTATCTGATGTGTGCTCAGATGTTCTCACACACACTGCATACAGTAACCGTGTGTGTTTCCTCTCACATGACTAATTCTGTTATTTTCATCCTTGATTCTGTGATTTGCAGAAAACTGGCGAAGAAGCGTAAGGAAACTCTGAACAGCACGCGGCAGGAGATGACGGTGATGGTGAACTCCATGGACAAGAGCTACACCGAACAGGGAACCAACTGTGACGAGGCTCTTTCCTTCATGGACACACACAACCTCAACGGACGCTGTGAGTGAACACACACACACACACACACTCTGCATGTAATCCCTCCTGTGTCTGGTAAGTGATTGTTGTGGTGATGAAGCAGCTGTCTCAGACACTCGTCCCGCACAGACGCTCCTGACGGCTCTGGATTCTGCATGCGTGTCCTCAGGTCTCCGTCTCCGGAGCAGCTTTACAGCCGACACACGTGCTCCGGACAGCTGCGTGACCTCATCGATCCGGATTATCTGAGCAGCTGATCTCGTTCGCCTTTAATCAGCGCTGATTAAAACAATTAACTTTATATCTCTGTTAGTCCACAACACAGAGGAGGCAGACGCGTGTTTATACTGTAATGAGACACCAGGCCACACCGTTCACTGCTTATTCAGTCTTCAGAACAAATATCTGCCAATAGAGTCAGAAAAATCATCTTGTTTTCCTTTTGAATGAAGTTTAATAAGCTGAAAAAAGACTCCATTGGCAGATATTTGTTCTTGTTTTAAACACAAACTCAAAAAAACAATTTAGACTTAATATCTTCAGTCATTTTGTTTCTCCAGTAAATGTATCTTTATTTAAGAATGTTTCGATATTTGTGCTGGAAAACAAACACCTGGTGGCTTTAGGAAAATATGGTAAATATAGCAGCACTTCGTCAAAGTCATTTATATGTGCCACACTTCCTGCTGCCAGCTGGTGGCGCTATAACTATAACTGAATGCTGGCATGTAGATGTCTTCAGGACAGGACTCTTATCAAACGTGAAGTTTGGGGCAGATGTAACAACAACTTCCTGTTTCACGGCGAATCATCGAAAATTTGTCAGGCCGCCACGGTTCAACGAAAACTCAAAAACTTCGTAATTTAACATCACAAATGTGTTTATATGAGACTGACCAAATATGACGCTGAACATGACAACAATGCACTAAACGCGTTTCTTTGCGACAACGTTGTGGAAAAATCACAGATCCACGAAAACGACTAAAACGCTGTATTCTGCTGTCAGACCAGTAGATGGCGATGTAAAGAAACACTACGTGCCTATAGACTGAACACATAATACACATGCATGGCGTCTCTGTTTTCACAAACTTTAATTTTTGTTGTTTGCACAGAGATGTTTCAAATGTTTGCATTTTCAGGTTGTCGTGTAAATGAACGGCCAAAATGCATGAATAGTTAAAAATATAAAAAGTAAAATAATCATTTTAATCAAAAATCAAAATAGACATTATTAAATAAAATGATAAAATAAATAAAAAATGCCAAACCAGAGTTTTTAGTTAACTAGAACTAAAACTAAAACCATTAAAATTTCAATTACTTAAAATAAATAAAATAAAATAAATGTTAGCTGAAATAAGATATTTAAAAAAACTAAACTGAAATAATAAAAATAAATAAATAAAATATTTAAAAACTTGCAACAAAAAAAAATTTAAAAATCATTTTAATCAAAATAAAGGAAAATTAATAAGACATTAATAATTAATTTTGAATAATTATTACATAAAATTTTAAAAATAAAAATGACGAACCAGTCATTAGAGCTAAAGATAGACCTAAAACTAAAACCATAAAAAAATTATTACTTGAAATAAAAATAAATAAGTGTTAACTGAAATAAAATATTTAAAAAAAACTTAATAAAAAATAAAATAAAAAATAATTTAATTTAACTTGATCTACTAAAATAACTAAAACTAAACTGAAATCAAGAATAGAAATAGACATCAAAACAAAACTAATAAAAATGACAAACTACAGTTATTAGTTAATTAGAACTAAAACTACAACCATAAAAATATATATTTAAAACAATTAAACAAAAAATCAAAAACAAAATCATTTAACTTGATGTACTAAAATATCAAACACCACCAACATTGTCATAATTAAATACCGTTCACACGGATCCAAGAAAATGACTAAAACACTGTATTCTGCTGTCAGACCAGTAGATGGCGATGTAAAGAAACGCTACGTGCCTATAGACTGAACACATAATACACGTGCATGGCGTCTCCGTTTTCACAAACTTTAATTTTTGTTGTTCGCACAGAGATGATGCCAGTATTTTTTTCAAATGTTTGCATTTTCAGGTTGTCGTGTAAATGAACGGCCAAAATGCTTAAATAGTTTTCTGTTTTTAGTTAAAAATGGTATCGAAATGACCCCTGAAACTCCAGGAGTTTAAGTCCGATGCGTGGAACTGGCAAAACATTGCAGAGGAAATTCAAAAATGGGGTCACGTGTGTCTAATGATTTTTGTAGATGTATGTGAAACTGCGTTGAAAATTTGTAGGTGGCGCTATTGAGCCATTTTTCAGCACTTAATTCAGAAACCCGTATCAGATGTAAATTTTTGTCAGTTTTTATGATGCATGTGCAAAGTTTCATGAGCATGTTTTGGCCCTCAAAAATACAATTCATTTTGGAAAAGAATAATAATATTAATAAAATGAGCGATTCCACTCGCACCATTGGTTTCTGGGCCATAAATACTGAGTAGGAAATGAAGACATGATCATCATGACAATTAAACATTTACATTTTAAATTTACATGCATTTAGATTTTTTTCTATTTTAGAATATAATGCGTCTCTTTCTACTTTCATTTGAAAACATTACAAAAATTCTTCATTATTTCAAGCTGTGCACTTCATGCGTTGGCAGACTCCTCCATCAGTTGATTCTGGTGCTGATCTGCTGCTGGAGCTCCAGGCAGTGAACGTGTTTAATGGTGTTTTCCTCTGTTGTTTGTCTCCTGTGAAGCGGGTTCTTCTCCATGTTCTCTCACGGTGAAGACCAACACGCTGAGCACCAGCATCCCAAACACGTATTACCCAGGTAACCTCACACAGCACACGCCGAACTCTCTGTTCTCCTTCAATTACAGACTTCAAACCCTGAACCAGACCGATCGACTGCAAACTGATGTTCTTTTCTGTCAGTGTCTTGATTTCCAGCACAAATATCTAAACATCAAGATTCATTCACTGGAGAAGCAAAATCACTGAAGATTAGAATTTGGTTTTCTGATGAACTTGTTTTCGCTTTGAATTAAGTTGAATTTTCTGACTCCATTGCTTCTCCAGTAAATGTATCTCGATTAAAGAATGTTTAGATATTTGTGCTGGAAAACAAGACAATTTTCTTGCTTTTAATCCATTTGGAAAAAAAGTACTATATCTATATATATTATATATATATATATAATATATATATATATATATATATATATATATATATATATAATTTGTCTTGTTTTCCAGCACAAAAAATGTATTGATTAAAAAAAAAAAAAAAAAAAAATACTAATGATGTATTTTAGGTGTATGTTCTTATTCTTATGCTTATTCATAATAATAAATTAAAATAAAATAAATGTAACTTAATTAAAATGCTAAACAAAAATTGCCCTTGAACAACTATTGTTTCTATTATTTTTTTTTTTAAATTAATAATAAGAATAATAATTAAAATATTCTGTATTTAACAATTAAAATGCTAAATATTTTAAATATTTAAATATTATTTCTGCTATAATTATGATAATAATAAATATAATGATATGTTTTTAATCTTTTTGTAGAAACAAACTGAGAACAAGTGGAAACAATTTGTTGAGAAACAAAAAGAAATATGATTTAATTTTATTAGCATTTTAACTTTAATTTATTTTTTTTTATTATTATTATTAATTGTATTGATGATGATAATAATAATTATTAGTATTAGTATTATTATTACAGCAAAAAACTGAGATATTATTTATTGTAATTAAAATAAATTAGTTAATTAAAATGCAAAAGATAATAATCATGTTTATTTTTTGCCCCTCAATGACTATTGTTATTATTATTATTATTATTATTAAATATAAAGAAAATAAATTTAACTTAATTGAAATTCTAAAAAAAAATTATAAAATCATATTTCTGTTTTTTTTTTGCCCCAACAACTATTGTTTCCATTATGTTTATATTATTTATTTTTTATTGTATTTTATTTATTAATGTATTAATAATAAATAAAAAATAAAATAAAAAAATAAAAAATAAATCCTCCTCACAGCTCTTGTTTCCATTTGTTCCTCAGTTTGTTTCTTTAAAAAAAAAAATGGAAAACAAGCAATTTATCATAATTATAGCAGAAACACTGCAGGAAATATCTGGCATCAAATGGCTTTGAAAACTGTGCTGGACAGCAGAGGGCCTTCGGGTTATAAAGTATGGAGAAGCTTCATGGAGCCGGACTGATGTCTGACGTGTTGATGGAGGTGAATCATCTCTGAGTTCTGACCTTCTCTCTGTTTCTCCTCTTCTGCTCGTCACTCTCTCCCTCAGACCCGTTTGTGCCGACCGCCATCTTAGGTGAGATCTTCTTCTTCTTGTTTTAGTCTGATTCAGAGGGAAGCGGTTTGTCATCATGTTTGCTTTATTTCGGTTGTTTTGGCTCCTCATCTCCACACCCGTCTGTCGCTTCTCTTCCTTTGGGTTCCTCTCGCCTTCACTCCATCCCATGCGCATCGCGTGTCGTGCGTGCTGTGATGTCACATCCTGTCTGACATCTCATGTGCATGGACAGACGTGTGGACTGGATGTGGGGGAGTGGATGATGCTGTCGCTGTCCACACACACACACACACACACACACACACGAGCGATGAGAAACGCTGGATTAATCCCCTCAATTCAATCTAATTAGATGATTGAAAGTCAGAAAAACTCCAAAGATGGATTAAACAAACGCTTCTGATGAAAACACACTGTTCTTCCTCAGTAACATCCTCATATCAAGATACACTTACTTGAGATGCAAAATTACTGAAGATATTATGACAAATCTATCGAAATGAACCCTAAAAGGTCAAATGGTCCTGAATAACAGGCACTCTTGAGTTATTCGCCGTCAGAAATGAGCGCAGTGGAAATGAATTTCATCTAGTGGAAGCGTTCGGTACTGCGCCCAAACTAAATCTTACTGAAAGCTCATTTCTTGAGATATCAAGCTCACATTTAGAACACAACTTGTTTAGATTTATGGCTTTCATTTTCTCACAAGTTTAGAGTAAAGCATGTTTTGGAAAATATATAATTTCTCGCCATGCGAGCACCAGAGTGAGTTTTTGCTGAAAACAATTGAGTCAGAAAAATAATCTTGTTTTCCCTTTGAAGTTTATTTTCATCTTAACTGAGCGTACACAGTGCACTGTATTTATTGTGCAATATTTATTTATATTTTTATTTATTTATTTTTATTTTTTGATGTTTGTATAGCTTTTATTACATTACATTTTTATTGATATTTTAGTACATTTATTATATATTTTTTCTATTTTTATAATATTAATAAATAAATAATAATATTGATAATAAATGTTATTTATTATTTTGTGAATATTATATTTTTTTTATTATTATTATATTTTTTATTTGTTATAATTAAAACAATATTAATTTTAATTTTCTGTTTTTTATTTTATAATTCCATTATTAATTTTTATCTATTATTTTATATTTTATTATTTAGTTACTATTTATTATATTTTTAATTATTTTTCTTTACATTTTTCTTTATTTAATAAATAATTAATTAATATTTTATTTTATCATATTTTTAATTTATATATATATATTATTATTGCATTCATTGCATTTCTATTTTTCTATTTTTATAATGATTTTTTTTATTTGTTATTTTATTATATTTTGATTTATAATTGAATGCATTTATTAAACTATATATATATATATATATATATATAATATATATATATTATATATATATATATATATATATATATATATAAAACATAAAAATTACAAATAACAAAATTTAAATGAAAAACATAATTGAGCTAAAACTGGCCCATTGGACAATATTTGTTCTTTTTTTAAGCACAAACTCATTTTTCATTGAACTGATTTAAGAATGTTTAGATGGAAAACAAGACAGAAACACTGAGGAAGAACAGAGTTTTTGCAGTTGCAGGGTTTAATATAGGCCTGATGATGAAGATGATGAAGATGTAAGTGTCTCTGGATAAAGCGTTGGTCAGTGTATAACTGTGAGAGTTTGAGGTCAGTGAGGTTCAGCTGATTCTTCATGCTTTACAGTGTAAATGTGCAGAAGAAGGTTTTGTTTTTTGTCGTTTTTGCTCCAGCGTCTCGTTCATCCACTCCAGCGTTTCTTTGCTAAAGCGTCTCTTCTGCTATTCTCTCTAATGTTTCTTCTGCCTTTAGCGGCTCCTTCTGACCCACTTGTTTTTCTTTTCTTTATTCCGCGGATGTTTATTGGTTTACTCTATGATAAAATAGAATAATAAAGCAGGTTTTGTCTCATTTCCGTGGCACCTCTACACTCTGTTTCTCTGAAGCGCTCGTGCCCCAGAGTCGCCCTCGCACGGCCTGAGAACTTAATTGAAGCGTAATGCGATGAAAAACAGCAGCTCAGAGCGCGTATTAAATATGAATGACTCTCGGCTAACGGCACGTGTAAACGATCGCTCGAGCGGGAACAGGTTTACATTACACAATAAAACAAGGGAAAAGGAAGGAAAGCTTCACCCGCGGCGCAGAAGGGTTTATGGAGCAGCTGGGATGATGCTGATGTTCAGGATCAGAGTTTATGTTGGACATCAAGTGACTGTAAACAGAGCAGCAGTGAAAAAATCTTCAGATCAAGCATTCACATTTATTTATTTATTTATGGTTTCTATAACTTTTATTATTTATTATTTTTTTTTTTTTTATTAGCAATTTAATACATTTATTATATGTATTTTTCTATTTTATTTATGCATTTATTTATTATATTTAGGTTTCTATAACCTTTATTATTTATTTATTTTTATTACAATCTTGATTAATAATTTTTTATATATATATATATATATATATATATATATATAAATATAAATATGTATATTTGTTATATATATTTTTAATATATATTTATATTTGTTATATATTTTTTTAATTTTATTTATTTATTATTTTTGTGTCTAACTTTTATTATTCATTTTTATGTACATTTAATTAATATTTTAATATATATATAATATATATATATATATATATATATATAAACAAATAATATAAATAAATAAATAATAATATTGATAAATTATATTATTGATTTTTTGTGATTTTCATTCTTTCTTATTTTTTTATTTTATTTTATTATCATTTAAATTTTTTATTTAATTTTCTGTTTTCTATTTTTACATCTTTTTTATAATTTTTATTCAATTTTATGTAACTTTTTTATTTTTAATTACACTTTTAATTCAGAATTTAATGCATTTATTTGTCTCTTTTTCTATTTTGTATATATTTTAAAGTTTTTGTATAAACTGTATATTTCTGTTTCTATAACTTTTATTATTTATTTTAATTTAAATTAAATTAATATTTTAATGCATATATTATAAATGTTTCCATTTTTATAACTTAATATTGATCAATAATACATTTTATTATTTAATCATTTTCATTTATTCATTCATTTATTTTCTTATAAATATTTTAACAGATTTTTTTGTTTATTTAATAGATAATAACTTTGTTTTATTTATTGTAATTGTAATTTATAGTTTAATGCATTTAATATATTTCTTTTTTCATTTTTTTCCATTTTCATTATTTATTTTATTTTATTTTATTTATTTATTTATTTTATTATTTATTATAATTTTAAATTATAAGTTTTCTATTTGTGTAATCCGGTGCACAAAACACACAGAGTTCAGCACAGATCATGTATTATTTTTGAGGATGAGGTTAATCAGACCGATCGCCGTGACCTTTGACCTTAGCGTGTGAGGCACCAGTTGAGAGCCGCTGTTCCGCAGATCTCCATGAAGCGATTTTAATGTTCATCTTACCAGTTTTATTTGCATTTCTCCTCTTTTTTTGGTTTCTTTGAAATTCATTTTTCTCCTTCATTGTGATTTGAGTCCCATAACACCCGAACCCCGAACGCCCTCGACTGATCAGAGCTAGTTCTCTTTGGTGTATTGTTGCTTAAACCCTGTCTCCTCTCTCTCTCTCTCTCTCTCTCTCTCTCTCTCTGTCTCTCTCTCTTCTCGTTTAACCTCTAATGTATCTGCTTAAAAAGTCCCCATTAATGGTAAGTTGATGAGTGGCAGAGGTTGTGTGTTTCTCCTCTCCTCCCTCATGTGTCTTTGAGCTGCATGGACGTAGACACGCGTTACAGCATCACCCGTCCTCCTCATGTGTGTGTGCGTGTGTGTGTGTGTGTGTTTTGCCATCGTGCTTTCTTTGCTTTGGGTTGTCGTGATTGGCCGCGTGGCTTCTGATCATCCGTCATCACGCGTCCGTCACTCATTCCACTCATGCTTTGCTGTTGATTGACAGCACCCACATTGAGCCTCAGCAGATCTCAGATCAGGGCAAACAGGGACACAGGCCGATTTTAGCCGTGTTTCACTCAAATTGTACAGGAGCGAGGAACGTGATATTTCACGAAGGAATGGACGAACGGGGCAGTCAATCGATCCCTCCCTCCACATCCACTCATCACCCCTTCCTGCAACGTCGTGTCATGATCCATCCATCGCCAGTGAATGAGAAACGATCACGCGCTTCTTTTACACTGATGGAGTGAATGGAGAAATACAGATGATTAAGGCGAGACGCTACAGGCAGAAACACTGCGGCATCAGTATAATAGAGGGAGGAAAACATCCAAAATACATCCGTTTTATTGCACTCTTTGTGTTTGTAGATTTCAATCTGTCCATCTCTCCAAACACACCAAACTTTACAGTTTGATTCATACTCTAAAAGTAATAAATAAATAATATTCAAAATAAATATATTATGATATTTGTGATTTCATTTATTTTATTTTTCTGATTTCTTCATTTTGTATTTTAATATAAATATATATATATATATATACAATATATATTCCTTTTTATGACTTAATATTAATAAATAATACATTTATGCATTAATTTATTTTATTTAACTGAATTTTTTGTTTATTTAATAAATAATTAATTTGGTTTATTTATTTCAATTTAATGTATATTTTAATAATAATATATATTGTCCATTTTTATGACTTAATATTAATAATAACATATTTATTAATTAATTAATTAATTTATTTATTTATTTTATTATAATTTTAACTGAATTGCTTGTTTATTAATATTTTTTTATTTCAATTTTAATTTATATATATATTACATTTTATGACTTAATATTAATAAATAACATATTTATTAATTAATTTTTTTATTTTATTATAATTTTGACTGAATTTTTTATTTAATAATTTTTTTATTTATTTCAATTTTAATATTAATAAATAATACATTTATTCATTAATTCATTTATTTATTTTATCAACTTTATTATTTA
This sequence comes from Culter alburnus, assembly GCA_028476615.1. Taxonomy (NCBI): domain Eukaryota; kingdom Metazoa; phylum Chordata; class Actinopteri; order Cypriniformes; family Xenocyprididae; genus Culter; species Culter alburnus. The sequence goes on from JAOTNS010003904.1 coordinate 654,517, forward strand.
TTAAATTAACTGAATTTGTTTATTTAATAAATGATGATTTTTTTATTTCAATTAATTTATATATTATATATATTATAATTTGTCAATTTTTATGACTTAATATTAATAAATAATATAGTAATTAATTAATTAAATTAATTAATCAATTACTTTTATTATAATTTTAACTGAATATTTTGTTTATTTAATAAATAATTAATTTGTTTTATTTACTATAATTTTATAATAATCTATATTCATATATCATTCAGCTGATTTATACAACATTTTATTCCTGAAAACATGATGAAAATGTGATATTTTCTGATTTATATCCAAAATCCCTTCTGGGAAAAAAACTGTCAACAAAAACAAATTAATAATCTATGTTCAGATTTCTGTCCAGAAAATATATGCAAATTAGCACCTATTTAATTAGATAATGTCTAATTTGCATATTCAAACATAACATTTCAGAAAACTTGTAATCTGTGATGTTGAATGTAATTAATCAGCTGTAGCAGTACGGTGATGTCTGTTAGTTAATATTTTCATTTATTAATTACTTATTCACCTGACGTCTTGCCTTAACCATTCAACAATTATTTATTCGCTCTCATGTGGTTCTAAACCTGTACACTGTTGTCTTTTTTTGTTACGGAAAAATATAAAAATAAAAAGAATTCAAAATATTAATAAAAACTATAATAAAACACTGGTTGAAATGAACATTGACTCAGATTAATAAATGCTTTAGAAGTTTAATGTTACACAGTTGTGAAGTGTGCAGGTTTGGAATAAACTGAATTATTCCTTTAATTGATGTGTGTGTGTGTGTGTGTGGTCACTGTAAAAGGAAGCGTGAGTGTGTGTGTGTGTGTGTGTGTTTCCACGGACGAGTTCTTCAGCGTGTGTTTTCTGTCTTGTGTTGCAGACGAGACTCAAACCCTGACCAGCGACACCAGCAGCCTGGTGCAGTCACACACACACACACACTCGTCGCACACACACTCGCTGCGCAAGCGCGAGGCCGTGGACGTGCCGTACCAGACGGCGCAGCTTCATCCCGCCATCCGCGTGGCCGACCTGCTGCAGCACATCACACAGATGAAGTGTGCCGAGGGCTACGGCTTCAAAGAGGAGTACGAGGTGAGAGCGCACGCATCCCATCATGCTCTGCGGCACACACGGGCCGTCAGTCCGGCGCGGTCTCGCACTGATCGATTCACTGGAGAACGAGACGGCTGATTTTCATGCTCAAGATCAGTGTTTAAAATCACACCGTTCCTGTTTTTGCTCAAGAATGTTCAGTTCTTCAAACACTGAATGAGTCAAAATAATTCAATTCAAAACGAGCAACTTTTTGTCTTTTCATTGAGTGAAAGATGTTGAACCCCTGATGTGGATCTGAATCAGAAATGAAGCGCTGATGTTGATCTGCACACACACACACACACACACACACTCACTCTCTCGATCACTCCGTCTCTTCTCCTCTCGTTCTCTCCATCCGTCTCGTGTTCTGATGAGCAGCAGAAGTTCAGTGACGGTCCTTCTGGGGTCTGGATGCCCTGCAGTCCTGCTGTATTATAGATGAACACACACCCTCACTCACACACACACACACACTCTCACAAGCACACTCACACACACACACACACACACCACACGCTCTCACACACACACAAACTCACGCACACACTCTCACACACACGCACACACACACACACACACACACACACACACACACCACACACACACATGCATGCACACACACTCACTCAGTCACTCGCACACACACACACACACACACACACACTCTTCATTATAAGGTCGTCTGAACCCTGGAGGGTTGAAGTGATTTCAGATTTCACCTTCATCTTGAGCGTTTTATTATTATTAATTTTTATTTATTTATTTAATTTTATCCATGACTTATTTTGTGCTTCCAGAATTTTCAACAACTGTACATTCTTGAAAAATATTATTTCAAATTTCACCTTGATCTTTTAATCACCTTGATAAAATTACTGTTAATTGAATTGAATTGAATTAACTGATTTGTGATTCCAGATTGTGATTCCATTAAATCACTATTATTTTATTTTATTTTATTTTATTTTATTTTTTTTTTTTTTTATTTTTTTTTACCAAGATTCATTTTTTTTTATTCCAGGTGTTTCAAGAACTGATTGATTTCAAATTATGTTTTTACAAATAGTTTTTTCCCTTTCATTTTAATTAAAATTATTTATTTATTTATTTATTTATTATTTACAGATTTTTCAAAAACTGTACATTCTTGAACAAAAATTTTTTGGGGGTGGGAGATTTATTTATTGTTTTGTTTTGTTTTGTTTTGTTTTGTTTTGTTTTTTGTTTTGTTTTGTTTTGTTTTGTTTTGTTTTGTTTTGTTTTTTGTTTTGTTTTGTTTTGTTTTGTTTTATTATTCTCAGCCTGACTGATTGAACTGTACATTCTTGAACAAAAACTGGTTTCGGGGTGAGAGCCACTGTCAGTCATGCTGCATGTGTGTGTGTGAGTGTGAGTGTGAGTGTGAGTGTGTGAGTGTGTGTGTGTGAGTGTGTGTGTGAGTGTGTGTGTGAGTGTGAGTGTGAGTGTGAGTGTGTGTGTGGTGTGTGTGTGTGTGTGTGTGTGTGTGTGTGTGTGTGTGTGGTGTGTGAGTGTGTGTGTGTGTGTGTGTGTGTGTGAGTGTGAGTGTGAGTGTGTGTGTGCGTGTGTGTATTGTGCAGAAGTAGTTTTGTCCATGTTGACTTACACTGTCTCTCTCTTCTGGTTCTGTTGTTCTCTGTGGAGCAGATCAATGAGGTAAGAGATCACACTTCATTGGCTCATTTCTGACTGACAGACGCTGATAACCATGTGATGATGATGATGATGTAGAGTGTGATGATGATGTAGACTGTGATTTGTTCGAAGGCATTTGGCGGCGCTCAGACATCATGCCCGTCAAATGCTTTCTGTCCGTCACGTTTTCCCTGATCATGTGACTCACGTCCAGCATGATGAGATTCGGGACTGAAGGAGTGTCTCCTCATGAGTTCGTCGTTTCTTTCCCGTGTGTTTGTTGTGTTTGATCATCCTCTCACGAACCTTTGTGTCCGTCTTCACGCTTTCTTTGGCCTTCAAGTTAATTTTGCAAAAAATCACCTTCATTTTTTAAAAACACAAACAGTGACGTTTACTGTCTGGATCAGCCGGTGTGACTCCATCATCCAAAACTTACTTTAATCTCTACACACTCCTGGTTTCTATCAGGTAAATTTCAGGATTCCAGATGTTTTAATGGATGAATGTTTTCCAGAATCGTGTGAATCCTGGTTTTACAAAGACAAAAAAAGCTGTTGAGAGGGTGATTAAAATAAGAAATGTCTTGATTTTTAGTTTAGTTCATTTAAAACTTAATATGAATATATTCTATATTACACTTTTTTTTAATGTATTTATTTAAAATGAGTGTGTGTGTTTATGCGTGTGATTTTTAAATGTATTTTATTTGATTAAAAGCTTATATATATATATATATATATATATATATATATATATACTAGTTTAAATTTAAAAATTAAATTATGTATTATATTATTAAAAATATAAAATAGGGTGTCATTTATTTTTCACATGACTGAATATATATATATATATATATTTTTAAAATTTAAACAAATAGTTGCTTATTTTTGTTTTGATGTTCATGCTCCAGATCACCACATAGTCCATTTATGAATTGTTTTATGTAATTGTTTAATAGATTTATAATTCTCAAATCATTTTTATTGGAAATCCAGAAGTCGAATGAATGAAATAAAATGAAAAGATGATATTTAGCTTCTAAAATGCCAATCATGCAAATGATTTCCATTAGTTATGAGATATCATTAGTGAAGTTTCCCAGCATGAATTAATGATGGGAAAGCTGATTAATTATTCGTCTCTGAGGAGTCACATGGTCAAAGGAAGCTGTCGTCATTTATCTGGTTGAGTTCATGTCAAACGGCTCTTCTTCTCCAATAAATTAATAACGGTTTGATTCCATAGGGGGAGAACAGAGGAACTCGTCTAATTAGAAGATGTTTCTACTGTATTGAGTAGAAAAAAAGTTCTTAAAGAAAGAAAAAACAACTGGATTTATTGATTATTCTAGACATTTCCTCTCATATAGTCCAGTAAAGCTCATCCAACACAGTATGAGCACATGATCACATAGATGATGACCTTTTATGTTTCTGCTTAATTATAAAGGGAAGTTGCATGAAACGAGGCGTGTGCATTTCATTCTGCTGCGTTTCATTTGAACAGAACAGCGGATGAATCAGTGCCATCGGTGATGCTTGATCATTTAATGGAGTCGTGAGGGTTTCGCTGCAAAACATGATGTTCTTCCTCAGTGTTTCTGTCTTGATTTCCAGCACAAAAATCTAAACATTCTTAAATCAAGATACATTTACTGGAGAAGCAAATTATACCTAAGAATATCTATTAAGTCAAGATATTTACCAAATCAATCCAAAATCAGCCAATCAGAAGAGCGTGTGGGCGGAGTCTCTCTGCACTCGCAACCAAATCAATCTAAAATCAGCCAATCAGAAGAAGTCTCTCTGCACTCGCAACCAAATCGATCCATCCAACCAAATCAATCCAAAATCTCATGTGGGCAGTCTCAAGCACTCGCAATCAAGTGTGGCGGAGTCTCTCTGCACTCGCAACCAAATCGATCCAAAATCAGCCAATCAGAAGAGCGTGTGGGCGGAAATGCACTCGCAAATCAATCCAAAATCACAGCAATCAAAGAGCCGGAGTCTCTCCTGTACTGCACTCGCAACCAAATCAATCCAAAATCAGCCAATCAGAAGAGCGTGTGGGCGGAGTCTCTCCACAAGTGTACTGCACTCGCAACCAAATCAATCCAAAATCAGCCAATCAGAAGAGCGTGTGGGCGGAGTCTCTCCACCTGCACCGCAAATCATCCAAAATCAGCCAATCAGAAGGTGTGGGCGGAGTCTCTCTGCACTCGCAACCAAATCGTCCAAATCAGCCAATCAGAAGAGCGTGTGGGCGAGTCTCTCTACTGCACTCGCAACCAAATCATCCAAATCAGCCAATCAGAAGAGTGTGGGCGGAGTCCTGCAAAATCAGCCAATCAGAGAGAGGGCAGTCTGGCAACCAAATCAATCCAAATCAGAAGAGCGTGTGGCGGAGTCTCTACTGCACTCGCAACCAAATCAATCCAAAATCACAGCCAATCAGAAGAGCGTGTGGGCGGAGTCTCTCTGCACTCGCAACCAAATCAATCCAAAATCAGCCAATCAGAAGAGTGTGGGCGGAGTCTCTCTGCACTCGCAACCAAATCAATCCAAAATCAGCCAATCAGAAGAGCGTGTGGGCGGAGTCTCTCTGCACTCGCAACCAAATCAATCCAAATCATCAGAAGAGTAACTCGCAGGAAGTGTTCGCAACCAATCAATCCAATCAGCCAATCAGAGACGGAGTCACTCGCGCTCAAGCAACACTGCAGGAAGAGCGTGTGGGCGGAGTCTCTCTGCACTCGCAACCAAATCAATCCAAAATCAGCCAATCAGAAGAGCCGGAGTCATTTCGCACCAAATCAATCCAAAATCAGCCAATCAGATGGGCGGAGTCTGACTGCAACCAAATCAGCCAATCATGACGGATCACGTTTGTCTGCATATGTGAGGTTTGATGAGCAGGTTTCAGTAGGTGTGTGTCTCTTCTGAAGTCTCAAAAACTCTTTTTGTCTTGTTTTTCAGTAAAAAAAAACATCTTAGAGTTTCTTAAGAAGCAGAAGAAGACATGTTGTTCTTCTTATTTTAAGCATCAAACAGAATTTAATGAGGTTTATGGTTAAATAACAACTGTGCATTTTTAATAATTCATCAGTTATTCTTAATTTAAGAATGTTTAGATCTTTTTAATGTAAAACAAGGCAAAATATTGCAGTGAATGTTTTTCAGTAATTTAATTTTGTTAATGATGACCAGCGTTTCTCTGCTGGGATTTGTGATTTCACGGCGAGGTTTTTGATTCTCAGATGAGACGGCGTGTGTTTCACGTCCCCCTGCGTGGAAACGTTCCCAGCTGAAGGACACACGCATCCGAGAGGAATAATTTCTCTCTGTTTAAACAGGGAACGGCGTCTGACCCCCAGCGTGGGACGTCGACCCTCGTCCTGTTCCCTCAAATAATGAACGCATTTTCCTCCCGCTTACAGAACTGAAGAGGATGTAGTGCTTTATTAAGGTAAAGTTTCCGCAGGACTCTCATGCATCTCTGTCTCTCTCTTCTGTGTCTTTGTCTCTCTTTAGAGCTTCTTTGAGGGTCAGTCTGCGCCCTGGGATTCGGCCAAGAAGGATGAGAACCGCATGAAGAACCGCTACGGAAACATCATAGCATGTGTGTATTATCAGTCCTGAAACATCTGTATGATCGAAGCATCTGTGTCAGAATACTCCACAGTTGACCAGTGTGGTTTTGTGCATCTGTACGAGAGGATGATTGTACGACACAGCGTGACATTTCTCCAGATCAGATAAAGACACACACGTTATCTTGACACATGAGCATGAGTGTTATCAGACGTGTGAGACGCTGACGTCTGTCTGTCTCTCTGTAGATGATCACTCGCGTGTGCGGCTGCAGAATCTGGACGGGGAGCAGAACTCTGATTACATTAATGCAAATTACGTTGATGTGAGTACAGAAGCAGCGTGACCTTCTCACAAAGGTCATCACACACACACATCAAGCCACTCTCACAGGATATGTAGAGCATGAGTACACACACACACCACACACACTCTCAGTTCTCTCAGGACTCCGGCGGAAGCATGAACGGATCAGCAGTGTAAATGATGGAGCGAGGGATGACAGCGGACGAGTGCAGGAGACTTTAGGGACGAACGAAAGCAGTTCAGGACTGAGAGATATGCGGAAATGCATTCTGGGTAGTGTTTGATGTTCTCCTGTTGACTGATTTCACATCTGATCCAACAGAATTTAGTCAAAAATGATTTTCTGAAGCTCTAAATAAACCAAAGATTACTGCAGCACATTTACAAGAAAACACTATTTTAGTCTTTACTTCAAAATTTCACCTTTAATTCAACGTCTTGCTGTTTCTTTGTAATTATTTGTGAAATTTAATAGCGATTTCAGAGTGAAAATTGTCACTTTTTGGCCACAAAGAAGTAAAAAGACTCTTAATTAAAGGTTTGAATTAAAGGTTGAAATCAGATCCAGATTTATTAAGCTGTGATAAAACCTGTTCATTTTTGTTACATTTTGATGTTATATGTAACAAAATGTCCTCTGTGTTCAGGTTTGACTAGTAAAATTAATGCAAAAACTGACACTTCAAATCAACATTTCAGACAAAAACAATCTAAACCTTGACAAAAGTAGTCTTTGAGAATGTGTAAGTATAAATCCAAATCCACAACTTAATAAAAATAAGTATGCATGTCTTAAATCCACTATAAGCCACTTTATATAGAACTATACAGGCATCTAGTGGTTACATCATGGCATTACACAAGTTTTTCTTTTTTTACTCCCACCAGATGGCGCTAATCTACCTTCAGAAAATTGGATTTAAAGGGTTAGTTCACCCAAAAATGAAAATTCTGTCATTAATTACTCACCCTCATGTCATTCCACACCCGTAAGACCTTCATTCATCTTCAGAACACAAATTAAGATATTTTTGATGAAATCCGATGGCTCAGTAAGGCCTGCATGCAATGACATTTCCTCTCTCAAGATCCATTAATGAACTAAAAACATATTTAAATCAGTTCATGTGAGTACAGTGGTTCAATATTAATATTATAAAGAGACGAGAATATTTTTGGTGCGCCAAAAAAACAAAATAACGACTTATTTAGTGATGGCTGATTTCAAAACACTGCTTCAGGAAGCTTCAGAGCGTTATGAATCAGTGTGTCGAATCAGCGGTTCGGAGCGCCAAAGTCACGTGATTTCAGCAGTTTGGCGGTTTGACACGCGATCCGAATCATGATTCGACACAAAAGATTCATAACGCTCCGAAGCTTCCTGAAGCAGTGTTTTGAAATCAACCATCACTAAATAAGTCGTTATTTTGTTTTTTTGGCGCACCAAAAATATTCTCATCGCTTTATAATATTAATATTGAACCACTGTACTCACATGAACTGATTTAAATATGTTTTTAGTACATTAATGGATCTTGAGAGAGGAAATGTCATTGCTGGCTATGCAGGCCTCACTGAGCCATCGGATTTCATCAAAAATATCTTAAGGATGAACGAAGGTCTTACGGGTGTGGAACGACATGAGGGTGAGTAATTAATGACATTATTTTCATTTTTGGGTGAACTAACCCTGTAAATGCATTGTCTCTATTTTAACATTGAATACTACTTTAATTAAAAAATATATATATTAGAAAAAACTGTGTTAATTTCAATGGGGGAAATAGCTAATAAAAATGTTATAAATATTGCATAGTATCATAAAATACCCTCAAAAGTTTAAAAAATAGTATTGAACAAAAATATATTACATTGCTTTCCTGAAAAACAAAAAAGTTAAATTTCAAGATCATTTTTGAGCATGACCAGAGAGTTAAACAGCTCAAAAAAGAAAGATTTAGTTGATGCATGACTGAGCTTCACTGTCAGATTCAGTTTTAATAGTATCGGTGTGTGTAATTTAGTTTATTTGCACGAGTCTTGGTTTAACGGTCATCAGTGTTCAGTCTTCTCGTCAGTGTGAAGGTTTGCAAACGTCCCCTAACATTAAAGCTCTCTGTGTGTAATAAGCGTCGTTAGTCCGCTCTGGTTATTAGCCCAGTTCAAGAGCCGCACAGATGTAAATGATTCGCTCGTCTCTCTTTGGCTTTACTGCTCTTTATGTTTGCGTTTGTTCAGCGCTCGCAGTCATTATTAGATCAGAGTATGTGTGTATTGAAGAGGCTCTTAACCGCACCGCTGACGACTCGACGGACGGACGGACGGATGGATAGATGGATGGATGGATGGATGGATGGATGGGGATGGATGGATGGATGGATGGATGGATGGATGGATGGATGGATGGATGGATGGATGGATGGATGGGTCCCGCACTTCTTTTTTTTCTTCTCCAGAAGCTTTTTAAACCCCATCCAATAAACTCTCTACGGCTGCTGCTAAATGTTTTTCTCTTTTAGCACATTTGTCTTCATTTGCTCGCTGTTCTCCGACGTGTCTCTGCCTCACTAGATTGTTTCAGATGGATCCAGTGTGTGTGTGTGTGTGTGTGTGTTAAGAGAAGGTCAAAGGTCAGATGTTGACCGTCATCGCTGATCATTTTCAACTCTATCTGACACGATTAAACCGTCTGTTTTTTGCTGTGTATGTAAATGATCTCTGTTATGATTGGCTGAACTCTCCGCATATGAAATGATTTTGCTGTCAGTGGGTTTCTAATGTTTGTGCTAAACATGTCATAACCCACATTCTTGCTCATTTGTGATGCCAGACGTTCGATAATTGAAAGCAACAGCTTCAGTACTTCGTTTTACAAGCTGAAAATGTTTTCTAAATCATTATTTCTGCTAAATGCATAAATGTAGATTTGTAGATTTGTCATTATTATTTTAATCAGCATTATCTCTTCCTCATTACCTCACTGTGACAGACAAGGTTATGAATATTAAATAGATGTTATTGACATGTAAATGTGGGCGGTCATATGTTAACGAGCTTCATAGATGCTCAGACAGGAAGTGTTGTGAAGCTAAGAGGAAGTCATGTGATGATGTGATTCTGTGTTTCAGGGTTATCACAGGCCGAATCACTACATCGCCACACAAGGTAAGAGCCTACTGTGTGTGTGTGTGTGTTGTGTGTGTGTGTGTGTGTGTGTGTGTGTGTGTGTAGGCAGATGCCCAGAGTCCACTGGGTCTTATTTGGTCAGATTGAGTGTGTGCCCTTCACGTCTCCTGAGCGATTAATCAGGTCTGGCTGAGATGGGCGGCACACGAGTGGCATATTAAATAAATGGATTAACAGAAGTGTGTTTGTCACTCGTCTAATCTGGCCTGCCGAGAGCCGACAGAGACGGCAGACGAGCTCACAGGTTAAAGCTGATGGATGTGTTTGTGCGTGCGTGTGTGTGTGTGTGTGTGTGTGTGTGTCTCTGATGTCATCTCAATCTGCTGGTGTGGTGTGGGGATTTGCATAATTACCTGTTTATTAGAGCATTGCATGCTTCTCTCCTCTGTGTCTCAATTAAAACACACACATGCACGCGCACACACACACACACACACACACACAAGGGTCTAGCGTGTTTCTCTGCATACTAACACACTCTCAAATGTCTGTATATTTAGACTGTGTGTTTAGATATGCAATTAAATCTGTAGTATTATCGAAATATTTGGAGTCAGCAAGATTTTTTTAATGTTTTTCTTCTGCATTTATTTGATACAGAAAAATACAGTAAAATAGTGAAATATTATTCCAGTGTAAATCAGCTGTTTTCTATGTGAATATATAGTAAAGTGTAATTTATTCCTGTGATCAAAGCTGAATTTTCAGCATCATTACTCCAGTCTTCAGTGTCACATGATCCTTCAGAAATCATTCTAATATGATGATTTGATGCTCAATTATCAATGTTGAAAACAGTTGTGCTGCTTCATATGTTTGCGGAAACACAGACTCATGCAAACTTCTTCAAATGCATTGTGTTTGAGCGCCCGAGGCGTTCCCTCTTCTTCCTCTTCTCTAATTCCCTCGCTCTCTCCGTCACGCCTTCATTAAACGTGTTGCATCTCTAAACTCGAGGCAGTAACGGGTTTAACGAAGGAGTTCAGGATTGGTTTGGACGGAGCGAGAGCGGACAGGGCCTGAACTTCAGGATTCTCTGAGAGCTGCAGCGATACATAATTCATCATCTTCATTCTGAGCTTGACATGAGAGACAGACAGACAGAGTTTCTCTGAGTGAACCGTGGGAACAGAGCCGGTCCTGAGCCGGGGTCGAGCTGTGAGACGTACAGGGAGAAACTGAGGGCTGATGGGAGATTTTTACCTCTGTGCTCTTGTAAGAGAATAATGTATGAACTCTGTCACTGTTGAGAGATCTGACCGGATAAAAGACCATCACTTTCCTCAATGAGAAGAAAAGCTTCCTCTTCTGCTGCATGAGAGATGCTGAATTAATGCTAAATATGAGCAGGTTAAAGGAAGAGTTCAGCCACAAATCATCATTTACTCGCCTGCAAATAAAGTTTGACTGCATATGATCTATATGAACACTGTTATTTTAGTATCACTTTGTTAACTTCATTAGTTCAATACAATACTTCTGCAGCATTCATTTAAACAGTTACTGATGCATTAATAAAATCTAAAGTTGTATTTGTTAATATTACAAGTTACATGTACTTACTATAGTAATAACAGTAAATTATGCATAATTATACTCAACTAACCCTAAACCAATAGTAAGTACATGTTGGTATATTAAAGGGGTCATGAACTGCGTCGTTTTATAATGTTTCCTGAGGTGCATTTATAATGTTAGTATGCTTTTTACATCAAAAATGGTCATAATTTAGAAATAAAAGGCATTTTTCCTTCCCTTATTTTATCCTCTGATTTGAACGCTAGGGGCGTGTCTCTGTGAGACTTCAGTGTAAACGCCCACTGCTGTGATTGGCTGACATCTTTGCATATGAAATAGCCTCTCGAAAACTTTTAGCACGTTTTTACTTTACAGCTCTCAAGGTTAACTAATTGTGAAAAGCATTACATTCAGATCTATGGCATTAGAACATTGTAGTCCAACACAGACATGTTGTTGAGCGCATGAAAGCAGTGATCTCGTCAATTTCTGCACGAATGCTTTCATCATAACTAACAGTGCAAATGTGATGCAACTTAGAGATTCATTGAATAAAACGGGAGTTTTTGTCCAGAACTCAGTCACTGATAAACTCTGTTTGATTGACAGCTCCAGCGACTGTAAAGGGAGCGTTCTTTGATTGCTTTCTATATATAATTTAATCACCGTTTAAATAACAGATTATTTTCATCCTACTAAGAGAAACAAGGTGAAGTTGAGCGTTTAGTCACGGGTTTGATTTACTGACACACAGATAAAGATCATCTGACTGTACATGAATCATTAATATCAGATCAGGCATTAGAATGAACACAGTTACTGACATGTTGTTGCATTACTGTCGTAAAAGTCTGATAATGCCGAAATGCGATTGATTTACCAAAGAATCCACAGTGAAATGAACCGAATACAAATAAATAAAGCTCAACTGAGACATTCACATTGTTAAAAATAAACCATATTCCTGCATTAGGATGCTTTTAAAGGTAATGTTATTTTAGTCCTGTATCGCTCTTCTCTCCTCCTCATCTCACTCACACACCAGTGGGCGGGGCTAACGCTGCAATGATGAAGTAGGCGTTGATTTCTTCAGTGGAGGCGGAGTTTCATCTATCTATAGACACATTCCAGATCAGTCGTTCGCTGGTCCTGGAGTCAATAAAGCTTTATTGGACTAACAAGGAAGTTTTCAGTTCTGAAACTGAATATATTCTGATAGTACGATGAGCTCTTTTATATCAAAAGCTCAAGGAAAAGTTAATTTCTCACTTCATGACCCCTTTAATTAACTAGTAATCCTGCATCAAAATCAACAAAAGAACAAAACACAACATAAACGTTTCTTAGAAGTTCTTAGAGTACATGTTTTTGGTTGAACTAAGACTTTAATAAGATTTGGTGTGTGTGTGTGTGTGTGTGTGTGAGAGAGAGAGAGAGAGAGATGTTCTCTGCTGAGACTTGGAGATGCAGCTGTCAGTCCAGTTGAGCTTCTCACACACACACACACACACACACACACACACACACACACTGGCAGTAAGTGCAGCTCTGGACTCTCAACAGCAGCTTGAGCTCACAGTCATTAGATCAATGTAGAAAAAAACAGAAAAAAATGAGTAAATCATCAGTAACTTTCCCTAAATCAGTCTTCATAGTTCTAGTGCTGATAGTCAAAAAAGGTGCAAAAAATTAATTTCCTACTCTGTATATTTGTCTTGTTTTCCAGTAAAAATAACTAAACATTCTTAAATCAAGATGCATTTACTGGAGAAGCAAAATGACTGAAGATATTAAGACTTGTTTAATGAAAAATGCATCAAAATGAAGTGAGTTTATGATTAAAACAAACAAATCATCTTGTTTTCTCTTTGAATTAAGTTTATTTTTCTGACTCCATTGGCAGATATTTGTTCTTGTTTAAAGCAAAAATGCACTTAATTTCAGTCTTAATATCTTCAGTCATTTCTCTTCTCCAGTAAATGTATCTTGATTTAAGAATATTTAGATATTTGAAAACGAGACAGAAACACTGAGGAAGAACAGAGTTTTTGCAGTATTTGTGCCCAGACATGAATGATTCCTCAGATCATGTTTGGTATTTTACTAAGTGATCAGACTCACTACCAATGCCCTAGCAACCATCTGGAACACCTTAGCAACCACATAACAACACCCTGACGATCAGGGCAGGTTTGAGGTTTTCTCCCTTTTTCTTTCTCTAATTTCTGCTTGATGTTTTGACTGCTTCTAGTTGTTGTTAAAGCAGGTGAGCAGCGCTGCTGTGTGTGTGTGTGTGTGTGTGTGGTGTGTGTGGTCACTACCATGTAATATTAATGAGCACACAGAGACTTTGTGTCTATCAGTAGGTTTTATATTATGCTGGTTGTAGGAGAATTCAGCAGCTCTCTCACACACACACACACACACACACACTCTTACACACACATCAGATGAAAAATGGTGTGTTTCCAGAAATGACTGTCAGCATCTCTTGACAGCTGAAGTTTGTGATACGGGATGTGTGTGCAGTTTTTCCCCCTTTTTGGCAGAATCTTCAGACTTCAGCATAAAGTTTTCTCTTGTTTTTTTCTCTCTTTTTTGCTGAAACTTCTCCAATAAGTTTTAGTAGCACATTTGTTTTTCCTGGAAATTTGCAGTTGAAGATATTCTGGGAATGAAGCACCAGGTGCACGTTGGGAACTCTCGACTTTGAGCTCGGAGCGTTTGCTGTGTGTCATTATGAGGGTGTCTGAGAGAAGCTGCTGCTGCTCTAATATTAGCATTTCTAGTTATTATCATCAGTCTGATCTGACCAATATTATATCTGATATCATCAGGTTTTACGCAGCAAACAAGATGTTCTTCCTCAGTATTGCTGTCTCATCTAAACATTCTTAACAATAGCAGTGTTTGAGATGTTGATCAGTAGGTGGCGCTGTCCTCAGTCGGCTCAGACGTTCCTCCAGCGGTTCTCCGTCTCTGTCTGAGATCATTCGCTCTGAAACACAGACGCTGGACGTTCGGTGTGTTTTATCATGTGTAAATGTTGAAGACGAGCGTGTGTGTCTCTGACAGGCTGCGGTGTGGCGTTACAAACCCACTCAGCAGATGTCCTGCTCGCCTCCGATCATTCCCATCATCCCCTGAGGCTCGTGGGCAGGCGGAGTGGGAGCGAGTGAAGACATTTGAGACGCTGAGAAACACGCGGTTAGCGTTTCAAACTGAGCGTGAACAAGAACCAGTGCTCTTATCTTCATGTTTGGGTTCTCTGAAGCTCGTCATGGATATAATAAATGAATATTCTTCAGTGTTCTTGGCAATATACACTACAAAATATACTTAATAGCTTTTAGAAGAGTTCTGTGTTTGTTTGATGGTGATTTTGTGTAAGAGCAACACTTTTAATCACTCAAGTAATTTTCTTTTCAGAGTCGACAATTGATTAAACACAATATTAATTCAGATTAATTGGTTCCATAATGGAATAACTCCCATCCGTGTTCAATTATCCTGAACACAATGAAGGTCTGATGTGTGTGTGTGTGTGTGTGTGTGTGTGTTTTCTCTGCAGGACCGATGCAGGAGACCGTCATTGACTTCTGGAGGATGGTGTGGCAGGAGAACACGGCAACCATCGTCATGGTGACCAACCTGGTGGAAGTTGGCAGGGTGAGTGTGGAACGGTGATGATGTCATGATGACCATGTGCTTCTGTGCTCTTGTGTGTTACGAACACCTGCATCTCAAATCAGTGTGTGTGTGTGTGTATTGGCTGGTGTGAATGTGTTTCTGTCCTCCGTCCGTGTCTGAAGTTCAGATGAGTGTGTGAGATCGACTCCCTGAGGATCACTTGCTGAGTAAATGATGCATTCTGGGCTTCATCAATGTGAACTGGCCAGAAACTAATCAATGGAGCTCATTATCAGACAGCCGTGAAATGGCACAAACCCCCGTATCTACAGACGGAGAAATGCTGCAGTCGATATCATGTGACTGTAATAATGGAACTGTGGTTTATATAGAAATTTGAAGACATTTAATGGCCACTGCTGAAGAACTGCTTTCATTCTAGAGTCTATCTATCTATCTATCTATCTATCTATCTATCTATCTATTATCTATCTATCTATTTCGGATCATTTGTTTCCACTGGTGTTCCTCAAGGCTCTGTCTTGGGCCCTCTTTTATTTATTATCTTGGTCATATTTTTAGGAAATTTGGTATTAATTTCCACTTCTATGTTGATGACACTCAGCTCTGTTTGTCCTCCAAACCTAATTCTACTCTTCTTCTTCACTCTTGGACTGTTTAGACGAGATCAAATCTTGTTTTCTTACTGCCAATTTTCTCTAGATAATACTAAAAAACTCCACATGCCGTGTTGTCTATCATGAACAAATGCATATCCATCCAATAAATATTAAAACATTTATTTATGTAATGCTGTCAGTGCATCTGCCTATTTCAACATTGAAAACAGAATCTTGTTTATAGAGAGAATCAGCTTATTAATTTATAGTCATTAACAGTCCGATTATTTATTATGTTTTAAAAGTTCAACATGTTTAAAAGTAGAACTGGATGATGAATTTAAAAGGGTTAGTTCACCCAAAAATGAAAATACATTTATTACTCATCCTCATGCCGTTCCACATAATCTTCAGAGCACAAATTAAAGTATTTTTGATGAAATCCGATATGGCTCAGTGAGGCCTGCCAGTCAGCAATGACATTTCCTCTCTCAAGATCCATAATGTACAAAACATATTATTAACAGTCAGTTCAAGGGAGTACAGTGGTTCAATATTAATATTATAAAGAGCACAGAATATTTTTGGTGCGCCAAGAAACAAATACGATTTGTTTATTATGATGACATTTCAATAACACTGCTCAGAAGCTTCTGGAGTGAAGCTTCAGAGCGTTATGAATCTTTTGTGTCGAATCATGATTCGGATTCGTGTCAAACTGACAAACTGCTGAAATCACGTGACTGACTTGGCTCTCCGAACAGATGATTCGACACACTGATTCATAACGCCTCTGAATCTTCCTGAAGCAGTGTTTTGAAATCGGCCATCACTAATAAATCGTTATTTGTTTGTTTGGCGCACCAAAAATTTCTCGTGGCTCTTTATATATTAATATTGAACCACTGTACTCACATGAACTGATTTTAAATATGTTTTTAGTACATTAATGGATCTTGAGAGAGGAAATGTCATTGCTGGCTATGCAGGCCTCACTGAGCCATCGATTTCATCAAAAATATCTTCATTTGTGTTTTGAAGATTAATGTGGAACGGCATGAGGATGAGTAATAAATTACATTATTTTCATTTTTGGGTGAACTAACCCTTTAAGACTGAACAAACTTCATTGTGACCTCATTCACTGTAGAGTTTTGCTCCTAAAATATGAAATGCTCAAACATTGGAAGAGCATCTAAAATCAAATAAACCAGAATAAAATCAATACATTTGCTAATCATAATAATGAATTCCTGCGTAAAGCGTTCTAGTTGATTATAATGGTTGGCTGATCAGAGCAGATGAATGGAGGATGTGAGCGGTCTCAGATCTGGTCCAGCGCTGCAGATGTGCAGATGTGCGGTGCCGCGGGCCGTCTGTTACATGATGCTGATCTAATGTGGGCGCGAGCGCCGGGCTTCCCCACGGAGACCCATAAACCCACCGCTGCGTTCCACTGACGCCCATCTGCGTCCACACTGAACTCAGGCATTCTGGGAGATTTGTGGCAGATTAGATGAATGCTACAGGGCAGAGAGAGAGAGAGAGAGGGTTTGTTTTGCTGGAGAACTCTATAGTTTTGAACTTCTGAATGTCGATGAAATATCTGGTCTTCTTCGACAATCCAAGTCTTCCACCTGTCACATGGTCAAAGCCTGTTGACCATGTGACAGTGGCCTGTTATTAGACCAGATATGTATAATATCTGGTCTAATAACAGATATTATACATTCCTCTCACCTCAGGTGTTGTTCCTTCATCTCAAGACTGCTGTGATAACTCCAAGGCTTAGAATCTGGCGCTGACCCTAATATTTTTTTCCAACTTTTGCCCAATTTCTAATTTACCATTTCTTTCAAAAACATACGGAAAGATTGTTGCAGCTTAAAAACAATCTGTTTGAAAATTTCAGTCCATTACATAGTCCAGAGACTGCCATGGTAAAAGTTACCAAGATCAGCTGATTCTGGACTCTTATCTGTCTGATCTAAATGAGGCCTTCAATAGCATTTCTCATCAAGTTCTTTCAGATAGATTCATCTCTACTGGTATCACTTAGTTTAAATCTCTCTGGTCGCACTTAATTTGTCCAACTTAAAGATTTCAGATCATTTGTCCCAATTATCATTATAATTATTCTGTTTCCATGGTGTTCCTCAAGGCTCTGTCTTGGGTGTCCTTTTATTTATTTATCTTGGTGATATTTTTAGGAAATTTGGTATTAATTTCCACTCCTATGTGATGACACTCAGCTCTGTTTGTCCTCCAAACCTAATCTACTCTTCTTCTTCACTCTTGGACTGTTTAGATGAGATCAAATCCTGTTTCTCGTGCATTTTTCTCAAGCTAAACACTAATAAAACTGAGGTCTTGTTGCACTAAATCCAATTTGCGCGAAATTTTACAGCTTTTCACTTATTGATAATTCCTTAATTTCCTCATCTTCTCAGGTTATCATTTCTCATCAAGTTCTTTCAGATAGATTAATCTCCATGTATTACTGGTGTCCCTCTCACTTAGTTTTAGATCCTCTGATCGTACTCAATTTGTCCAACTTAAAGGATTAGTTCACTTTCAAATTAAAATTTCCTGATAATTTACTCACCCCATGTCATCCAAGAATGTTCATGTCTTTACTTCTTCATCGCGGAAAGAAATTAATGTTTTTTGAGGAAAACATTCAGGATTTTTCTCCATATAGTGACCGACTTCACTGGGGTTTCAACGGGTTGAAGGTCCAAATGTCAGTTTCCAGTGCAGCTTCAAGAGCTTACGACAAATCCAGACGAGGAAAAGAGTCTATCTAGAGAAACCATCAGAATTTCTACAAAACAAGAAAAAATTGTAATATTGTTTTAAACCATAAATGCTCATCTTAACTAGTTTGAATTAAAGTTTGAACTAAATTGTCATATACAATATGTAGTGCAAGTATATATAAACAATTAGTTCAAACTTTGACCTGTGGAGGGCAGTAATACACTTAGCAGCTTCTACACTGCTGGAATTCTAATAGAGCAAAAGAGAGAGCTAGTTCAAGATGAGCCATTATGGTTAAATGTGTATAAATTTTTTTTATTTTTTAGAAAAAGTGATTGGGTTTCTCTCGATAAGACTCTATTCCTCGTCTGGCATCATGTAGATCTCTCTTGAAGCTGCACTGAACAACTGCCATTTGGACCTTCAACCTGTGAACCCCAGTGAAGTCCACTATATGGAGAGGAAAAATCCTATAGAGATGCTGTTCCATCAAAAACCTTCATTATCTTTAGCCTGAGAAAGAAAGACTATGAACATCTTGGACTTATCGACATGGCCAGGAGAGGTTAAAATCATCCAGCGAAAATTTAATTTTTTTTCTTTTGATAAGTGAACAATCTCTATTAAAGTTAGATTTCCAGTATCATTGTTCCACTGCGTGTTGAATATCTCTTAAGCACGCTCTGCTTCTGAGCCCTCTTTTTATTTATTATCCTTGGTAACTAAGTTATATTGCGTAAATTGTATTAATTTCCACTCCTATCGTTGATGACACTCAGCCCCCTTCTGTTTGTACTCACAACCTAATTCTAACTCTTCTTTTCACGCTTTCGATGTTTAGATGAGCATCAAACCTGTTTCTTGTGGACAATTTCCTCAGATAAACACTATAAACTAATTCAGACTTAGATCTTGTACTCATTTACTACATGTCTCTATCAGGTCTAACTTTTGTAACACTATAAAATCTTTTACTGCGCTTGGTCATCTAACCTTGATCAATAGAGATAGAAGTCGTACTGACCCCCAAACTTTGAATGAGTAGTCTGTCTTTCAACCAGTGTATAAATGCTTAATGCTGCATAACCTTCAGATCATAAAAGTTTAGGACAGACTTTGTCAAGCCAGCATTCAAAGTTTTGTACTGATACAGATATATTTTTTTCCTATCATTTAATGTGGAAATTCGTTTCAGAGCATGCGAGTAACAGTAACACCATTAACCAAACACAATGCAGACAAAACAGAATCCGTCCTATAATTGCTGAAAATAATATTGATGTTTTTTCCGTCATATAAACCCAGAGGAGCTGCAGATGGAGTCGTTGTGGAGGAGCGTCTCAGCGGAGAAACTCTCCGTGTCTCCCAATCACATTCCCACTCTAATAGGTGGGAGAATAACAAAATGAATTCCGCATCTCGATGTATCTCTCAGAAGTGCTCACAATTCCCAGTGTTTTCCCTCTCTCTCTCTCCGGGCGCGCCGGTGTTGTGCTAGTATATCATATACTGCAAAGCGAGTTTTGTAATCATGTTGTCATATATGTTGTGCTGGCTTATGTTTATGCGTGTAGTGGATCGGAACGCAACAATTTTGTGTGTGAGAGTTATTAGTGCTGGTGTTATATAATACGGAAACACTCTGCTGACTGGATTTTATATTGACCACATAATGAGGTTTTTGTTTGAAGAGCTCGAACACGAGAACTCTAATGGAGTATAACGCTGAAGATGGTTCCAGGCGTGTTTGTCTGCCGGTCCGGTCGCTCTGTGGAGTTGTCGAGGGTCGCGTATCGATGTCACGTCTGGAAGTGCAGAACTCCATTTAGCTGTTGTGTAATGTGTGGAATGAAGAATAATTAATGTGTGAATTACAGCCATGAGAGATTCGACAGTCGTCAGGAGACCGAGGAAACCATCAGGACACTCCTGCTTTATGCAGTAAAAAAACTTTATAGTATAGGTTGAATCCTTCATTCTGATTGGTTTGACAGACGTTGCAGGTGTTGATTAATGAAGCTGCATGCCGTTTATTGACTAGGGATGTGAATTTTCTCTGAAGACAAGTCAGCTTTATTTCTTAGCGCTTTATACAATACAGATTGATTCGAAGCAGCTTTACTGTGATAACAGAAAATAACAGAAGATCAGTGATGCACACAGGATTCAGCTCTGCTGTAAACCGTCACTATTCAGTTGAAATCAGTTCACTGTTGATTCATTTCAGTTCAATAACTGTGTAAAGTACATTAATTATGAAATGAGTTCAATTCAGCTATAAAGCAGCTCTGCAGAAAACAGTGATGTCATCGTCCAGCGAGTTGGTTTGCGTTTAATGATTATGATTATATTCATTTTCTTTTTAAAGAAGCATTAAGTAACTAATCAAAACTACCTATTTTATTTTATATTTTATTTATTTTATTTTATTTTTTATTTTATTTAATTTTATTTTATTTTATTTATTTTATTTTTTATTTTATTTTATTTATGGAACGGAACCACCAAATAATTCACTGTATGTCCTATGCTGTAGCAATTTTAGTAACATATTTTAATTATTTGAATTTATTTATTTTATTATTATTATTTATTTTTAATTTTTTTTAGGAACACCAAAATATTTATTTTATTTTATTTTATTTTTATTTATATTTATTTAGGAAGCACCAAATAATTTTATTTTATTTTTTATTTATTATTTTTATTTTAGGAACCAAATAATTTATTTTATTTTATTATTATTTTATTTATTTTTTATTTTAGGAAGCACCAAATAATTCACTGTAACTAGTATCAAATGTTCTACTACTGTAGCAATTTTAGTCACATATTTAATTTTAATTATTGATTTATTTGAATTTATTTATATTATTTTATTTTATATTATTATTATTTTATTTATTTATTTTAGGAACACCAAATAATTAATTGTAACTAGTATCAAGTAACTAGTATCTACTGTATCATTTTAGTCACATATTTTAATTTTAATTATTTGAATTATATTTGGATTTAATTATTCTACTTTATTTTATTTTATTTTATTTTATTTATTTTATTTTATTTTTTATTTTATTTTATTTAGCACCAAATAATTCACTGTAACTATCAAGTAACTAGTATGTACTGTATCATTTTTAGTTACATATTTTAATTATTTGAATTTAATTATTCTACTTTTTATTTGTTTGTTTGTTTATTTATTTAATTTTATTTGTATTTTATTTTATTTTAAGAGCACCAAATAATTCACTGTAACTAGTATCTACTGTAGCATTATTATTCACATATTTTATTTTTAATTATTTAAATTTAATTATTATACTTATTTTATTTAAGACTTTTAAGAAAGCAAAAAATAATTCACTGTAACTAGTTTATCAATTAATATCTACTTTAGCATTTTGTCACATATTAAAAAAAATCTCATTTGAAAATAATGAGCTCACATTAATTAAAGGTGTAAAAATTTCTCACTTGACATTTTAGAGTTATTAGATTAGATGAAACTGTTTGTTGCAAATGCTGCAAGTGTTTCTCAGAAACATACAAACATACTAATATCCGTTTACCTGTGGTTACCCTGGTCTTACCGCACATACCTGTGTTGCTATGGTTACAGAAGCGCTGGGACGAGTGCCTTCAGGTCAGACGTGATTTACGTGACGCTCTTCTGCGTTCAGCTGCTTATAGTTTCAGAAATCGAATCAATCAGAGCTAATGCTGTTCAAATTAGTGCCGTACGGAGGACGATCCCATCATTCCCTCATCCACAGCATATTGATCTGGAGCCGGAGTTCTGGATCAATACATCTGTTAATCACGAGCGCCGCGGCCTCTGCACCTCTGGTTAAGGTTTAATTTAATGTGATCAGGTGACATTTGAAACTGAGTGCGATCGCACGGCACCGTTTCAGACGAAAGGTCAGACATGACGGGCTTCGCTCAAGTGTTTCTGAGGATTCAGCCGTAAACGATTCGATGCTCCACATTATCACTTATGCATCATTCACATATTCTTCAGAAAGTGTAGAAATCTAATATCTCTTCATTTCACTGCATTTTTTTCTTTTTTTATTAACTTGTCCTCGTGTCTCCCTTTTAATGCATTCATTTGATTTCATTTTAACTATATCTATAGCTTCAAATGTTTTATTATGCACTATTTTATGGCTAATATCAAGAATATAGAAATAATGATTTAGGTGTGAGAACACACATTCATTAATTAAAAGTGTAAAAATATATATACTTTGCTTTTATTTTATTTTATTTCATTTCTTTATTTTATTTTATTAGTCTTTTAAGAAAGCACCAAATAATTTATTGTAACTAATATCATATGGCCATCTACTGTAGCATGTTTGGTCACATATTTAAATTATTTTCATTTAATTATTCTATTATTAAAACCTTTTATCTACCTAACCTTTTATTTTATTTTATTTTATTTTATTTTATTTTATTTTATTTTATTTTATTTTATTATTTTATTATTTAATTTTAATTTCAATTTTTATTTTATTTATTTTATTTGAATTTATTTATTATTTTTATTATTATTGTTATTATTATTGTTATTATTATTATTATTATTATTATTTATTTATTTATTTATTTATTTTTTTTTTTTTTTTATGGAAGCTCCAAATAATTTATTGTAGCTAGTAGCATATTTGGTCACACATTTTAATTTTACTTATTTTAATTTCATTATTCTACTGACAAAACCTGTTTGTAAAAAAAAAAAATAAAAAAAAAACTTGTTTACAAATATACATTTTTAAATGAGTAAGGTATGTGAACTCACATTAATTAAAGGTATAAAATACCTAACCTTTATTTTATTTTATTTTATTGCTTTTATTGCATTGCATTTCATTTCATTTCATCAATTTTATTTATTTTTTATTTTTATTTATTTTTAAATTTATTTATTTATTTATTATCTTTATTATTATTATTATATTTTATTATTATATTTATTTATTTATTTTTTATGGAAGCTCCAAATCATTTATTGTAACTAGTAGCATATTTGGCCACACATTTTAATTTTACTTATTTTAATTTCATTATTCTACTGACAAAACTTGTCAAATTATTTGTAAAAATATTTTAAATGTTTAAATAACTCTTTTGAATGTAATGATTAAGGTGTGAAATATCAAACTTTTATGTAATCACTTTTATGTAAAGAACATAAAATCTGCTTTATAACTGCGATATTTACTAATATGTAATATTTACTTACCTAATATTTAATATATCTAATATTTACTTTTTGTTATGTATATGTAAATAATGTACAATGTGTGCAATGACAGTAAAAGCATTCTCATTCTAAATAAACATGCAAAAAAACATGGCTTATTAAATAAAAATAGGGTTACAGTGGCTTCATTAGGTTGCGAGCCGGACTCAAACCTGTGCACCTGTTCACCCCTGAGCTCTGGTGACAGGTCTGTTTTCGTGTCTCAGGTGAAATGCTGTAAATACTGGCCGGACGACACCGAGATCTACCGCGACATCAAGGTGACGCTGATCGAAACGCAGCTTCTGTCCGAATACGTGATCAGAACGTTTGCGGTGGAGAAGGTGAGTGACGCTCTTCACACACTCCTGCTGACTGAGGCTGATTAATAGAGCAAACTCAAGCTCTTAAAGTCGTCTATTGTGACGTATGTCCGAGTGAAACGGCTTTGCAAACAAGAACAAATGTAGGGCGGGGCTTGATTTGAGTGGATGGTTGTGGTTTGCTATTGGTGGATCTCATGTGAGTGACAGGTTGCTCCGCCCTCGTCATCAGAGAAGAGGAGAGATGAAGAGATGTTATTCTGATTCAAGGTTACGAGACGCATGAATTTAACACAATAATGACGCAGGCGTCACATGTGCGGCTCTGTCTCGTCTGCAGCGAGGAGCTCATGAGATTCGTGAGATCAGTCAGTTCCATTTCACCGGCTGGCCGGATCACGGCGTCCCGTATCACTCGACGGGTCTGCTGGGCTTCGTGCGCAGGGTCAAGGCCAAATCACCCACTAACGCCGGACCCATCGTGGTCCACTGCAGGTATGACATCATCACCATCTGCAGTCACATGACACGCTTATAAACTCAGAGATTCTGTTCTGAATGTATAGTGCTTTATACTATTATTATATCTATATATACTTATATTATATTATATTATTTATATATTATATATATATATATTTATATTATAGTTATATATTATATTTATATTATATTATATTATTCTCGGATTCTATAGTGCATTATATTATACAGTATTATGTTGTATTATGTTATGTAGTATTATATAATATTATAATATTCTCTGATTTAATAGTGCTTTATATTATATTATATTATATTATAATTCTTGGATTCTATAGTGCTTTATTATATTATATGTATATGTTATGTTATGTTATGTTATGTTATGTTATGTTATGTTATGTTTATGTTGGATTTCATCTCTGTTTTCTCTGTTAACCTCAATCTGTGTTGTGATTGGTCACGTCACAGCGCGGGCGGGGCGAACAGGCTGCTTCATCGTGATTGACATCATGCTGGACATGGCGGAGCGGGAGGGCGTGGTCGACATCTACAACTGCGTGAGGGAGCTGCGATCACGCAGGGTCAACATGGTCCAGACCGAGGTATTTGACCTTTGACCTCTGACCTTTGCCTCATTGAGCCTGTCGAGTAAATGTGAAAACGATGAGAGATGTTGCATTTGATTTTTATTTACACTATATTAATCCTTAAAATAAAAATAACAGAATCAGTGATGCACACAGAATTCAGCTCTGCTGTAAACCATCATTATTCAGTTGAAATCAGTTCAGTGTTGATTCATTTCGGTTCAATAACTGTGTAACGTACATTAATTATGAAATGAGCTCAATTCAGCTATAAAGCAGCTCTGCAGAAAACAGTGATGTCATCGTCCAGCTGAGCTGGTTTGGAGTTTAATCTGATTTAATGAAAAGCATTAAGTAATTATTAGTAAGAATTAATGAGAATCATTAACTAACTAATTAAAACTATTATTTATTTTATTATTATTTTATGGAATAATTCACTGTAACTAGTATCAAATGTCCTACTTATTTTAATTTATTTTATTTTATTATTAATTTAATTTAATTTAATTTTATTATTATTTTATTTATTTTTTATTTTATTTTAGGAAGCACCAAATAATTCACTGTAACTAGTATTAAATGTCCTACTACTGTAGCAATTTTAGTCACATTTTAATTATTTTATTTTATTTTATTTTATTTTATTTTATTTTATTTTATTTTATTTTATTTTATTTTAGAAGCACCAAATAATTCATTGTAACTAGTATCAAATGTCCTACTACGGTAGAAATTTTAGTCACATTTTAATTTGAATTATTTTATTTATTTTTTATTTTATTTTAGGAAGCACCAAATAATTCACTGTAACTACTATTAAATGTCCTACTACTGTAGCAATTTTAGTCACATATTTTAATTTTAATTATTTGAATTTATTTTATTTTATTTCATTATTTTATTTATTTTATTTTTTATTTTATTTCATTATTTTATTTATTTTATTTTTTATTTTATTTCATTATTTTATTTTTTATTTATTTTATTTTATCTCATTTATTTATCTTATTATGATTTTAATATTCATATTTAAGGTTTAGTTCAGTACTTAAGAAGCAAAATGACTTAATTTTTCAGTAAACAAGACTTTACTCTTGCTGATATTTGTGCTGGAAAATGAGACTTTTTTGCAGTGCAGTTCAGTTTTATTCTATTCACCTGTAGTGTCTTGCCTTAAAACACAGATATAAATAGAATTGAATGCACAAAGAGGCTTTTAGAACAGAAAAATCCTCATGCGAGAGCGTTAAAGCGCTGTAAATGCACTCGAGTCCTCCTGATTCCAGCATGTCAAACACGCCGCTGCTATTTTAACCTGTTAGCATCTCATAAACACTCTCAACATCACGCATAAGAGCGGTTAATGCGTCTGAGTAAGGAAAGCAGATTACGGTGCTCCTGACGGGTTTATGTACGGCTGCAGATGAAGATCTCTCCGGTGTCCTGAACGCACGCCATCTGGATTCACTCGCTGCACCGCTTCACTGTAATTCCAGCATCATTACGTTTAACGGCCGCATGTTTCATAGATGACGTCTGGGTTGGTATTTGAGAAGCGCTGCACTAACGTTTGCCTGATTCACCCTCCTCGAGTTCAGTGACCTTCAGAGGCGTGTGTGTGTGTGTGTGTTTCCCTCGCAGGTGTTTTGGCACGCTCTGTCGCCCGACGGGCACTTGTTACCTTTTTACACGCGCGTTTGAACCGTCACTGATGATTTGCGACGACACACGCGTTCGCTCATTAGAGCACCGCATCGTTTTCAGGCGCGGATTCTGATGCACCGCCGCAAAGGTCAGAGTTCGCGGCAGATGCCTAATCAGAGACGCGCTGACCCCGTCCTCGCAATCTAGTCAATGGTGACAGGCCAAGATGGTTTGGAAATGTCACTTCAGCAGTGATTTCCATCAAACGGCTCGAGTCGCCGGGGCGAAAGCTTCTGATTTCAATATTGAGATGCTTTGATGATTCGCCGCTAATAAAGTTTGATGTTCTTTCTGCCTCACGCCGTCCAAACCCCTCGTGAAACAAATGAGTGCAATCACAGTGGCATCTGCATTTTCAACGCTGACAAATTCCATGAATACAAAACAGATGAAGGATGTTGGGACACAGCGATGGAGGAAACCAACAGATTCATTACACAGCGGTGTTTTGTATGAGTTTGGGGTCAGTAAGATGTTTAAATGTTGTTGTGAGAAGTCTCTTCGGCTCACCAAGGCTGATCAAAAATACTGAAAAATTGTGAAATATTTTTACGATGTAAATCAGCTGTTTTCTATGTGAATATATAGTAAAGTGTAATTTATTCCTGTGAATTTTCAGCATCATTACTCCAGTCTTCAGTGTCACATGATCCTTCAGAAATCATTCTGATATGATGATTTGAAAACAGCTTCATGTGATACATTCTATTCTATACATTCTAAAGAACAAATAGACTCTTTTGTAACATTATGAATGTCTCTTTCTGATGGATTCAGTTCATCCTTGATGATTAAAGTCTCCACAGATCTGATAAGGTCTCTCTTGTGTTTTCAGCCGTACTGGATCTCATTTCTTGTCGTTGTCAGGAGCAGTATGTCTTTATCCATGATGCCATTTTGGAGGCGTGTCTCTGCGGCGACACCACCATCCCAGCCAATCAGCTTCGCTCTGTTTACTACGACATGAACCGATTGGACCCTCAGACCAACTCCAGTCCAATCAAAGAGGAGTTCAGGGTGAGAGAAGAATCTTACTCAAAACTTGAAGAAAAGAAAAATGTATTTCGCATCTCTGATGTTATCTGTAATCGTTTCAGAGCTGAAGATATGACAGAGTTTGTGTGTTACTGTGATTCAGCTGCTTTGAATTGATTTTACAAAGTACTCTGGTGAAAAAAAGGTAAAATATGAGTGTTTGTCTCAGTGAGTAATATGAATATATCACATATCGCAATATGCTGAAACCGTATCAGTATCAGGCCGTTTTTTAAATAAATTATCACCATTTATTTGATTAGGCCAATATTGGAAGCAGATGATATCAGGTTTATATTTCTGTTCAAACAACAAAAGAACAAAGAACAACCCAGTAACTTTGTTTTGTCAAGCCTTTCTCTGCAAGCATGTGAAAAAACGAGCCGCTCAGATTGGTCCGAGTGATATTTTGGAAAAAATATTAGACCATTCATAGCATTTGATAGCAGTCATAAACATTTTATAGCAACTACATCAATTTATCCACTAACCATTCAGAAACGTCTAAAAGTTGTAACTTCTTCCTGAGTCTCTCCATCAGTGTCGACTCCGGTTTGAACAATGTAAGGCTGAACACTTTCCTCATTTTGGCTGCGTGAGATTCTCCAGCTTTGTTGTTGTTGAGCTGTTAAAGCTCCGCCCTCTTTGGAAAGTGGAGCTCATTTGCATTTAAAGGGACACACACAAAAACGGCGTGTTTTTGCTCACACCCAAATAGGGCAAATTTGACAAGCTATAATAAATGATCTGTGGGGGATTTTGAGCTGAAACTTCACACACACATTCTGGAGACACCAGAGACTTACAGTATCAGTCAAAAGGTTGGAAACATTACTATTTTTAATGTTTTTGAACAAAGTCTCTTATGCTCATTTAGGCTGCATTTATTTCATAATAAATACAGAAAAAACAATAATATTGTGAAATATTATTACAATGTAAAATTATGGTTTTCTATTAATATACTTTAAAATATAATTTATTCCTGTGATCAAAGCTGAATTTTCAGCATCATTACTCCAGTCTTCAGTGTCACATGATCCTTCAGAAATCATTCTATATGATGATTTGCTGCTCAAGAAACATTTATGATTATTATCAATGTTGAAATGCTTCCACAAAAAATTAACATTTATTTGATCATTGATAACAATAAGAAATGTTTCGTTATGAATTTATTAGGTTGAAAGGTAACAGTAATCTGCTTTTTGAAAGAAGTCTCTTCTGCATTTATTTAATGAAAAATACAGTAAAAATTGTGAAATTTTTTTCTAATGTAAATCAGCTGTTTCTATGTGAATATATAGTAAAGTGTAATTTATTCCTGTGATCAAAGCTGAATTTTCAGCATCATTACTCCAGTCTTCAGTGTCACATGATCCTTCAGAAATCATTCTGATATGATGATTTGATGCTCAAGAAACATTTATGATTATTATCAATGTTGGAAACAGTTGTGCTGCTTAATATTATTTTATAACCTGTGATACTTTTTCAGGATAGTTAAAAAAAAAGTTTAAAAATATCAGCATTTATTTAAAATATAAATCTTTTGTAACAATATACACTACCGTTCAAAAGTTTGGGGTCAGTATTTTTTTTTTTCTTTTTTTTTTGAAAGAAATTAATACTTTTATTCAGCACGGATGTGTTAAATTGATGAAAAGTGATAGTAAAGATTTATATTGTTAGAAAAGATTTATATTTTGAATAAATGCTGTTATTTTTAACCTTTTATTCATCAATGAATCCTGAAAAAAGTATCTCAGGTTCCAAAAACATATTAAGCAGCACAACTGTTTCCAACATTGATAATAATCATAAATGTTTCTTGAGCATCAAATCATCATATTAGAATGATTTCTGAAGGATCATGTGACACTGAAGACTGGAGTAATGATGCTGAAAATTCACAGGAATAAATTACACTTTACTAGATATTCACATAGAAAACAGCTGATTTACATTGGAATAATATTTCACAATATTATTGTTTTTATTGTATTATTATTATTAAATAAATGCAGCCTTAATGAGCATATGAGACTTTGTTCAAAAACATTAAAAATAGTAATGTTTCCAAACTTTTGACTGGTAGTGTGTATTACATCTTGTGAAAGGGGCATTACAGGTCCCGTTTAAAGCTGTTAAAACTACTTCAAACTTTCAGGCTAGGCTTTCTCAAGCCAGCATCAAAGTTTTGTTGACCACAATATTATTGTTGATAGTGTGGTGTGTGTGTGTGTGTGTGTGTGTGTGTGTGTGTGTGTGTGTGTGTGTGTGTGTGTGACAGACTCTGAACATGGTGACGCCGACGCTGCGCGTGGAGGACTGTAGCATCGCTCTGCTGCCGCGCAACCATGAGAAGAACCGCTGCATGGACGTCCTTCCTCCCGACCGCTGCCTGCCCTTCCTCATCACCATCGACGGCGAGAGCAGCAACTACATCAACGCCGCGCTCATGGATGTACGGCAATGTTTAATGTATCTTCATTTAGATATTTGTACTGAGAAATGACAAAAAACATGTTTTACAGTGTAAATATTCTTTATAGAAAAAATATAATACATTTGAATTAAAGGGTTAGTTCACCCAAAAATGATAATAATGTCATTTATTACTGACCCTCATGTCGTTCCACACCTGTAAGACCTTCGTTCATCTTCAGAACACAAATTAAGATATTTTTGATGAAATCCGATGGCTCAGTGAGGCCTGCATAGCCAGCAATGACGTTTCCTCTCTCAAGATCCATTAATGTACTAAAGACATATTTAAATCAGTTCATGTGAGTACAGTGGTTCAATATTAATATTATAAAGCAACGAGAATATTTTTGGTGCGCCAAAAAAACAAAATATTCATGAAGCTTCGGAGCGTTATGAATCTTTTGTGTCGAATCAGCAGTTCGGAGCACCAAAGTCACGTGATTTCAGCAGTTTGACACGCAATCCGAATCATGATTCGACACAAAAGATTCATAACGCTCCGAAGCTTCATGAATATTTTGGTTTTTTGGCGCACCAAAAATATTCTTGTGGCTTTATAATATTAATATTGAACCACTGTACTCACATGAACTGATTTAAATATGTTTTTAGTACATTAATGGATCTTGAGAGAGGAAATGTCATTGCTGGCTATGCAGGCCTCACTGAGCCATCGGATTTCATCAAAAATATCTTAATTTGTGTTCTGAAGATGAATGAAGGTCTTACGGGTGTGGAACGACATGAGGGCGAGTAATAAATGACATTATTTTCATTTTTGGGTGAACTAACCCTTTAAAGACATGCCGAGATGATGTTTGACGTAGTGTTCTGATCACTCAGAGCTACAAGCAGCCGTCCGCGTTCATCGTTACCCAGCATCCTTTGCCGAACACAGTGAAGGATTTCTGGAGGCTGGTTCTGGACTATCACTGCACGTCTATCGTCATGCTGAACGACGTGGATCCCGCTCAGGTGAGTCTGACGATTCGGATGATAAAATTGTGACTTGTATTCCAGAAAATACGGTATGTGTGTCAAAAGCGTCTGATTGGTCGTTGAGGTTTTAAGGCGGGCTCTGTCGAGGAGCGAGGGATCGTGGGCCGTGAGGAAGTATTCTGACAGAATGATAAATAATGAACGGTGACGGGTGACCCGCTGCGGCCGTTCACAGAGGAAGTTTGTGTTTGAGACAGTGATTGAGATTCATGTGCGGGTCTGTGGGGACGGAAGCCTCAGGCTCTGTCAGAACGGCCCCGGATCAAAGCGCTCAGAGAGTCTGAAGCCCGACACACACCGCACCGCTCCTGTGTGGATCCGCTGCAGCTCAGACTCATGATCTTCCTGTGTTTGCTCTTAATTGACTTCAAGAGCGATCAGAAGAACCAACATTTCACAGAGATTCAACATGTGTGAAAGTGAAGTACAGCATCAGATAGCATGCTTTCACACTATTATATTCAATAGTTCTCGTTTATATGCACCAATACACTGTCATAAACAACAGGATATTTATAATAAACATAATACATGAAATTATTCAGTGATTCACTGAAACAAATAGTTTGAACCGATTCTTTGAAATGAATCAAACTTACCATTTCTTTTTCAGCTTAAGTTTAAATGACTCTATTGAATCATCTCTCATTTTCATTATATATGCACCTGTATAACGATATATAGTCATAAACAGCAATATTCACCTAATGATATATTACCAAAACAATATTACATTAAAAAAATCACATATTTGAATTCAGAGTTTTGAATCGATTCATTAAAAAAGTTTGAATCGATTCATTGAAACGGACAGTTTGAACTGATTCTCTGAAATGAATCAAACATGTCAACTCTTTCTGCTGAAGAATTTGAATCGATTCATTGAAACGAACGGTATAAATTAATTCTGTGAAAGAATCAAACTTACCGACTCTTTTTTGCTGAAGTTTAAATGAGAGACTCTATTGAATCATCTCTCATTTTCATTATATATGCACCTGTATAACAATATATAGTCATAAACAGCAATATTCACCTACTGATATATTTACTAAAACATTATTTACATAAAAAAATCACATATTTGAATTCAGAGTTTGAATCGATTCATTGAAACGGACAGTTTGAACTGATTCTCTGATATGAATCAAACATAAACTCTTTTTCTACTGAAGTTTAAATGAGAGACTCTATTGAATCATCTCTCATTTTCATTTATTTGCACCTGTATAGCAATATATAGTCATAAACAGCAATATTCACCTACTGATATATTTATAGGAAAAAAAACTCTCATTTGAAACAGAGTTTTGAACGATTCATTGATACTTGAACTGATTATGTGAAATGAATCAAACTTCTCAACTCTTTCTGCTGAAGAATCTGAATCGATTCATTGAAATTGACATTTTAAATTGATTTGTGAAATGAATCAAACTTACCAACTCTTTTTCAGCTGAAGTTTAAATGAGAGACTCTATTGAATCATCTCTCATTTTCATTATATATGCACCTGTATAACGATATATAGTCATAAATAGCAATATTCACCTACTGATATATTTACTAAAACATTACTACATGAAAAAATCACATATTTGAATTCAGAGTTTTGAATCGATTCATTAAAAGTTTGAATCGATTCATTGAAACGGACAGTTTGAACTGATTCTCTGAAATGAATCAAACATATCAACTCTTTCTGCTGAAGAATTTGAATCGATTCATTGAAACGGACGGTATAAATTAATTCTGTGAAATGAATCAAACTTCCCGACTCTTTTTCTGCTGAAGTTTAAATGAGAGACTCTATTGAATCATCTCTCATTTTCATTATATATGCACCTGTATAACGATATATAGTCATAAATAGCAATATTCACCTACTGATATATTTACTAAAACATTACTACATGAAAAAATCACATATTTGAATTCAGAGTTTGAATCGATTCATTAAAAGTTTGAATCGATTCATTGAAACGGACAGTTTGAACTGATTCTCTGAAATGAATCAAACATATCAACTCTTTCTGCTGAAGAATTTGAATCGATTCATTGAAACGGACGGTATAAATTAATTTGTGAAATGAATCAAACTTCCCGACTCTTTTTCTGCTGAAGTTTAAATGAGAGACTCTATTGAATCATCTCTCATTTTCATTATATATGCACCTGTATAACGATATAGTCATAAATAGCAATATTCACCTACTGATATATTTACTAAAACATTACTACATGAAAAAATCACATATTTGAATTCAGAGTTTTGAATCGATTCATTAAAAGTTTGAATCGATTAATTGAAACGGACAGTTTGAACTGACTCTCTGAAATGAATCAAACATGTCAACTCTTTCTGCTGAAGAATTTGAATCGATTCATTGAAACGAACGGTATAAATTAATTCTGTGAAATGAATCAAACTTACCGACTCTTTTCTGCTGAAGTTTAAATGAGAGACTCTATTGAATCTCTCATTTCATTATATATGCACCTGTATAACAATATATAGTCATAAACAGCAATATTCACCTACTGATATATTTACTAAAACATTATTACATGGAAAAAATCACATATTTGAATTCAGAGTTTTGAATCGATTCATTGAAACGGTCAGTTTGAACTGATTCTCTGAAATGAATCAAACTTACCAACTCTCTTTCTGCTGAAGTTTAAATGAAAGACTTTCATTTTCATTTATTTACACCTGTATAACGATATATAGTCATAAACAGCAATATTCACCTACTGATATATTTACTAAAACATTATTACATGAAAAAAATCACATATTTGAATTCAGAGTTTTGAATCGATTAATTAAACAGTTTGAATCGATTCATAGAAACGGACAGTTTGAACTGATTCTCTGAAATGAATCAAACATATCAACTCTTTCTGCTGAAGAATTTGAATCGATTCATTGAAACGGACGGTATAAATTAATGCTGTGAAATGAATCAAACTTACCGACTCTTTTTCTGATGAAGTTTAAATGACTCTATTGAATCATCTCTCATTTTCATTATATATGCACCTATATAACAATATATATTCATAAACAGCAATATTCACCTACTGATATATTTACTAAAACATTATTACATGGAAAAAAATTTACATATTTGAATTCAGAGTTTTGAATCGATTCATTAAAAAAGTTTGAATCGATTCATTGAAACGGACAGTTGAACTGACTCTCTGAAATGAATCAACATGTCAACTCTTTCTGCTGAAGAATTTGAATCGATCATTGAAACGGAAGTTTGAACTGAGAAATTAATCAAACATGTCAACTCTTTCTGCTGAAGAATTTGAATCGATTCATTGAAACGGACAGTTTGAACTGACTCTCTGAAATGAATCAAACATGTCAACTCTTTCTGCTGAAGAATTTGAATCGATTCATTGAAACGGACGGTATAAATTAATTCTGTGAAATGAATCAAACTTACCGACTCTTTTTCTGCTGAAGTTTCAATGAGAGACTCTATTGAATCATCTCTCATTTTCATTATATATGCACCTGTATAACAATATATAGTCATAAACAGCAATATTCACCTACTGAATATTTACTAAAACATTATTACATGGAAAAAATCACATATTTGAATCCGATTCTTTGAATCGATTCATTAAAAAAGTTTGAATCGATTCATTGAAACAGACAGTTTGAACTGACTCTCTGAAATGAATCAAACATGTCAACTCTTTCTGCTGAAGAATTTGAATCGATTCATTGAAACGGACGGTATAAATTTCTGTGAAATGAATCAAACTTACCGACTCTTTTCTGCTGAAGTTTCAATGAGAGACTCTATTGAATCATCTCTCATTTTCATTATATATGCACCTGTATAACAATATATAGTCATAAACAGCAATATTCACCTACTGATATATTTACTAAAACATTACTACATGAAAAAAATCACATATTTGAATATAAATTAATTCTGTGAAATGAATCCAACTTGCCCATTCTTTTTCAGCTAAAGTTTAAATGAGAGACTCTGTTGAATCATCTGTGACTGAACTCTTCTCCAGATGGAAGAATCATGAAACGAATCGAATGACAACATTAAATCAGAGTCATAGTGTTTCTCAGTGTGATGAAGCAGTGTGCCATCGCTTCTGTAGGGTAAATCTGTGAGAGTGTTTTGATTCTTTTGTGTGAGAAGTGGATGTTTTCGCTGAGTAGACACATCTACAGCTCACACACACACACACACACACACACACACACACTTCAGACGCCGAGCGAGACGATGTGTCCCACACCACAGATGCACACAGGCTCCTTTTCATCACGTATTCCTTCACAAAAACACTACACAATGGGAGTGAGAGTGAGGATGATGGGAGATTTGAATGGATAATGAACACACACACACACACCACACACACACACACACACACTCATAGTGCCTGTCAATTCATATTTCATGCCATTTATAGTGCTGGGAAGATGTCTGCTGTGTTTTTGATTGTCTGTTTGTTTCTTTTGTGCACTTTTTTTGTGTGTGTAACAGGAATAAAAGAGCAGAGAAGTGCTTACGCTGATCCGTGTGTGTGTGTGTGTGTGTGTGTGTGTGTGTAGTTGTGTCCACAGTACTGGCCTGAGAACGGTGTCCATCGTCACGGTCCGCTGCAGGTGGAGTTTGTGTCTGCTGATCTGGAGGAGGACATCATCAGCAGGATCTTCCGCATATACAACGCCGCACGGGTGTGTGACCATCACTCACACACACACACACACACACACACACACACACACACACACACTCAGAAACAAAAACAACATCAAGACTGGTATAATAGGTCCTCTTTAAACAGTGTGTGTGTTTCAGCCGCAGGACGGGTACCGGATGGTGCAGCAGTTCCAGTTTCTGGGCTGGCCGATGTACCGCGACACGCCCGTGTCCAAACGCTCCTTCCTCAAGCTCATCCATCAGGTGGACAAATGGCAGGAGGAGTACGACGGAGGAGAGGGACGCACGGTCGTACACTGCCTGTGAGTAAACTGATACACTCACGACACACACTCTCACCTGTCATGAAAACACACAGGTGTGTCAGACACAATCCCCCATAATCCTCTCTGATCGCAGCAGGAAAACAGATCGATGATCATTAGTGCTTTCATTCATTTGGAGCTTCTGAAGAGTTTGATTGACTTCACAAGTGTTTTTCTGATGTGAAGAGAAACACTCCCATCTAGTGGCCAAACACACCAACTGCGCTTCAGAGACAACAGCTGCATGAAATCATCTATTCACATTTATATAACTTAAAGTTACAATAAAATACAAATATTTGCACAGTTTTAACAATGTTAACATTTATATATATTTTTTTCCTTTATTAGATTGAATGGCCTCACCAAACAGTCTGATTTGACATTAAAAGTATTTAATTACAAACATAGAGACTTTTTGAAAGACGTCTCTTCTGCACAAAATACAGTAAAACAGTGAAATATTATTCCAGTGTAAATCAGCTGTTTTCTATGTGAATATATAGTAAAGTGTAATTTATTTCTGTGAATTTTCAGCATCATTACTCCAGTCTTCAGTGTCACATGATCCTTCAGAAATCATTCTAATATGATGATTTGCTGCTCAAGAAACATTTATGATTATTATCAGTGTTGAAAACAGCTTCCACAAAAACATTAACATTTATTTGAACATTGATAACAATAAGAAATGTTTCTTTATGAATTTATTAGGTTGAAAGGTAACAGTAATTTTTATCGTGTCGTCTTTTGTCCCGTTAGGAACGGCGGCGGTCGCAGCGGGACGTTTTGTGCCATCAGTATCGTCAGTGAAATGCTGCGACACCAGCGCTCTGTTGACGTGTTTCACGCCGTCAAAACGCTGCGCAACAACAAGCCCAACATGGTGGATCTTCTGGTACAGACTTCACTCTCTTCTCATCAGCCTTCAGATTTAAACATCCAGAACAGATGCTTTTGGTCAGAACTGCAGAATTTAAAGCTTCTCCAGTGAGATCAGGCTCAGCTTCAGGTCATAAATGAGACTGTGTTACTGTGATAATGAAAATAGGATAAACGTAACTAATAGATTTTATCATACTTTCCCCGATTGATTGATCACATTAAGAACTGCTAACATTTTTGTATTACAGGTTTTATGAAATGTTATGTTTTAATATGCAAATGAGGCATTATCTCATTAAATATGCACTATTTTGCACACATTTACAGAACTTAATCTGAACATTCACTCTAAAAACTACTGGGTTAAAAACAACCCAAATATGGTTGAAAATGGACAAACCCAGCGAACGGTTTGGTTTAACTCAGCGATTGGGTTGTTTTAACCCAGCGAACGTTTGTTTTAACCCAGCGAACGGTTGGGTTGTTTTAACCCCAGCGATTGGGTTGTTTTAACCACCGGTTGTTTTAACCAGCGATTGGGTTGTAACCCAGCGAATGGGTTGTTGCGATTGGGTTGTTTAACCCAGCGATTGGGTTGTTTTAATTGGGTTGTTAAACCCCAATGGGTGTTAACCCAGCGCTTGGGTGTTTTAACCCAGTTGTTTTACCGGGTTTTAACCCAGCGTTGGGTTGTTTAACCAGGAATGAGTTGTTTTAACAGCGATTGGGTGTTTAACCCAGTGAAGGGTGGTTTTAACCAGCGATTGGGTGTTTTAACCAGCGATGGGTGTTTAACCCAACGGTCAAAACCCAACCCAGCGATGGGGTTGTAACGCCCGCGAGGGTTGTTGTTTTGTGAACGGATTGTTTTAACCCACGTTGGGTTTTAACCCGCGAATTTGTTTAACCAGTTAAACCAGCGAAACCCAGTGAACGGTTTGTTAACCCAGCGTTGGGTGTTTTAACCAGCAACCAGTGAACAGATTGTTTTAACCCAGCGATGTGGTTGTTTAACCCAAAACCCGGTTTTGTTTAGCGATTTTAAACCAGCGATGGGTTGTTGTTTTAACCCCAGCCAGCGATTGGGTTGTTTAACCCAGCGATAACCAAGGTTGTTTAACCCAGCGATGGGTTGTTTTAACCAGCGATGGGTTGTTTTACCCAGCGATTGGGTGTTTTAACCCCAGCGATTGGGTTGTTTTAACCCAGCGAACCCAGCGATTTTGTTTTGGGTTGTTTTGGTTGTTTACCCCAGGTGATGGTTTTAACCCAGCGATTGGGTTGTTTTAACCCCAGCGATTGGGTTGTTTTAACCCAGTGAACGGTTTGTTTTAACGATTGGTTGTTTTAACCCAGCGATTGTTTTAACCAGCGTTGGGTTGTTTTAAGCCCGCGGGTGTTTTAACTTGGGTGGGCGATTGGTTTGTTTAAGGATTGGTTTTAACCAGCGATTGGGTTGTTTAACCCAGTGAAGTTTGTTTTAACCCAGCGATGGGGTTTTAACCCAGGTTTTGTAACCCAGCGATTGGGTTGTTTAAACCAGCGAAGGTTTTTAACCAGCAATTGGTTTTTAACCAGCGATTGGGTTGTTTTTAAACCCAGTGATTTTGTGTTTTAACCAGCGAAACCCAGCCAGTGAAGGTTGTTTTAACCCAGCGATTGGGTGTTTAACCCAGCGAGGGGTTTTAACCACCGGTTGTTTTTTTAACCAGGATTGGTTTGTTTTAACCCAGCGATTTTTTAACCAGTTGTTGTTTAACCCAGCGATTGGGTTGTTGTAACCCAGTGAAGGAACCCAGCGATTGGGTTTGTTGGTTAACCCAGCGAATGGGTTTTAAACCCCAGGTTGTTTTAACCCAGTGAACGGTTTGTTTTAACCAGGAACTGTTTTAAACCCAGCGGTTGTTTAACCCGAATGAGTGTTTTAACCATGGATTGTTTTAACCCAGCGGATTGGGTGTTTTAACCAGGAACCC
Organism: Culter alburnus; assembly: GCA_028476615.1. Classification (NCBI taxonomy): domain Eukaryota; kingdom Metazoa; phylum Chordata; class Actinopteri; order Cypriniformes; family Xenocyprididae; genus Culter; species Culter alburnus. The sequence goes on from JAOTNS010003904.1 coordinate 693,694, forward strand.
AGGTTTGTGTTACCCAGTTTTGTTTAACCAGCCCCCAGCGAGGGTTGTTTTAACCCCAGCGATGGTTGTTTAACCCCGCGCGGTGTTTAACCAGCGATTGGGTTGTTTTAACCCAGTGAACGGAATTGGTTTAACCAGCGATTGGGTTGTTTAACCAGCGTTGTTGTAACCCCAGCGATTGGGTTGTTTTAACCCAGTGAACGGTTTGTTTTAACCCAGCGATTGGGTTGTTTTAACCCCAGTTGAACGGTTTGTTTTAACCCAGCGGTTTGTTTTAACCCAGCGAGGGTGTTTTAACCAGGATTGTTTTAAACCAGCGATTGGGTTGTTTTAACCCCAGCATGGGTTTGTTTAACCAGCGATTGGGTTGTTTTAACCCCAGGAATGGTGTTTTTAACCCAGCGATTGGGTTGTTTTAACCCCGCGACGTGAACGGTGTTAACCCAGCGATTGGGTTGTTTTAACCCAGCGAATGGGTTGTTTTTGGTTGTTTTAACCCCAGGGAAGGGTGGTTTTTTTGTTTTAACCCCCAGCGATTGGGTGGTTTTAACCAGTGAAGGTTGTTTTAACCCAGCGATGGGTTGTTTTAACCCAGTGAACGAATTGTTGTTGTTTTAGTGGGTTGTTTTAACCAGCGATGGGTTGTTAACCAGCAAATAGAACAGTGTTGTTTTAACCCAGCGATTGGGTTGTTTAACCCAGTGAAACCCAGCGATTGGGTTGTTTTAACCCAGCGATTGGGTTGTTTTAACCCAGTGAACGGTTTGTTTTAACCCAGCGATTGGGGTTTTAACCCATGGTTAACCCAGTGAAGGATTGTTTTAACCAGCGATTGGGTGTTTAACCCAGTGGTTGTTTTAACCCAGCGATGGGTTGTTTTAAACCCAGTGAAACCCAGCGATTGGGTGTTTTAACCAGCGAATGTGTTTTTAACCAGCGAATGGTGTTTAACCCAGCGATTGGTTGTTAACCCAGTGAATGGTTGTTTTAACCCGATTGGGTTTGTTTTAACCCAGCGATTGGGTTGTTTTAACCCAGTGAACGGTTTGTTTTAACCCAGCGCGATGGGTTGTTTTAAACCCGCGATGGGTTGGTTTAACCCCAGCGATTGGGTTGTTTAACCCAGCGATTGGGGGTTTTAACCCGCGATGACGGGTTGTTATGGGTGTTTAACCAGCGATTGGGTGTTTTAACCCAGCGATTGGGTGTTTTAACCAGTGAACGGTTGGTAACCAGCGTTGGGTTGTTTTAAACCATGGAATGGTTGTTTTAACCCAGCGATGGGGTGTTTAACCCAGCGATTGGGTTTGTTTTAACCAGTGGGGTGTTTTAACCCAGGATTGGGTGTTTAACCCCAGCGATTGGGTGTTTAAAACCCCAGCGATGGGTTGTTTTAACCCAGGAACGGTTTGTTTAACCCCAGCGATTGGGTGTTAAACCCAGTGAACGGTTTGTTAACCCAGCGATTGGGTTGTTTTAACCAGCGAATGAGTTGTTTTAAGCCAGCAATTGGGTTGTTTTAACCCAGCGATTGGGTTGTTTTAACCCCAGCGATTGGGTTGTTTTAACCCAGTGAACGGTTTGTTTTAACCCAGCGATTGGGTTGTTTTAACCCCAGCAAATAGGTGGTTTTAACCCAGTGAACAGATTGTTTTAACCCAGCGATTGGGTTGTTTTAACCCAGCGATTGGGTTGTTAACCCAGCGATTGGGTTGTTTTAACCCAGTTGTTTTAACCCAGCGATGGGTTGTTTTAACCAGCGATGGTGTTTAACCCAGCGATTGGGTGTTTTAACCCAGCGATTGGGTTGTTTTAACCCCAGTGAATGGTTTGTTTTAACCCAGCGATTGGGTAGTTTTAACCCCAGCAAATAGGTGGTTTTAACCCAGCGAACTGTTTGTTTTAACCCAGTGAACGGATTGTTTTAACCCAGTGAACGGTTTGTTTTAACCCAGTGAAAGGATTGTTTAAACCAGCGAATTTTTTAACCAGCAATGGTTGTTTTACCCAGCGAATGGGTTGTTTAACCCAGCGATTGGGTTGTTTTAACCCAGCGATTGGGTTGTTTTAACCCAGCGAACGGTTTGTTTTAACCCAGCGATTGGGTTGTTTTAACCAGGCGTTGTTTTAACCCAGTGAACAGTTTGTTTTAAACCCAGCGATGAACCAGCGATTGGGTTGTTTAACCCAGCGATGGGTTGTTTTAACCAGCGAACGGTTGTTTTTAACCCATGCGATTGTTGTTTTTAAAACCAGTGAACGGATTGTTTTAACCCAGGAACGGATGTGTTTAACCCAGCGATTGGGTTGTTTAACCCAGCGATGGTTTTTAACCCAGCGATTGGGTTGTTTTAACCCAGTGAACGGTTTGTTTTAACCCAGCGATTGGGTTGTTAACCAGCGAACCCGGTTTGTGTTAACCCAGCGATGGGTTGTTTTAACCCAGCAAGCGGTTTGTAGGTTGTTTAACCAGCCAGCGATGGGTTGTTTTAACGCGATTGGGTAACCAGTTTGTTTTACCCAGCGATTGGGTGTTTAACCCCAGCGTTGTTAACCAGTGAGGGTTGTTTAACCAGCGATTTGTTTAACCAGCGATTGGGGTTTAACCAGCGAGGTTGTTTTAACCCAGTGGGTTGTTTAACCCAGTGAACGGTTGTTTAACCCAGCGATTGGGTTGTTAACCCCAGCGATGGGTTTTAAACCCAGCGAACGGTTTGTTTTAACCAGCGATTGGGTTTTAACCCAGTGAACGGATTGTTTTAACCCAGCGAACCCAGGTTTTAACCAGCGTTGGGTTGTTTTAAACCCAGCGAATGGTTGTTTTAACCCAGCGATTGGGTGGTTTTAACCCAGTGAACGGTTTGTTTTAACCCAGCGATTGGTTGTTTAAACCAGTGGTTTGTTTTAACCCAGTGAACGGTTTGTGTTAACCCAGCGATTGGGTTGTTTTAACCCAGCGAATGAGGTTGTTTTAACCCAGCGATTGGGTTGTTTTAACCCAGCGAACGGTTTGTTTTAACCCAGCGATTGGGTTGTTTTAACCCAGTGAACGGTTGTTTTAACCAGCGATTTGTTTTTAACCCACGTGGGGTTGTTTAACCCAGTGAAAGATTGTTTAACCAGCGAATGGTGTTTTAAACAGCAATTGGTGTTAACCCAGCAAATAGGGTTTTAACCAGCGAACGGAAATTTATTAATATGTTTCATTAACATTTCATTAAATAAGTTTAATGAATAATAATTAAACATTTAAATTGCTATTAATAAATGTTCACCTTTTGATTATAATTGTTGTCTCTAATAATTATATGTCTGATTTTTAATTCCCAACATATTTTGTGTTCATTTTAAGCCAGCCATATAGTCATTTTTAAACAATAGTTGAGGTAAATAAAACTACCCAGCAGGTCAAACTTTTAACCCAACCGCTGGGTTTGTATATATTTAACCCAACTTGGGTTTTTTAACCCAGCATTTTTTTAGTGTATGTTTGAAAATGCAAATGAGGCATTATCTAATTATGCACTAATTTGCATACATTTACAGAACTTAATCTGAACATTGGATAAAGCCAGATTCAAAATTCCTGTTTGATTTTGTTGTCATATTAGAGTTGTGCGTATCAGCGCATGAAAAACAGTCTCATCATCGTGACACGTGTCTTACGGCTGTCGTTTCGTGTCTTTCTCTAGGATCAGTACAAGTTCTGCTATGAAGTGGCGTTGGAGTATCTGAACACAGGCTAACGGCTCCGAACTCCAGCAGAGACTGTGTGTGTGTGTGTGTGTGTGTGGTGGTGTGTGTGTGTGTGTGTGTGTACAGTCGGCTTGTATATCTTTAAAAAGAAAACTTCATCAATATTGTGAAGAGCAGATTCAACTCCTGCCTTCGTTTCCCGCTGTATCCAGTCTGACGTCTCCTGCTCTCAAGCTCTTCGCTCCAGACTTTTTCTGTCTTGTTTTCCAGCACAAATATCTAAACATTCTTAAATCAAGATACATTTACTGGAGAAGAGAAATGACTGAAGATATAAAAGTCGTCATGAAAGGGAAGTTGCGCTCATCTTTTCTTCCCTATTGTGCCACATATAGGAGTGAAATGCTTCGCAAACAAGAACAAATGTAGGGCTTGATTTTGATTGGATGGTTGTGGTTTGCTATTAGTGGATCTCATGTGAGTGACAGGTTTCCCCGCCCTCATCATCAGAGAAGAGGAGAGATGTCAAAACAGGATTTAATATCATCAGTCATTTCTCTTCTCCAGTAAATGTATCTTGATTTAAGAATGTTTAGATATTTGTGCTGAAAAAACAAGACAGGAGGAAGTGTTTTATGTTCTGATCCACCAGAATGAAGTGTTGTTTATTTGCACACACTGTCTGCGATTCACTAAAGGAATCACAAAATTACTGCTGAACGCAAAGTTGCAATTCTGAGGATCCTCATGAATATGTCACAGTCTGTAATGAGCCTAATTTACATATTAATGAGGCATGTTTGTGCTGAACAGAATGATGGCGATTCACTGAAATCCTCCTGCTGGTTGAACTGGACAAAATAACGCAGAAATAACACGCGCGCAAGTGTTTGAGTGGCATTTTGTTGTGTAAATTGTATAACATATGAAAACATAACATACGAAGACATGACATCATGGATCCAAAGCTTCCCATCGCTCATTCTTTACGCATCTTTTCTTTTCGTCTTATTGTTTGCACATGTATTTTTAATATTGTTTGTTTATACTGTAAATATTTGAGGTGTGCTGTGATATTTATTCAGGACAATCATCTTGTATTGAGTTCATATTGTACATGATCAAATATATTGTATGGATCAACAAATGTCTGCCTGTTCATAACTCGCTACAGTCTTTCATTTCTACTATTTTATCCATTTTTCATAATAAAAATACAGCTTTTCATTGTTAGTTCATGTCAGTTCAGGTCCATTTAATAATATGAAAAAACATTTGATTTTAATCATGTATTAGCAAGTGTAGACATTAACATCAAGAAAGATTAATAAATGCTTTAGAATTATTTTCGTTAACTATAATGTTAACCTTATTGTAAATAATGTTTCAGTCAAAAACTTTCATCAGGCAATTTAAAAAAAATATTTAGAACTTTCTTTTTCTTGTGAGTTCACAGCACTGACATATTTCAAGTAAACAGAACTGTTTCATTGTTTTGAGTTTATGAACTCATTTCTTTTAATTTAGACTAACTTGAGTTTAACTGAAACTGGGATTTCTATTTCTTAGCATGCTTTGCCATGGCACTCGAAAGTGAGAGTAAAGTCTTGAAGTCTTAAAGTCATAATTATTAGATTAAAACGTTGAAATTGTCAATTATTAGATAAAAAAAATTAAATGTGTCACCTATTAGATTAAAAATTTAAATTGTCTTAAAAAGTCACCGATTAGATTAAAAAATTGAAATGGTCTTAGTCGAAATTATGCCATAGCTGATTTACAAAAGCATGTTTTTTTCTTATGTGGCAGAAACGGGCTTCTATAGACAGCATGAGACTGGAGCTAAACAAGTGTTCAAATAATGTAAAGTGTTTTTGAGGTCCTGTCATCATTTACTCACCATCATGTTGGTTCTTCTGCTGTTACTGGAACGCAGGGAAGAGGAGAGGATATGATTGCAAGCAGTTTTATTCAACAAACAAAGATAATCCAAACAGTGAAAACAGACGACGAGAATCCAAACAGGGAGACACAAATAGATCCACAGATGAAACAGGAGACGCAACAGCTTTACAAAGTAAAGATAACGACTGATAACGAAGACTGAAACACAGGCAAATGAGGCTAATGAGGAACAGGTGTGAGTAATGAGTTGTCATGGAAACAAAGGCTAACAGGACTGAACTACAGAAAATGAAAACCAGAAAGAATACCATAATAATCAGGAGAAATCGTGACATATGGAACATGATACGATGCTGCTCTATACACTGTAAAAAGCAATACACTATATCTACTCTATAAAGTTTTGGCAACAGATTACAAGAAATATTTTTAAATTCAACAAATAGAATTGAGTTAGAATTAATCAAATTAATTCCTTAAATATCAACCATTTAAAATGAGTAAAATTTAAGTGAAATTTAAACAAAAAGATCTGAATAACAGACATGATAATAAGCAGAATCACTGAAGGAAAGAGAAACACAAGAATTAACATCGATTAATTATTGAAAATGTTGTTTCGGACAGTTTGACTCTTTGTGGTTTTTGTAATGGTGTTTGCTTATTTTACACATTTCGACTTTTAAGCAATTCATTTGATTTAATTCTAACTCAATTCTTATATGTTGAATTTAATTAATAATATTGCTTGTAATCTGCTCCACAGTTTTATTGAGTAGATAGAGCGTATTACTTTTTGCAGTGTATGAACATTCACATAAACATCTTTTTCACAATTAAAGTGAATGTGGATTAATGTTCCCAAAATTATAATATATCATAACAGCAGTGCATATGGTTTGTTCACTGTGTGCCCACATTCAAGTGCTGATATTCACTGTAAGTTGGGCTAACTCAAAAAATTTGAGGTAATCAGTTACATGAAATTATTTGAGTTATGATGTTCCCAATTTTAAGTAAGCAGAACTATCAAGTTTTGAGTTTGTAGTACTCATGCATGTTAATTTCTCCTAACTTGAAGTATTAAGTTAGCTAACTCATACATTTTGATAGCAATTAACATAAAATATTTAGTTTACGTTTTTAATTTGCGTTCTTGCAAATCAAACGAGTTATTTACTTAAACCCTAAGAAAATACAGAAAATGCCAACTTGTTAATCTGCTAACATGTTAACAATAGCATAGCATAGCTCTTACTAAATATCTTTAAACATGTGACTTACCTGCTCTCAAACTAAGCCGCATGCGCTACTCGTCACCAAGATGAACTCTCCAAAAAACTCTTCTAAATTCGCATAACAAAACATTAATCACTACTAAATCTCCCTTACCATTAATCGTGCACAAAAAAACATTATATAACACTTAATTTTAGCATTTACTCTCACTTTCGAGTGCCATGACAAAGCATACTAAGAAATAGAAATCCCAGTTTCAGTTAAACTCAAATTAGTCTAAATTAAAAGAAATGAGTTCATACAACTCAAAACAATGAAACAGTTCTGTTTACTTGAAATATGTCAGTGCTGTGAACTCACAAGAAAAAGAAAGTTCTAAATACTCATAGCAGTTCATTTAACTGAACTAATTTGTTCAATTTAAGTTTGTCCTACTCAAACCTATTAAGTATTTTGAGTGTTTACAGTGTTTTAATTGACGTTCCGTAAGTAGAATAGGGAAGGCGTAGGACATACAGCGTAAGCTTTTTGAAGAATACGGAAAGCGGAAGCATGTGCAAGGCGATTATTTGTGTTTATAAAGCATACAGTTGTATTTTTTAGAAAATGTCCGATGGTTTCTCTAGATTAGACTCTTATTCCTCGTCTGGGATCATGTAGAGCTCTTTGAAGCTGCACTGAAACTGACATTTGGACCTTCAACCCGTTGAACCCCAGTGAAGTCCACTATATGGAGAAAAATCCTGGAATGTTTTCCTCAAAAACCTTCATTTCTTTTCCACTGAAGAAAGAAAGACATGAACATCTTGGATGACATGGAGGAGAGTAAATTATCAGGAAAATTTTATTTGAAAGTGAACTAAATTTAACTTCCCTGTTACTTCTTCATTAGTTGAAGGCCTTACACACACACACCACACACACACACACACACACACACACTCACACGGGTTTGTTTTGGTATCTTAGTGAAAACATTGCATAGACTTCCAATGATTTTATATCAGGTCAATAATATTTTCTATCACATAACCCAACTCCTACTCCTACTCCATCACAGAAACACGTGACCATCACTAGATTTAAATAAAAACTTCTTTTGGCAGATTTTAAACTAGTAAGGACCAGTCAAATGTGCTTTCTTTTCATGTCAACACCATAGTTTATATATATAAATATATTGTGAAATACTTTCACAACCAAGTGACATTTGGTCCTCACACACACACACACACAGTGTCGCACTAATTGCAGCATCATTAATGGAAATTACAAAGAAATTCAAACATAAAACATCCGTCCTCGTGGAGATTCTGCTGTTTGATTTGTGTCCTGCGCTCATTAAGACTGACTGTAATGAGGAAAGCGAGTGTGAGTTTGTAATCAGAGCTTGAGTTTGACATTCCACAGGGTTAACACTAGTTAAATATAACCCACATCACCAGCTTAGCCAACACGAGCCGACCGAGATCTGACCTGTGATGGACCCACGGATCAGGAGCCTTTATGTCACTAACGCCACTAAAGTCTGTATGAAAATATACAAAAACTGGAGTTAGGAAAAAGTAACATATATATATATATATATTCTGCTAAAATCAGGAAAATGATATAAAGCATAATTTATATAAAATTATTATTATTTTTGTACATTAAGCATGGGAAGTAGTTCATATTTATACTCTGGCTTTCAACTAAAATGTTTTATTTGTTTGTTTTCCCACCTGTCTGCCTTATCATAAGGAATATTATATCGTTAAACTGCTACTTATATTATTTAAATATGGGGAAAATAAGCCCTTGTTTCAGCAATATCTAAAAACAATTAAGTTTAAAAGAAAAATAAAGCTGTAGTTATGTAAACATTTAATGTTTTATTTAACTTTATTTTTATCTTTTTATTTTATTATTATTTTATGTAAACATTTTAATGTTTTATTTAACTTTATTTCTATCTTTTTATTTTATTATTATTTTATTTATGTAAACATTTTAATGTTTTATTTAACTTTATTTCTATCTTTTTATTTTATTATTGTTTTATGTAAACATTTTAATGTTTTAATTAACTTTATTTCTATCTTTTTATTTTATTCCTTTATTTTTTATATTAATTGCTAAATAACTGTTACATTATTATTATTTTATTTAAATATGGGGAAAATAAGCCCTTGTTTCAGCAATATCTAAAAACAATCAAGTTTAAAAGAAATAGAAAGCTGTAGTTATGTAAATGTATGTAAACATTTTAATATTTTATTTAACTTTATTTCTCTTTTTATTATTTTTTTTCTTTATTTTTTATATTAATTGTTAAATAACTTACATTATATTATTATTATTATTAATTATTTAACTAAAAAAAAAAACCTCCGCGCGCGCCCGATTCGAGGGGAGTGCTGCTGGAGGCCGGCGAGCGCGTTCACGGATATGCGCACGCGCGTTCGAGCAAGGGGAGGGAGGTAAACAAGATGGCGGCAGCCTTGAAGCAGCAGCAGCTGTGAAGAACAGATGCGAGAAAATAAACGAATGAAGAGCAGAATAGGAATATAAGCGTGAGTTCCCGTCCGTCATCGAGCTGTGCGGATGAGAGCAGCTTCAGGTCAGTGTGTTCGACTCGATCCTCCTCTGTCGGGGATGTGTGTTAGCCGCCGCCGCTAACCGCTGCGATAAAACACTCTCTCATCGACACAAACACTGCGTTCCTCTCTCGAACCCTCACAAACACCTCGAATAACACTCGCGAACTCATGACGACGCGCGCGGGCTCGTGCTGAGCTGATCGATTATCCGCATTACATGATCAGATGATCGATCAATCATCAAACATCTCACTTTACTGTCCGGTGATGTTTCATTCTCCTCATCTCACCGTTTCCGCCACAGAACAATCATAATTATGACATTAAAATGTGGACTTTAGTATGTCATAATTTCGACTTTATCATAATTATGACCCCCCAAAAAAATCAAAATTATGATTCGGTAAGTCGTCATCATGACTTAAAAAGTCAAAGTTATGATATATTATCACATAATTATAGCTTTCTATGTCATAATTATAACTTTTAATGACTTTTATGTTATAAATCGCATAATTGTTTTCACTTTTGTGGCAGAAATACAGTCCTGACTGAGTTTAGTGGATGTTATTACTGCCTGAGTCTGGATTGTGTGTTTATTTCTCTCTGTTTTGTTGTTTTTACTCAATTTAAACAGTACTATGGTACATATATGGTGTCAGACAGTAATACTGTGGTACTGATTGATCATTATGATGCACATGTACTCTATACTGTTACATGGTAACTTGGGTAAAGTTGGATTTATATTCGCACATTCGGACATCCGTATTCAATAGCCTTGTTAATCACACTACATTGGACATTCAGTGGACATTCACAAGTAAATATGCCATTAAAACAATACTTGCCTATTTTGATCGACTGTGAAAAATGTTGTAAGTTGACAATCGTTGGTTGTCAATATCATGTCACTGCTTAAAATTCGCAAACATTAATTTATTGCACATTTATTGGAAAGTCTGAATTTATCAGAAGTCCGAATGTGCGAATATAAAACCAACTTTACCCAAGTCACATGGAACTGCAACAATTATCATGGAATTACCATGGTAACATATCCATTTTTTATTGTAATATATTCAGAATTTATATATATAATATAATATATAATATATATATATATATATATATATATATATATATATATAATATATATGTGTGTGTGTGTGTATGTATGTTTTTTTTTATTAAAAAGGCAGCTATATATGTATAAAATATTATTTGAAGAATATTTAGTTTCTATTAAAAAAAAAAAAAAAAAAATGGAGCGATATCTTGTTTTTATGTTAGTGTAGAAAAAAAAATCTCCAGGCAACCAAATGTAATTTTGTAACAAAATTATTGTTTTTTAAAAAATAAATGTAATTTTACTCTGTTTATTAATGTTTTTACTCCACATTTGTGCAGTTTTTGGAGGATTTATCATATTTTTTCAATTTATATAAATATTTTTTATACAAAAACAGCTTTTTATGTAAAATTCACTTTATAAAAGACCCACATTTCTAACTTTCATTCATGGGGATAACGTGGATAATTTGACATGGTTTAGTGTGAGATTTTTGCCCATCTTTTGGAAAATACAGTTTTAAAAGTAAAAAAATGATCACTTTATCCAGTAGATGGCAGCAGAGCTCCACTATTTGCTGTTTGACTGACTGAAAGACATCTTTTCACAAGTATTTTTCAATTTGATTCACATCTAAATATTATGAAATCACAATTATCCATGTTATCCCCATGAATGAAAGTTAGAAATGTGGGTCTTTTATAAAGTGAATTTTGCATAAAAAGCTGTTTTTGTATAAAAACCTATTTAAAAAAATATTTTTTAATTTATTTATATAAATTGAAAAAATATGATAAATCCTCCAAAAACTGCACAAATGTGGAGTAAAAACATTAATAAACAGAGTAAAATTACATCGTTTAAAAAAAAAAAAAATTGTTGCCTGGTGTCTCTGGAGAGACCCTGAATGTACACACCAAACACAGACCGCACAAGGGTTAAATAAAGGTTTATTCATTCTTTTTTTTAATTTTATTTATTTTAATCATATTATAATCTTATTTTATATATATGTTTATTTATGTTTACATATGTTTACATGTTTTTTCCACTCCATTCTGGACCCAGTTTGGAAACCTCTGATATATTTAATATGTTTCACAGTTTTTAAGACACACACACACACACACACACACACACACACACACACACACACACACACACACACACACACACACTCTTGCTGTGTTTCAGTGAACACAACTTTGACATTGAGGCCCGTTTCACCACTTCATCATAAGCAGATTGTTTAGTGAGGGTTTTTGATTAATGTTGCCTCTTATTTCTCTTTCTTGTAGGTATTTATTTTGGATCTTGAACATGGATTTCCCGTAATGCTGAAGTGAAATCACTAATCCTCATTCCTGATCGCAGCGTACCAAAGAGAGCGTTGACGTGCTTCTGGAGCTGTACGGACCGAGGACCTACAGCTGGACGCTCTGGATCTGACTGAAGCGGATTTGATTTTTCCTGTTCCTGCAGAGATGTCAAGAGGTCCAGACGTCGGCTAATTAAAACCAGGAAACTATAAAACACTTGTTTGTTTCCCTGAGAGGTTGTTTTTGTGATTTCTTTTTGGCTCACCGACCCGGCCGTCGAGCGATGCTGCGGTTCAACAGGCATTTGTTATTCTACTGACTGGTCTTCCCCAATCAGAACTGCTCCTCCGTTGCCTCGGAATACAAATATTCCCGACGAGCGTTTGGGAAAGCGAGCGGGAGGCCGGAGAAGATTGAGCGTAGGCGGTGAGCTCCAGCATCTGGACTACCTGACGGAGAATGAGCTCATGGGGATGGACACCTTCATCCACCGCATCGACTCCACCGAGGTCATCTACCAGCCCCGACGCAAGCGCGCCAAGCTGATCGGGAAGTACCTGATGGGCGATCTGCTCGGGGAGGGATCGTACGGGAAGGTGAAGGAGATGTTGGACTCGGAGACTCTGTGTCGCAGAGCCGTTAAGATCCTGAAGAAGAAGAAACTCAGGAGAATTCCCAACGGAGAGGCCAATGTGAAAAAGTAAGAGCTTCATCTTTGATTTGTGACATCAGAATGAAAGGCACACCAAGGACGATAAGAGCTGCAGGACATTGACACAGATTTGATTCAGTTCTGGTCTCGGGTCGATTACATGATGAGGCATGATTTATTTCCAGGGCTCGAAACTAACTTTTTTTACTTGCCAGCACCAGCAAAAATTTAGGAGCAAGTTATATATATATATATATATATATATATATAATATATGTGTGTGTGTATATATATATATATATATATATATATATATAATATTAACAGATTTCTTTTATTTAAAAACAACTCCACATATTGTAGAGAAATGAAAACAGTAGTGATGCACTGATCATTTTTTTAACAAGCAAATTGGCCAATTTCGATTACCGTTGCCATTTTTTTTTTTTCTTTTTTTAAGCAAATTTATTTGTTGTTTATTTGCTCTATTACATATTAGGGATGTGCAACGATTATATATTACGAAATAATTATGTATATATAAATATACATGCATACATGTATAAATTTAAGAAATATATGCATGTTTAAATAAATATATATATTTATATATATTTTATATTACATATAAATATAAACATATTATATATAAATCTAACATTTTTCTTAAATATATACATGTATGTGTCTGTATTTATATATACATAATTATTATTCAGAGAACACACATATATTATGTAAACAGACTTTTATTTTGCAAACTATTAATCGCTGCACATCCCTATTACATACAGAAGCTTGTTTCCGCCACTAAATAAAAATAAAAAAGGTAACTGCGACTTTTTATCTCACAATTCTGACTTTTTCAATATAAACTCTCAATTGCGAGAAATAAGGTCAGAATCGTGAGTTATAAACTCACAATTGTGCGATATAAGCTCGAATGCTGACTTTTCTCGCAATTCTTTTTTCTCAGAATTGTGAGATATAAAATCCATTTCTGAGGAAAAAGAGTATGACTTTTTTTCTCAAAATTGTGAGTATCTCGCAATTCTGACTTTTTAACTCGCAATTGTGAGAAATAAAGTCAGAATTGTGAGATAAAAAATACTACCTTTTTTAATTTTTATTCAGTGGCGGAAACAAGCTTCCATAATTACAGGCCAAACCGGCCTTAAACAAAAATATCTGTAGCCATTTGAAATAAGAGGCAACCACTGCATTTTAATTATGTTCCAAACAAAGATACACACATGTAGCATGATCAGTTGTTTTTTATTTGAATTAGATTGTATAATTTCAAGTTTTAAAGTAAAAACAGAATAGTGTGACTTTAGATTTGTGAAATTAAGCTACATACAGTAAGACACACCTGCACAAAACAAAAACAGCACACGGACTGTATAAAAATGCAAATTCACTCTCTGACAGTAGGTGGCGCTTACAGACTTCGTAATATTTTCACACATTGTCTTTGGATGGCAGGCGCTACAAATAATGTTTAGTAAAGTTTTGTAAATGCATCAGCTGAAAACAGCACGGACTAAAAGATCGATCCAAATCGGTTCGTCAAAATGAGAATTGATTCTGTAAGAATAGTGTTCACACCACAACTATAACGATAACAGCACAGAGGAGCAATATCATTAGATGAACAATAAAAACACTGACAGCCAATCAGAATCCATTCTGCTCTACAGACACTGAACACAATGTTGTCATGCATTTTGAGGGTTCAGTGTGTTTATGGTCATCCGGTTTGAAATGTTTACTACAAACAAGGAGGTTTTTCAGATTGTCTGTTGTGGCGTTCTCTCCGAATTTACGATTCGTTAGCCGCTGGAAACCAAAAGTAACTCACTCCCGCTTTAAACATTTACTCCTTGAATTCTTGCACTCGGGAACAAAACAAGCCGACACCATTATGACTAAAAGTTTGCTATGTAGTATTTCCTACTAAAGCAAGGCGACTCTGGTAAGCGTATCCAGAGCAGACAGGTGGGAGTGGCCTTGGACAGCAACATGCCCAGTGCATTGTGGGTGTTGAAGTTTTCCTATTTGGCAAAAGGGAAGATGGCAGCCTTTTTAGCACAGATTTCAAAAATGGTTTTGCCTTTCTGCTGGTTAATGTCAAACGACTTTTAATCATTGTAATGCGGCCTTTCTCACTTAAAGCTGGTGGTTAACCATGAGAAAATCTACCGTTGTTCTTTTCTTCCCTTATTGAACATCCGTATGACGTCACATGACAGAAGTGAAATGTTCATGTTGACTTTGACTTCACTTTAGAAATGTCTCTCATCTTTAGTTTTCTGGAGGTGTTTTCTGACATTCTGTTCCTCCTGTGCTCTGAAATATCATCTTCTTGCTGTTTAATCACACAGAGCAGTTAAATTAATTAAAATAATGTGCAGTGAAGCCTCGGGCTTCTGCTTTAAATAGACGAGAGCTTTTGGACTGGCTTCAAAACCCTCGCATGCCAGGACACGTGTGTTTGGTCTGTCTTGGTCGAAAGTAAGACTGTTAGATGATTAGTCCACGTGTGTTGACCGTGAGAGAGACCAGATCAGAGCTACATAGACGGCACCCTAATAAGGCAGCATCCTATCTGAAATTAACCTCATTAATGATTGATTTAAAACACTCTACGTAGGCAGCGACTCGCACACGTCACATCGATCAAACTCCTCACGTGAAGCACGCTGTAAAACCCTTTAGAATATAGATAGGAATAAAGTTTGGTGTATGTAAAGATGTTGAAATGGAGATTTCTGACTCAAACTCATTGCCTGTAAAGATATGTATTAGAGCTGCATGATTAACCGTTAAAAGATTCAAACACCCACGTCATCTCATTCCTAAATGGCGATTCGCATGCGTCTGTTAAACCTTTGACAAAATCACACTGGAACATTCAGGTCTGCGTTCACGCTGCTGCTGAGCCAGAGAGAGCAGTTGTCATTCATGAAAAAGCTTCACAAGCAGTCTTTTCAACCACACAGTATCATTATTTCTGTGATACAAATATTCATATTATCACAGAAGTACTGGAATAAAAGTTTATAGTTCAGATATAATCACTGATGTCTACGGCAGCGATCAAAATCACCTTTTGAAAGTAACTTGGCACTTCAAATAACGATGGGTCGATTACATCGTTACACCAGTAGGTGGCGACAAGTGACTGTTAAAAATGTATTTGTCATTGAATCATTCATTCAAGAGATTTTTTTTTATCAAAAATGCTGATTAATCCAGTAAAGAAACAAATGAAGTTATGAGTGAGTCATTGAATCATTCATTCAACCTGATTGTTTCATTCAGACAAATTAAACATTTTAAATAGACTGCAGCAATTTTTTTTTTTTTTTTCAGAAAAATTACATGTTATTGCACTGCAAATGGATAAAGTGCAATAAAATGGATGTTTTTTTTTTCCCACTAGTCTGAAATAAGACATGTTATGGAAGCAAATAAGACCAAAATCTATTAAAAAAAAAAACCGTTTGCCTGAAGTCGTGTCTTAAACGTTTTGCAGTTTTTAAAAACGCGTCATCTCTCAGTTAATGAGTTTAAAGCATAAATTTCATCACTAGAATAGTACGCACTTCGGAAAATTTTTGTAACCGCGCAGGTCTCAATTGCACATTGAATTTATTTTCCGAGCCGTTGTTTCACAGTAGAAAACTAAACTAAAGAGACGGAACAATAACAACAGACGCCTGCATGGACAAGCGCTTGTGTGAGGGGGTTAAGAGATAGACGCAACTTTATTTCAAAAGTAGGGCTTTTTTAAATTATTATTATTAATTCAAATTTAATGTTTTGCCTCGATTTTATAATTTTTAAGTCTAGAAATCTGTTTTTTTTAGCCTATAAAACAGACTTGCACTACAACGGTATTTTTTTTTTTTTTGAAGTGACTCCAATCATATTTCAATAGGGCCCTATAATTTCCACGATCATAGAATCGCGGACAGAATCGCGGAATACATTCATAAAAACGGAATTTACTATATAACGCGGAATGTCACGGAATTTGTCAAATTTTTGATGAATGAATTAAAAGCAGGTCAGTACACTTAAATTAAATCGCGATATAGACTAGTGTCTGTGAATATTAAGCCGCAAAAAGACTATTTAAACATGAATCCTGCATGCCTGTGTGCCTCTGAAATTAATGATGTGGAAGCGCAGTACCTCACACCGCCTCACACACTCGTGCAGGGGCGCACGCACGCTGAAGCACGTGCGACGCTCGCTGTGTTTTCGTCCTCTGTCGCCTCACTATATGAATGCACGAATTCATCTCCAGAGCTGCTCTGAAAGTCACTTCATCAGCATTTAACTGCTTCGTTTGAGAAAACTACCATCATAAACACAGAAAACTCAAAGCTCTAGGCAAACCGTCAAAATAAAAGTTCGATTTAACTTGACAGAAACATTACTGTTGTACAGTAGAATTTAGATAAATTAATTTAACAATAAATTATTAAAATATATTTTTAAACAACAATCTCAGTGTTTCTTCCATGTTTTAATTTTAACAGTAAAGCTCTGTTGTGCAGCACATTGTTTGACAAAAAAAAAGTTTAATTTCATGATTAAAAGATAAATTAAATGGTATGCGTTCATTTGATTGCCAGAAAAATTTAAATACACAATAAAACTTATGAAAAAAAAATTCATAAAAATATATTTTTCAATTAATAAATATTGTTGTTTTTAAGAATTCAATTAATTAGACATGCTTTTGATTATTAAAATGGAATTAAACCATTAAAATGGAATCCAGAAAACAGAATTTGGTAAAAATAAAATTTGAGGGGAAAGAATAAAACGTTTATCATAGGGCCCTAAAAAAAAATGTAATTTTTTTGTTAAACTTTTATTAAATTGTTGGTAAATTGGACAAGATTCATTATTTCAATTAATTAGACATGCTTTTTGATTACTAAAATTTAATTTAACCATTAAAATGGAGTCAAAAAATAAATAAAACGGAAAAAAAACGGAATCCAGAAAAATTAAAACGGAAAAAACGGAATTTGGGAAAAAATAAAACGGATTTCATAGGGCCCTATTTCAAGCAATTCAAAGCCATCATGGTGAACAGTGCACATCTAAAGAGTCTCAGCTGAAGGAAATAATCCATTATTTGTCGGCTTTAATACATCAGCCAAATTTTCTTATTGGGCCGATAACGATAACATTAAAAATGAACATATATCGGTCGATACAGATATGGTGGCCGATATATAGTGCATCCCTATTAACAAACTTTGCAATTAGACATGTTGACAATTCAGCAATGATAACAGTTAAGACAAGAAAATGATCCGACCACCTGATCAACCGATCTCGTGTGACGTAGAACACATCGCTAGTCTTAAGCGGCTGAAATGTGTTTTTGCGTTGAAAAAAACAGACGTGGGCAGTGGAATGAGGGAAAAAAGCAAAGTTAACTTTTTTTTAACTTGACCGCCACGTTTTTAGATAATCATAATGTAGATACGTTTTTAAGTTGACTAGTTAAACATAAAAAAAATTAAATCATGAATCAGTCAATCGATTTTATTTTTTTGCCATATCGCCGTATTTAAAATAGTGCAAAGACATTTTTATCCATCATAACTTCTGGAGAAATACAGCGTCGTTAAAAACTATTGTACTTATTGTAATATGTTCAATTTAAATGTGCAAATTCATGCTACCGCAAGAATCTAGCAGTGTGTGTGTCCTTATATGGCTGCGGTTCATTGACAGCAGCGATTAGGCAGCAGGCCTCGACTGGCAGGCGCACACGGAACATGACGAGCATTGCATAACGTGTCCGCCGTTCCCATGGTCACGCCGGAGGAATGCGGCGGAGCCTCCGGCCTTGACCAGGGAACGAGGTCAGTGGAATACAGGAGAGCGAGACGCAGTAAAAGGAAACGGGAAGTGCATCAGCACGACTTCAGTGACATTGAGCATTAAAGAATGAAGCTCTGTTTGGCTAGCATGTGCTCAATGTGAGATAAAGACATCTTGTTGTTTTGGCCAGATTCTAAAGCAGCTTTGTGTGTGTGTACATGCTTTAAAGAAGGGAATCCCAGAATGCACGTGACGTGCTCAGTAGAAGAAACAAATGCAAGATAGTTGGCGAGAGATGTCACAAGAAATTAAATATTTAATGTAATTAATTAAGAAGCAGGAAAACATTATTTAGAAGTAATTAAATCTAATTTAAAATTAAATGTTTTGAGATTATTAAAGAAAATTCAAAGCAATTAATGCTTGGCTTTTCACAGCCAGTGACTACTGGAAGGAAAACATCTAAAATACACTGTTTTATTGCACGTGATCTATTTGCGTCTGTAGATTTCAATCTCAATCCATCTCTTTTACATATTCAAACACAACATTTCAGAAAACTTGTAATACAGACAATGTTTGCAATTCAAATGTAATCAGCTGTAGTTATATTTATTAGGTAATGTAATAAGTAAATGGTTCAGCGTGTTTTCTCAGTTCAGTGTGGTTGGCTGTTGTCCATGTCGGTCAGATGGCTGATAAACACATGCACATGCACTAGTGTGTGTTTGCATCAGCCTGCAGCTATTTTAGTCGTGTGGAAACACGGTCCGTCTCTCTGCTGATCACTACACATATTTCACTCGCTCACTCTTTCCTCATACTTTCATGTCTGTCTCAGAGTCGTCGTGTCCTGATGATGTTCAACTTTCAGTGAGATCAAAAGTCATGATTTGTCTGAATGTTCACTGACACTCTTAACAACAAAGGATCCAAATAGTGTTAATTTCATCAGCTATGTTTTAATATAGTCTTAGTACTGTGACAAATAGTTTTTAGTTTTTATCATATTTAGTAAGGGTGTGACGAGATCTTGTTGCATACAATATCAAAATCTGTCATGTTGTGGCAAGACCTTTTTCCAGGTATTGCATTATTTAGTTTTGTCTTTTACTGCATATTATAATTCATACTCAAAGTAGAATTTTGAGTGCTTTATTTAAAAAAAAAAAAAAGTCGATTAAACCACCGATGAGAATCTATGAACTGCATTATTAGACTTTTTTTTTTTTTTTAAGGCTGCACAATATATTAAAACCATTTAAAAATCATAATGTCGCATAGTGCTATAGTGAAATCACGAAGGCTGCGATACATTAATACATTTCTAAAACTTCATCACGATTTCAAAATAAAAGTTTAACCCCTCACTCTGAGTTTTATGGTTTAATGTCCACAAGTTTTTGTTCTAGAAATTACAGTGGCTCACATTTCTATCGTAAAGAAGTGGCCGACTAAGTGAAAATTTGAGTTAAATGTTGTTTGGCCAATATTAAAGAGTTAGTTCAACCAAAAATGAAAATTCTGTCATTTATTACTCACGCTCATGTCGCTCCACACCTGTAAGACCTTCGTTCATCTTCGGAAAACAAATTAAGATATTTTGATGAAATCCGTGAGCTCTCTGACCCCTCTACAATTACCACCGTCAAAGCCCAGAAAGGTACTAAGGACATCATTAAAATAGTCCATGTGACTGCAGTGGTTCGACCCTAATGTTATGAAACAACGAGAATACTTTTTGTCCGCAAAAAAACAAACAAAAATGACTTTATTCAACAATTTCTTCTTCCATGTCATTTTCCTACGCCGTTGACATTGTAAACACAGTGCGGCGCTTCCAGGTTCTACGTCAGAAAGTTTAAAGTGTTTGTTTTCCACGTGTTTGTGTTAGTTTTCCTAAATCTTGAAACTTTTAGTTTTACAAATGGGGAGATGAAAAAAAAAAAAGTTTTTGGTCATCACATTAAAAATAACATTTAAACTGGACAATATTTAGAGCTTTGAAGTGCTGGAAAAAAGTGTGAAGCACTTCACAGCTCTTGAAAGATGCTTGAATTTCACTCTGGAAAGGTTGTACGAACCCTGAAATGAATAATGTTAAAACATTTGACTTTCTGCCACAATACCATGATTACAGTTAGCGTTACTACTTTTTTCTCGTAAAACAAATTAAGATATTTTGATGAAGTCCGTGAGCTCTCTGACCCCTCCACAATTACCACCGTCAAAGCCCAGAAAGGTACTAAAGACATAATTAAAATAGTTCATGTGACTGCAGTGGTTCAACCCTAATCTTATGAAGCGACGAGAATACTTTTTGTGCACAAAAAACAAACAAAAATGACTTTATTCAACAATTTCTTCCATGTCATTTTCCTACGCCGTTGACGTTGTAAACACAGTGCAGCACTTCCAGGTTCTACGTCAAAAAGTTTTTGTTTTCCACGTCTTAGTTTTCCTAAATCTTGAAACTTTTTGTTTTACAAATGGGGACAACCTTTGAAGGATGAAAAAATAATGTTTTTGGTCATCACATTAAAAATAACATTTAAACTGGACAATATTTAGAGCTTTGACGTGCTGGAAAAAGTGTGAAGCTTGAAAAATGCTTGAATTTCACTTTGGAAAGGTTATACGAACCCTGAAATGAATAATGTTAAAACATTTGACTTTCTGCCACAATACCATGATTACAGTTAGCGTTACTGCATTAAATCCATGGTGAATGTTGGTGATTTGTGGACTGAAAAGCCTTCTATAACTCCATGTTTCTCCTGGTTTCCACGTCAGCACTGTTTGATCTGATTCCTGTGGTTTATAATTAGGGTTGCAATATTCTCGGAATTTTCAAAGCTGGAAACTTTCCATGGGAATTAATGGAAATTAATGGGAATAAACAGGGAATTTGCAAAATTATAGGTTAGCCTATAACAGGGTACTTAAATGTAGTTGAAAAGAACATCTTGCAGCATAATTTTGGTTAAAACAACCATATTTAATGCAATTTTAGTTTTACCCTGCACATTCCTCAGTCACATTCACACATCACATGACTTACTGCAGGGCTATTGAGGCCACACCCCCTGCATTCCCCAGTCCATAACATACACATTTCATCAAAAATACAGAAAAAACAGTAATATTGTGAAAATAACTACAATTTAAAATAATGGTTTTAATAAATACTTTTTTTCATGATTCTTTGATGAATACAAATTTAAAGAACAGCATTTATTTAAAATAGAAATATTTTGTAACAATATACACTACTGTTCAAAGTTTGGGGGTCAGTAATTTTTTTCTTTCTTTTTTTGAAAGAAATGAATACTTTTATTCAAGGATGTGTGAGATTGATAAACAAAAAGTGACATTAAATTGATATTGTTAGAAAAGATTTCTATTTTGAAAAAAATTCTGTTCTTTTTAACTTTTTGTTAATCAGTGAATCCTGAAAATAGTATTATAGTTACAAAAAATATTCATCAGCACAAAATTGATAATAACTGTGTATCAAATCGGCATATTGGAATGATTTCTGAAGGATCATGTGACACTGAAATAACACATAACAATTGCTGCAATGAAATATATTTATTATTTTACATATTTACTAAATTAAATTAATTGAATGTGAAAAAATTCATGTTATTACCAGACAAAATGTTTATATTTGTTTTTATATGATACTTTTTATATAAATATTATAAATTTATATAAATTTCCCCAAATTTTCAATTAATTCCCATAAATTCCTGATAAGTTTGCAAATTGGAATATTTCCAAAATTCCCCAGGTTAAGTTCCCGTGGAAATTTACCGGAAACTTTCCGCCCCTTCGCAACCCTATTTATAATAGAGAATTCTGTGCTGAATTTGAATACTTCTCACTAGATCTCACTGCGATGTTATTAATTCTGCAGCAAATTCGAATGTTTTGCATGTTGAATTATCCGTCAGTGTTTTTATGATGCATTAAATGGCGTGTGATCGTCATCAGGTTGTTGTTGCTGCGTCTACATTCAGATGTGTTTTGTTGTTCTCCTGCAGGGAGATTCAGCTGCTAAGACGACTACAGCACAAAAATGTCATCCAGCTGGTGGACGTGCTGTACAACGAAGAGAAGCAGAAAATATATCCTTTACACCGAGTGTGTGTGTGTGTGTGTGATGCGCATGGATGCATGTGTGATGCGGATGTGACTAAGCATGCTGTGCTGCGTCAGTGTCCCAGCATTCAGCCTCTCCGTCTTCAGCACTCAGTGTCTCAGTTTGACGAATGCTCAAATGACCTGCTGAATTTGCCATACGTGCAGTATTGAGTTGCTGTACCCCACAATGCAGTGCTTTCAACGGGACCTTCCAATTCCAGTGCGTCTTGTTTTTTGCTCACGTTCTGCTTTTGTAGTGTTTGAAACAGAACACAAGCGTATGATTTACTGACTACTAGTGGTCGACTGATATATCGCCAAGGCTGATGTGTCACATGCAGGACTTTTATTTTGAAAGCATTGAGAACACTTTTATGCTCCCATCTTCATTAGTGCATATCGATCACCCTGATACTGTCTGACAAACAGATCGTCCAGCGGTTGATCATCTCAGAAATGTATTTTGTATTTGTATAAACTTTTGTCTTTCATGCAGACTCTCTTCATGTTTTTGCATGATGATGCATTTAAAAGTTAATGACCAAACGTATCCTTATAAAAGTTCACAGTGCTGTTCCAGATTAAATATAATGGGGTTAACATTGAATAAATATCTTGATACTGATTATTAATCACTCAAACCCCTTTATCTAAACCTCTCTACTTAATAGTTGGTCTCGCACATCCGCCATGTTTGTACTTTTTTAACACTTTTTATAGTTCTGATCATATCCTCGTCCAACACGCAATGGGTTGTGGGCAATATTAGCCATTAGAGTGTGAAATAGATCTGCACTTCGGATTCTAACTGGAAAAAGTAGACCATCTGGTTATCTTTGGAATACTCATTTCAACATATTAAGATTTGGGATACACTAATTCTGATTTTGAATTGGGAAGCATCTTTAGTCAAGAATGGAAATGGAATGGAAGGGGGAGTGTGTTGCATTGGGGTTCTTTTGGCACTAATTAGTTGTTTATTTTAGTATTATTATATTTTATATACTGTTGTAAGTTTTGATTAGCATTCTTAGTTTTTGTATGTTTTTGTTTGGCTTTTAGCTTCCTTTTTTCCTTTTTTTAAAGTTATTTCCAGGTAATAATTTAGTGCTTCAACTAATAATCTACATTTAAACATACATTTTGCCCTAATATACATTTTAAATATAAAAGATATCATTTATATTTTATTTCAGCTTTTTTTGAAGAAAATAGTTATGTTCAAAAACTTTTTATTAAAGCAGATGTTATTTCAAAAAGAAAATAGATTACAAAACATGTTTTATATTTTTAAAGACCAAAACAAATACTACATAAAAATAAAAATAAATAAATAAGTAAAATAAATAAGAAATACAAAACATCATAAAATAAATACAACTAGAAAATGATAGTCATAATAATACAAATAGATAATAGATATATATAATAAAATATATATACATTATCATATATTAACTAGGAGGTAGAATATTAAGAGACTTGAAGTAATCTATATTTATTGAAAAAATGACTTTTTTCCCAGAACATCTTATTTTTTCCAGTTTCAAAAAAAAAACATGGTATCCACTATCCTTTGAATGATGACCCTGGTCTCGTGTCAAGTCCTCTGAAGTGTTTTCACACAGGCTGACGTATGTATTGTGGAAAGCGCTATACAAATAAATGTGAATTGACGTGACGTGTTGTGTGATTTTGGTTGGTTGTTCCTTGACCGCTGGCTCACGTATATGGTGATGGAGTATTGTGTCTGTGGAATGCAAGAAATGTTGGATAGCGTTCCAGAGAAAAGATTTCCAGTATTTCAAGCTCACGGGTGAGATAAAACACACACTTCTCTGAAAACACACTGCACTGCGTCTCTGATGCATCACCGTCTGTCACTTTGATGGACTTTAGATGATCCATCATGGTCTGCTTTTAGCTTTTTGATATTTGTTTCATTTCTTTCACACATTAATCACACATTTGTTCTTCCCGTGTCTCTTTCAGGTACTTTTGCCAGCTTCTGGATGGTCTTGAATACTTGCACAGCCAGGGAATTGTACACAAAGATATTAAACCAGGGAATTTGCTGCTCACTACAGACGGGGCGTTGAAGATCTCTGACTTGGGTGTAGCAGAGGTGAGACGCCCGTCTGCGTTCTTGTGTCCACTTCTCTTAAAGTCGGCATGAAGGAGAAGTTGCGCTGGTCTTTTCTTCTCTATTGTGCCGTATATCCGAATTAAGTGCTTTGCAAACAAGAACAAATGTAGGGCGGGGCTTGATTTTGATTGGATGGTTGAGGTTTGCTATTGGTGGATCTCATGTGAGTGACAGGTTGCCCCGCCCTCATCATCAGAGAAGAGAAGAGATGCTGATTCAAGATTATGAGGAGCATGAATTTAACACAATTATGATGTGCACCGATAAATCATTAATAATAAACCCTGCAATATTCTATAAAAAAAAAATATATGATTTTGATCGTTGTCAGTGTAGTAAACACTGAAAGAGGAAATTCAGAAGGAAGATCTTGAGAAGCGTAAACAGACTGTATGCGTTTATCTCTGACCTTTGACCTCCAGGCACTCCACCCCTTTGCGGAGGACGACACGTGTCGGACGAGCCAGGGGTCGCCAGCGTTTCAGCCACCAGAGATCGCCAACGGCCTGGACACGTTTTCAGGGTTTAAGGTGGACATCTGGTCTGCTGGGGTCACACTGTGAGTTCATCTCAGACTCCATCAGCAGCGCAGCTTCATGTTGTTGGTGATGCAAACATACTGTGGTTTATTGTAAACAGAGCTGGTGGGCGGAGTCAGACTCAATAGAGTGCATCAGTGCCCGCCCACTTTTCCCCATAGAGCTTTTTAAAAAAGTCCTCGTTAAAGCGTGATAAGCCATGAACCAAACCAGCCAGCTACGAGGAACATCACAAAGTTTGGTTTGAAGCAAAAAAATCCCATGATGCACTGCCAATGACAATCTAGAGGTGAAATAAAATCTATCACTGATGCGTCACTATCACTGATGAGTTTGTTTTGACACGTGATGTGAGGCTGCGCGCTGCACAGAGCGGGACACTTCAAAAACTGATTTAAAACAGACAACAAAATGCTATGTTATACAGTGTACACTACAGTACATGCTTTCATATCATTATAAAGTAATTAGTGTGTTGAGTAGATGCTGCATTAGTGGAGAACAGCAGTATGTTTGCCGTCGCGGCTGAGAGGACGCTAACATTGGTATCTCAAGCGGTTAAAACAAACACCAACTGTTTAATGTCACGATTGTTTCCATTCATTTGCATTAGTTTATATCCATTTGTTCGCTGTTATGCATTCATTATCCAGCGAAGCTGCACATTTAAACTGTAAACCCTCATCATGCAGCGACAGAAACATAACACATCAGAAATGTATTCAATTTCAGTTCTTTTATCGGCACTGTAACACATATTTTGATTAGATAATCAAGTTTTCTAAAATAGAGGCAAATAATGTGTGAAAGTATACATACACTACCGTTCAAAAGTTTGGGATCGGTAACATTTTTAATGTTTTATAAAGAAGTTTCATCTGCTCACCAAGGCTGCATTTATTTAATTAAAAATACAGTAAAATCAGTAATATTGTGAAATATTATTACAATTAAATAACTGTTTTCTATTGAAATATAGAAAGTGTAATTTATTCCTGTGATCAAAGCTGAATTTTCAGCATCATTACTCCAGTCTTCAGTGTCACATGATCCTTCAGAAATCATTCTAATATGATGATTTGCTGCTCAAGAAACATTTATTGTGCACAGATGTGCAAAATATTTGTGTACAATATTTTTTTTCAGGATTATTTGATGAATAGAAAGTTCAAAAGAACAGTGTTTATCTGAAATCTAATCTTTTGTTACATTTTAAATGTCTTTACTGCCACTTTTGATTGATTTAATGCATCCTTGCTGAAAAAAAATATTAATTTCTTTAAATTCTTCTCAAAAAAATAAAAATTCTTACTGACCCCAAACTTTTGAACGGTGGTGGATAATGTTACAAAAGCTTTGTATTTCAGATAAATGCTGTTCTTTTGAACTTTCTATTCATCAAGGAATCCTGAAAAAACTGTTTTTAACATTGATAATAATCATAAATGTTTCTTGAGCAGCAAATCATCATATCAGAATGATTTCTGTAGGATCATGTGACACTGAAGACTGGAGTAATGATGCTGAAAATTCAGCTTTTCCAACAAAGAAATAAATTACATTTTATATTATATTCCAATAGAAAACAGTTATTTTAAATTGTAATAATATTTCACAATATTACTGTTTTTACTGTATTTTTAATTAAATAAATGTAGCCTTGGTGAGCAGACGAAACTTCTTTTAAAAATATTAAAAATCTTACCGATCCCAAACTTTTGAACGGTAGTGTATAAGAGACCCATGCAATGCCTTTGTGTGTAAAGATGGTCATTTTTAAGCATGACTCTTTGGATTTATATGAAATGGAAACACTTTACAATAAGAGTCTTGTAACATTAAATAAGGTTAATAAAATATTGTTCATTGTTAATTTCAACATTTACATTTAACATTTAAAGTTGTCTCTTACATTAGTTATAATGCATTATTAATTAACATGAACGATCAATGTATAATTAATATATTAGTATTTTTTATATTTAAAAATTACTATTTTTTTTAATTCATAGAAACAATGTAAGAAAGAGTTAAAACTGAACACAATCTTGCTGCTCAAACTGTGTATAGAACAATTTTTAATATTTTTTTGTATTTTACATTTACTTGTACTTTTACTTTCAATACTTAAGTACGTTTAATATCAAAAAAATACTTTTCGTGCTTAAGTACAAAAAATATCACATACTTTAAAACTTTTACTCAAGTAGCATTCTAACAGTGACTTAACTTCTACCAAAGTCATTTTCTGGTAAGATATCTATACTTTTACTCAAGTATGGTTTTCGAGTACTTTATGGAGAATATGGAGTATTTACTTCCGGAATCAGACAGTCGCTCTCTATAAGACGCTCTGATTCCTTGCTTGTGAAACTAAACAGAGTTTTCTCATTTTCTCTCTTGCGTTTGAATGTGTTCTGATGTCATTGAAGCCAGTAACCCACAATACCTTTCTCTTTCCCACTCACAGATACAACATAACGACGAGCCTGTACCCGTTTGAAGGGGACAACATCTATAAGCTATTTGAGAACATTGGGAAGGGTGACTACACTATTCCGGAGGAGTGCGGCCCGCTGCTCTCAGACCTGTTGAGAGGTGAGCGCGTTAAACCACACGACTCGTTTGACTTTTAGCTCACCCAAAAAATGAACATTTACTCACCCTCAAGATATAAGTGATTTGGATGGCCTGAGGATGAGGGTTTCATTTTTGGGTGAACTATCCCTTTAATATTTCTGCTCATAAATACAGCTGTGGTATCTGGCAATCATTCAGTCATTCTGTGATTTATAGAAATGCATCCTGAGTTCAGGTTAAAGATGATGATTATTAATGTGCTTTACCTTATTGTGCACGATCAGCATTGTTATTTTTCTTGGCTGTGCTGTAATTCATAGCTTTGACCTTTAGATGGCGACATTGTGACATTAATGTTCAGCACTGATGTTGTGTTTGAGAGCATCATTATCACAATCTCAGCGAACACTGATGAACTTCAACGCAGCAGACACACACACACACACACACACTGCTGTTCCTTCATCTGACGTGTTTTTATCTGCAGGGATGCTGGAATATGATCCTGTGAAGAGGTTTTCAATACAGCGCATCAGACAACACAAGTGAGTCCATCAGTCCTCATTCTGACAGACACAGTCCAGAACTGACATAATTCTTGTCATTCAGATGACCTGCTGATTAGTTAAATAGGAAAATATGAGACCTGTTATACCAGTCTTGATGTTGTTTTTGGGCTCTACTAGAACAGGTTGATTATTTTCCTCATATTCTCCATTGTTGCAGCTCCTCTCTTCCCAGTCTGTCAGTAACGCTCTGTTTAGTTCCTGTCTCTATGAAGCCCCTCCTTCTGTGTGCTCTGATTGGTTGGCTGGAGCAGTGTGTTGTGATTGTGTTTGGGAAATGTCCCGCCCCTTACCATAACCGCCAGTTTCAACACACTAACTACTACTCAACCAGCCCCCCTTTATTTCTGTTTTTCGCCTCTTTATTAAGTATGAGACATTCAGATTCAGTAAAGACAATAGTGTCAATGTTCGGCTCGATGTTGCAAAATTCGTATCATTTTCAGAACACTGTTCATTTTTTTCCTCCTCAAAAGACAGTAATTCGGACAGAAACATTTAGTTCACTGGAATCATTAAGTGGAAACAGAATCAGTGAATTCCATTTGATTCCAGTGAACACGGATTACGTGAACACAAAGCTGGGAGTGGGAGGAAGAGGAAGTGGAGAATAGTGAGAGTGGGAGAGATGAGCTAGAAAATAAACATGGCCTGGATTTGAGGAGATCTTCAGGATGAGGTAACTGATGCGGTTTCCATGGATACGGAAGAGCTCGCGAAGACGTGCAGAAATGATGTTTGATTCACCTGAGGACAGTGTTGGTCTGAGATGTTAGAATGATTTCTGAAGGATCATGTGACACTGAAGACTGGAGTAATGATGCTGAAAATTCAGCTTTGATCACAGGAATAAATTATACTTTACTATATATTCACATAGAAAACAGCTGATTTACATTGGAATAATATTTCACATTTTTACTGTATTTTTGATCAGCCTTGGTGAGCAGAAGAGACTTTCAAAAACATAAAAAAATCATAATTATTCCATCTTTTAGCTGGTGAGCAGCAGGTGAAACTAATGTAATTACACTTCAAAAACACTAAAATCATCCACTTCTATGATTCTTTATACATATAAATGAAGAAACATTGAAGAAGTGGATGATTTGAGTGTTTTTTGAAGAGTAATTACACAAGTTTGACCTGCTTTAAATGATATTAATCAACTGTGTTTAGACTTTATTTGATGGGTGATCAGTCTTACATTTCACATTCAAATTGCAACTGGCCACAGATGATCCCCAACAGTTATTTCCTCTTCCTGTTTAGCTGGGTCCGTAAGAAACACCCGCCCTCGGAGCCGCCCGTCCCCATCCCGCCCAGCGCAGAAATACGGGACCCCTGGCGCAGCATGACAGTTGTGCCGTACCTGGAGGATCTCCATGGTTACGCTGAGGAAGAGGATGATGACGAGCTGTTCGATGGGGAAGATGACATCATATACACTCAGGACTTCACGGTACCAGGTAAGCGGGTCACAGGGGGCGGAGTCTAATTGACACATTTACGTTTGTGTAGTCTGCATGTGCACAGAGGCCTGTTTGAGGGTCAAGACTTGGTTTTAGGGATCAGGTTATAATGAGGTTAAAGGATTAGTTCACTTCAGAATGACAATTTCCTGGTAATTTACTCTCCTCCATGTCATCCAAGATGTTCATGTGTTTCTTTCTTCAGTCGAAAAGAAATGTAAGGAAATCATTCCAGGATTTTTCTCCATATAGTGGACTTCACTGGGGTTCAACGGGTTGAAGGTCCAAATGTCAGTTTCAGTGCAGCTTCAAAGAGCTCTACATGATCCCAGACGAGGAATAAGAGTCTGATCTAGAGAAACCAGACAGGAAGTGTTAGAGTAGGTAGTGTGTTCGTCACTAAACCTCCAGACGTGTTGTTTTGAACAGGGCAGGTTCCGGAGGATGAGGAGGATGAGGAAGAGCGCGCTCCGGAGCGCACCTGTGCTGTGGCCAAGCCGGTGTGTGTGAACGGGACGGAGTCGGCGGCACTGAAACCCAAATCCGAGCGGCGCTCCAGCTCTTCCTCCAATCCATCCAGGAAGGGCATTTCTGCCGCCAGCAAGATCCGCAAACTTTCCACCTGCAAGCAGCAATGACCCGATCCGGCTGTTGTGCTGCACACCTGCGCCTCCTCTGTACAGGTGAGAGACCACTGCAAATCCAGCAAAAGATGAAGAGATGCTCCTCATCATGTGCTTGTCACGTCTCTTCTGCAAAAATACAGTGAAATATTATTCCAGTGTAAATCAGCTGTTTTCTATGTGAATATAGAGTAAAGTATAATTTATTCCTGTGAGTTTTCAGCATCATTACTCCAGTCTTCAGTGTCACACTTTCAAACTTAACTCTCTGGAGTCCGTTAACGTGCCGGCGCGTTTTGCAGGATTTTTTTCACATTGCAGCAAAACAGACTTAAAATACTCCGTCATTTCTTGTCATAGAGACATAAGTAATATATCAATTGAAACTATAGAATGTCTTCTTTTATTTGTGTACACTCAGAGTAAAAACACAATGTTGTGCTTTTTGTAAAATAAAGAAAACTAACATGATGCATGATCTCTCGTCTCCCTCTGAACGAACTCCAATCTGATAGTTCTCAGAAAATGAACTGTAACTTATGAATACTAATGACAAAAAAAATGACACTTACGTCTAAAGAAACGTGAAATGTCAGGTTTTAAATCGTGCAAGTCAAATCGAAAACAAACATTCTGTGTTTATGTAATCTGTATGAAAAGAGAGCCATGTCAGAAGTCTGTGATTCAGCTCATTATCCGCTAATGCGGCCACGCCCACGGAGCCAGCGCTATTCAGACGCAAATTCAGAGGCAATACATGCAGATCGTCTCAATCGTGTATTTATTGTCCTGAAAAGTGTTTATTTGGATGGTAAAGCCATGGTTAGCGATCTCTAGAAAATGCCGTTAGTTCCTAGTTCCTTTTCTTCTTTATATGAATTTGTGGCCTAAAGGTGTACAGAGCGCCTCCGGCTGCAAGTATGAATTAAAAACACAGTATCCAGCACTCATAGTGATGACAATAAATATTACTTCTCAGTATAGAAAATTGACATAAATATATAAGAATCCATCAATATTTCTCCAAATGTGCATGCTTTTAAGCTAAAACCTATATGAAATGCCATAGAGGTAACATAATTGTTCAGACACTTTGCATCACAGAAATACATTATATTTTAAAGATATAATAGAATACCATTATTTAAATTGTAAATAATTTCACAGTATTGCTGTTTATGATGAGCTGAGACATGATTACAGAGGGTTTTTTCACAGCCTACCTGACTGAAAGGCCTCATTAATATGCAAGTCATTTCAGGTCATTATTATGTGATTCTTTGTCTTCTCAGGTGTAAATGGCCCATTATTCATGATGATTCACGCCTCCACGCATACTGTGTTTCTTGACAAAAAGTGTCTTACAAAAACTAAATCAATATATGTTTTATATGAAGGAGTAGTCAGCATAATTTTTACATAATTCTGAAGCAAAACTCTAGTCTACAACCTCCAATACCCAGAAGTCTTGTGAACACAGATTTATATATATATTTTGGCTTTATTTCAGTGACTTTTTGTTTTTTCAATAACCACGCATAAACATTATTCCTTCAAAACACAAACGTGTACATACATGTTCCTCACATATTATTGTAGCCTAGTTTGTGCTGAATATAGTGTAATGACACTTTTGTCATTTATATGTTTATGAACAACTGAAAAAAGCACAAATGTCAGGGCATGTCAAAACTTCTCCAGGCCCCAAATCAGCCTCAGACTCCAGAGGGTTAAAATCTTCAAACTTCCAGCTTTTTAAAACTACTTCAGACTTTCTGGTCAAACATCAGCATTTGTCATGATGAACTTTTTTATCTGGTTTTAAATTGTAATTTTTTTTCAAAAATTTTACTATATTTTTGATCAAATAAATGACGTCTTGTTCTAGGTCTGCCATCCAATAGTCGACTAAACGGGAAGTGTGTGTGTGTGTGTTCAGGGTGGGGTTCCTCTCATGCTGATGAGATGCCGCAGTGAATGTGATGACTCAGTCTTCTTCCATCGCTCTCTCTCTCTCTGTGTTGTGATTGGACTCTCAGTGTTCAGTGCTCATGGCTGATGGAGCCGGTGACTCAGACTCTTCTCTCTGCGTCTGTCTATATATAGCGCTCTGGAGCGCTCTCATCTTCAGCTCTGCTCGATTGGATGCAGTTGGATGGAAACCTGTTTACACTTTCATCTCGCAAAGGCCTCAAATAACAACGTGTAACGAGAACGGCGCATAATGAATCTAAAGCAGGTCGCGCTGATGCTTACAGGATTGATCGTGATAGAAATCATCATTTGATGAGAATTTGCAGTAAAATGTCTAATTTTTCACTCTAATATGAGGAAAATGTTATTGTCATTAATACAGTAATACATTTTTTTTGGACGCAGTTTTTATAATTAAAATGAACAAATACCATGCTGTATAAGTACATTTTTTTTTTATATTTAAAAAATATTTAAAATTAAATTTTTTATATATATATATATATATATATATATATATATATATATATATATATATATATATATATATAATGCTCTAATATAATATGAAATAAGCTTGGTTTTCTTTATGCAAATATTTTGATTTTGGGATGAAATTAGAGATACTCAATATATCGGACACCATATCGGTATCTGTTCATTTTTAATGTTATCGTTATCAACCCAATAAGAAGATATTAAGCTGATAAATAATGGATTATTTCCTTCAGCTGAGACACTTCAGATGCACACTGTTCACCGTTATGGTTATGAATTGCTTGAAATATGATTGAAATCACTACAAAAAGGAAAATACAGTTTAGTGTAACATGTGCAAGTCTGTCATATAAGCTACATAACACTATAATTGGGACATGGCTTTCAATGGTGAGACTTTTGTTTTTGTAATCAGGCTCTCAAAAATGATTTTGATTTAGATTTATCAGCCAATATATCGCTTATCTGCTTTCAAATATAAAGAATTATCGGTATCAGCCAAAATTTTCATATCGGTCAATGTTAGGTTGTAAGCTTTTAATATTTATTTTTTTATTATTATTATTACCTCATCAGAGCTTTGAATCAGTGACATTTTGTCGAAAACATCCGAGAACAATTTCTTTTTGTACTAGCGATTTATACCATTTTACAAATAAAACAATTCAAATAAGTATAAATATGTAACATTAAGAAAAATATTATATTTTTAATAATTTTTAATCAAATGTGAAATTTTAGAATAGACTGATAGTAAAACCTCCTTTTATTTACAACTTTGGAAAATCGTTGTTTTCCAGTGTTTGTTTCTGCTCTTACTGAACGATCAGCTGATTGGTTCTGTTGTGTTAATGCAGTCACTCCGTCAGACGTTCCCTCATTAGTCTTTGTTCTCTCTCTCTCTTCTCCACAGGTTTATGTTGTTTCCCAGCAGTTGATACTGAACGCTGTTCCCGACGCACATTTTTCTGCCATGATGATGAACTCAAACACGGTGCCAGGACACTCGTTTCTCTCGTCTGTCTCGATCTGGAAGGGACTGACTTGACTTGAGAATGCTGTTCCCACAATCCTCCTCTGTCACTGAGGATCATCCGTTCGGTTTCTCCTCGCGCCTCGATCCCCATCAGCACCCGAAGACGTGTGGACGACGCACCTTCCGTTTAGTTTTAGACCGTCTTTTAATTTACAGTTATTACCTGCAGTTTAAGTGCAGATGGTTTGATGTAAAGAATGACATCAGTTATTGTAGAGAAAATATGCTGCAGATGATGATGATGATGATGATTATACCAATGTTAAAAACTAAAAACTGCATGCTGTGACGCGTTCGGAGAGGACGGTGGACGGA
This sequence comes from Culter alburnus, assembly GCA_028476615.1. NCBI lineage: Eukaryota > Metazoa > Chordata > Actinopteri > Cypriniformes > Xenocyprididae > Culter > Culter alburnus. The sequence goes on from JAOTNS010003904.1 coordinate 727,913, forward strand.
GAGCTGCTCGCCGCAGGACGTTTGGGTTCATTTTTCCCCATTTGGTTTGTTTTTCCCGATAAATATTTTTTAAGTATTATTTATATAAAACACATCCCAACTGAAGCTGAGGCTCATGGTCCTTTATTTGCATGCTTGTATGATTGGAAAAAGGAGTTTAGCCACAACAAGGTTGGATGGGAAGTATTGGACGTTTTGCTTAACCATTAATGTTTTGCTGCTTTCACGTCATAATTACCGTAATTTCAAGATGCCAACATGTGACATTCTACTCGTCGGTCACTTTTGAGTGCACTTTTAAATACAATCTGAAAAATCTAGAGGTTTGAGTCTGGAATTTTGAAATTGAAAATGTACAGGACTAGCCCATACATTAAAGATATATAATCTCACTGAACCTAAAATGTTTAACTTGAACATTCTGTGAAACATCTCACTTTCCGCTCTACATAAAGAGACACGTGGATGAATAGATGATGGCAGATCGGTCAGGCTTTAGTGAAGTATCCGCAGTCTGTTCTTCTGTGTGTGTCATCAGTGTTTCTGCATGCAGGACTCGAACACATTGACTCATCCGTGACGCCTTCAGCTGCTCAAACACTGAGCCTTTGATCTTCTGCTCCAGCTGCCGTTACGCATCTTCAGCATCTTCACGTTCTGCAGGGTTTGGCTGTTCTGCACATCTTCAGATCTTAAAGTGAGCAAGTGTTCCCATGGGCAGTGTGATCTATACGCAAACCATCTAAGAAACAAATGAGCCCAGAACAGATTTTAAAAAATAACATCGTTGAGACTCTGGATTCTGATTGGATGAGCCGTGGTTGTATAATTACTGGTAAACTGTTGCATCACGTTACTTAACCATCATTCAGATACTATTATAGTTTGTATTAACATTTCTTTTTTGTCATTTAAAAAAAAAAAAAATTTAAAAGGGCCATGACATGAGAAATAAATTGACCTTGATCTTCTGACATATAAGAGGTCTTTGCACCATTAAAACATCCGGCAAGTTTCAGAGCTTAAAAGGCCAAAGTATTTATTTAATAAAGCTCCAAAATTGGCTTCTTTTTGATATTACGGGATCTGTGATGTCACATGGGCAAATATATTTGCATATGACTGCCTCCAGAGCAAGCCATCGAACCTGTCCACTGGTGAAATAGGCTCCACCCACTGATACCATAAGCCACGCCCACTGGTGATGTGAGCGTCACGTCAAAAGCAAATAGAAGTCATTATAATGACTGATGCTGTCTACACTGATACAGATCCAGTGCGTTCAGTTTCTGACACACTCCACACGCTTGAGTCTGTCGACAACAGGACAAATGCATCCAGTTTAAACAGCTTAAAAATAATTTTTCTTCATATACACAATTTATTTATATATATCCAGCTGTTTAAACTGGATGCGTCAAAGCGAACGTTCTTCAACTCTTCCATTTTTAGCGAAAAAATTTAAAACCTGGTTCAGAATAAAACCACATTTTTTGATCCCACCAAATCTAAGTGAAGATGTTTGTTTGACCTTCGACGGCTCACACTGATGCCCTTTAGCACTAGTTTGGCTTTGGTGAGAATTTCTTCATCTGTTTTCATCTCAGAATGACTCTCATCAGATCATCGGAAGATCAAGATCCTCACCTCAACATCTTTTAGCATTTTAGTTTTATTAATTTATTTATTTCCAGTTTATAATTTTAGTGCTTCAACTTAAACTTATTTCAGTTAACATTTCACATTTTTTTGCTTGAAGTTTTTCAACTAATATCTATATTTTATTTTATTTCAGCTTCATTTTAATTAACAGAAATGTTTTAGTTTTAGGTGGCAATAATAACCCTGCATTGCAGTAATGACATTTAATGAGCAAAATGTCAATTAAACATGTCTCAACGCAAAAATTGGCTTTTTTTTTTTATTTTTGTTAGTGGTGAAATCAAGCTCAGATTTTTTGAGAGATTCACTCTACAGGAAGTGATGTCATGGATGGCTGAGGCTGGTGGAAACCTCTTCATTATTTTTAGAGCTGCAGGAAACTCTTTCTTTACACGATTAATTCAAGAATCTGCTATTATTATTGTGAGAGGAAAAGGCAAGAATCAGCAGAGCTGTGGCGGTTCATCTCTGGCGTGTGACCTCTGGCCAGTTACACGGCTGTTTCCATGGCAACGACCCCTTTATACCGCCAATACCAAGAGTTCAGTTCCACAGAAAAACATTTTTGTAGATCATTTTTGAGTGAACGAACCCTTTAAACTACCCAACATGCTTCTACCAGTTTGCTATAGGCCAATATTTGGAGGTTAAAGTAATGGTTTACCATGAGCCTTTTTAAGGAATCACTTCTGTTTCCAAACAATTCCAGATTTTTACAAATATTTTGATTGAAATTTGAGTCGTCAAAAAAAAAAAAAAAAAAAAAAAATCATCATTTAATTCAACATACATGTGTACGTCTCATTTGCTTTGTGATTTAAATCAGTCAACCTGATTTTTTTCCCCCACAAAAAACATGATTTTTGCATAAAACCAACAAAATTACCTTTATTGAAAAGGAATTATCATTCAAAAATGGCCATTCAGAGTGATGTAGATGTACATGTATATACAATTTTCCTACAGCCTACCCTGCGTTCTCCAATGCAAAACATGATCTGAATGTCATAGTAAAACTATGGTCATAAATCTGTCATGTATGATATGAAAAACTGATATTGAGGCTGATATTCTTAGCATTAATGTTTTAGTAAAGTTGTGATGTTCTGGACAGTGCATTATGGGATATATAAGCATAGGTGATGATAGGAGTTTATTCGATGATCTCAACCTTCATGGTTCGAAGCACATCACAGAAAGTGTGATCTAGATCGGTTTAATTAGAAATGATCAGTTCTGATTTCTGAAACGCAACTCAAAGCAACAAATGGCTGCCGCTTGTTTCACAGTGAAAGTTCATTTATCTATAGTCCCTTAGAAGATAGATGAAGTTCAAATCCTGCTAAATGAGGTTTTCTAGCATTTCACCCTGGGTCAGTATGGATGCATTCATATTGTTCAAACTCTTATATTTTTTTAAAGGTGAAGTGTGTAATTTCTGTCACTAAACAGACTCGCTAAAATAATTACTGCTTTTCATTGGTCAGCGCTTATGCAGGTGCTGGTCATATAATTAGAATATCATCAAAAAGTTGATTTATTTCACTAATTCCATCAAAAAGTGAAACTTGTATATTATATTCATTCATTACACACAGACTGATATATTTCAAATGTTTATTTCTTTTAATTTTGATGATTATAACTGACAACTAAGGAAATCTCAAATTCAGTATCTCAGAAAATTAGAATACTGTAAAAAGGTTCAATACTGAAGACACCTGGTGCCACACTCTAATCAGCTAATTAACTCAAAACACCTGCAAAGGCCTTTAAATGGTCTCTCAGTCTAGTTCTGTAGGCAACACAATCATGGGGAAGACTGCTGACTTGACAGTTGTCCAAAAGACGACCATTGACACCTTGCACAGGAGGGCAAGACACAAAAGGTCATTGCAAAAGAGGCTGGCTGTTCACAGAGCTCTGTGTCCAAGCACATTAATAGAGAGGCAAGGGAAGGAAAAGATGTGGTAGAAAAAAAAGTGTACAAGCAATAGGGATAACCGCACCCTGGAGAGGATTGTGAAACAAAACCCATTCAAAAATGTGGGGGAGATTCACAAAGAGTGGACTGCAGCTGGAGTCAGTGCTTCAAGAACCACTACGCACAGAAGTATGCAAGATATGGGTTTCAGCTGTCACATTCCTTGTGTCAAGCCACTCTTGAACAACAGACAGCGTCAGAAGCGTCTAAAGACAAAAGGACTGGACTGCTGCTGAGTGGTCCAAGTTATGTTCTCTGATTAAAGTAAATTTTGCATTTCCTTTGGAAATCAGGGTCCCAGAGTCTGGAGGAAGAGAGGAGAGGCACACAATCCACGTTGCTTGAGGTCCAGTGTAAAGTTTCCACAGTCAGTGAGGGTTTGGGGTGCCATGTCATCTGCTGGTGTTGGTCCACTGTGTTTTCTGAGGTCCAAGGTCAACGCAGCCGTATACCAGGAAGTTTTAGAGTACTTCATGCTTCCTGCTGCTGACCAACTTTATGGAGATGCAGATTTCATTTTCCAACAGGACTTGGCACCTGCACACAGTGCCAAAGCTACCAGTACCTGGTTTAAGGACCATGGTATCCCTGTTTTCTAATTGCCAGCAAACTCTCCTGACCTTAACCTCATAGAAAATCTATGGGTTATTGTGAAGAGGAAGATGCGATATGCCAGACCCAACAATGCAGAAGAGCTGAAGGCCACTATCAGAGCAACCTGGGCTCTCATAACACCTGAGCAGTGCCACAGACTGATCGACTCCATGCCACGCCGCATTGCTGCAGTAATTCAGGCAAAAGGAGCCCCAACTAAGTATTGAGTGCTGTACATGCTCATACTTTTCAGTTGGCCAAGATTTCTAAAAATCCTTTCTTTGAATTGGTCTTAAGTAATATTCTAATTTTCTGAGATACTGAATTTGGGATTTTCCTTAGTTGTCAGTTATAATCATCAAAATTAAAAGAAAGAAACATTTTAAATATATCAGTCTGTGTGTAATGAATGAATATAATATACAAGTTTCACTTTTTGAATGGAATTAGTGAAATAAATCAACTTCTTGATGATATTCTAATTATATGACCAGCACCTGTACTTGACTCTGCAGTTTACGAGAAGGTATTTTAACATCCAAAAATTACACGCCTCACCTATTTATTGCTACTGTTCCCAGCATACATATTCATCTTGTTTCATGTTCTTCTGAAGTAGAGTTATTTCTGTCATTGTAATGTTTGCTCTTCTCCTTCCACAGGACCGGTGCTGGTGCTCGCCCACCGGATCTACAGAACTCACTCAGAACCGGCATTGAGTAAGCGTTACTGCACAACCTATCCACAAACTATCACTTTTTATATTCTTTTTGACACATCTTTTAACATCATTTATTATATTATATGTTGTTTAAACAAATAAAATTCCTAGTAATAAAATATCACTTTGGATATTTATCAATAAAATTTTGGGTTTGTTTTTTTTTTTGATGGCAAAAAAAAGCAGCCGGAGCCATGGTGCAATGTGACGAATGTTAATTATAATGAGCGTGATTAGTTTTGTTTGGTGTCAGTGTTGCTAGATTGAGTTGTTGTTGTTTTTACATGATGAAGATGTTATTAGCACAGCACCAGCACCCTGTCGGTGGAAACGAAGTTAGTGTCATTCAAAAAACAGATCTGAAAACATTACCCAAACTATTCTGAACAAGAACGATAACTATAACAATTACTATATTAGCATCCACATCAGCGGACATTCTTTTTAATATAAATGCATGCTGCAGTTTTGTCGTGTTCTGCTTTAAATGATTGAGGTCTTTAAAGTGAAATGGATTCTGATTGGAAGTTAATGTTTTTATCATTCATCAGCTCGGGAGGAAAAACTCTGGAAGAGATTCCAACAATATTTTTCCTCTGTGTCGTTATCGTTACAGTTAGAGCGATTATTAAAACTTTATGGTTATAGTTATCATTCTTGGTGTAACCAGCCCTTTATTCTTCTAGATCTGGTGAGGTGCGGCTTACTGTCACGACACACTCTTGACTTCCTCTTTGAGTCCTCAGGTTAGAGTAGAGCCGATCGTCCAGCGTGGACACCAGTTTGTCTGACGGACTTATGTCAGTATAGGTGTGACGCATGTAGTCTGAATTCTGATCCAGATCAGTAGGGTCTGGCATGAGTTTGTCTGTATGTGAATACAAATGACAACTAACTAACTAAATGTGGTCATTGACCCACCGAGGTCCACGACCTCCATCTGTGAATGTTTATGTGAATCGGCTTGATGAGCAGTTGTCCCAAAGTTCTCCAGTATCCCACAGTCCCTGGCACCATTGTCCTGCGATTGCGATGAAAAGAAATGTCGGCTTGTGTTGTTGCTGCTGTTGTTTGCATTTTCCTCCAAGTCTGGACCAGAGCTTTCTGCAGCTGAGGGCGGACCAGCACCCTCCTGCTCTGGACCAGCTGTTTCCGGCTCGGGCGATTCTGTACCTGCTGCTCCCTCACTGCCCTCCTCATCCGCTGCGCTAGCGATGCGAGGCAAGGTACTATGGTAGCGTGTGTCCAAGGGGTAATTGGCGCTGTCGCCTCTGCGTAGCGGGTAGCAGCGCTGTCGCTCTAGGGATGGCGAGTATCTAGCGGTACCAGGGTCGCTGTACTGTTTGCTGCGCTGCCACTGCTTCCGGAGATGGATACGGGAACGGTGGCGGTGACGCAATGAAGGTGAACCCTGCTGGTCAAACTGGGGATCATGGCGTAGGAATTCATTAAACAGCGCCTCCGTCTTCTCATCGATGCTGTAGTCTCGGCGACGGAAGCGTGGCCTGGGTTTGGTCGCAGGTTGTTGTTCTTGGGAAGCCTCTGCCTCCAAACTTACACTGCTCTCCGATGCCTCATCTTCAAGCTCCTCTTTAAACAGCCGAGCCTCAAAAACTCTCACAAACCGTGCCTTTACGGCCAGAATTGGTGAAAAAGCGACGACGTTCTGAAGCGGTCTTTGCAGAGCCACTTCCAAACAGTCTGAATTCCTCTGGAGCCTTGCAAGGAGCCTCGATAGAGGCGTAGCCGCTGTCCATTTGCAGAAGCTTCCGGTTGTTTGTCTCTCCGTCGCTGCCTCTCTCAGAGTCTACGCTGTCCCGTCCATTTCTCCTCTGCCCGGCATCCCTGACCACATCGTCATACGGCAGCTCACCATCCCCGTCCATGTCGTCATCGATGTCTTGTGACTGGTAGTTGGGGACACCCGCTCTTGATGCTCCTGCCGAGCAAACGCTGTCTGCATCGCTGCGAGTGGAGTCTCTGTCATTGCTGCTCAGGTCGGAGGAGGCGTACTGCTCCAGTGATGCTCTCAAGCTCCAGATGTCTCTGTACAGGCTGGGCTGCTCTAGACTCTCCTGACGACTCGCCGGACCAAACTCTTCACCGCTACCTCCTGATGCTCCAGCCATCATCTCCTGTCCATCCTCTTCACCATCCAGAGGTCCCTGGGATGAGGGGAAAGCTGTAGTTGTGTCTTTCATCACTGCATCTGTGTTGTATTTGAGCTCCATTACAGCCTCTACCTTTAACCTGCACAGACAGGAAACAGAGCCCAAAGAATGATGTCGTTTGCCAACACACTCTCCAGACAGAAAGGTAAACATTGTAATTTTAAGGTAAATGAAAATGTGCTATATTTCTAATAGAAGTGGTGGGGAAAATGGAATCACAGATGTTCTAGATTGTTAGATGATTCTAGATTGTTCCTGACAAATTAATAATCAGTATTTTGCAGAATTTTTTCAAAGAATTTAGCAACAAGCCATTTCAATTTGCCAAAGATTTGCCACCATATGCAGTTGCTGAAAATTTGAGATGCATGGAGGACTGTTTTGAAATTAGACTGTGACTCCTGAAATTGAATGGTAAGGTGCCTTAAGATTCCCTAATTCAGGAGAGTCCAACCCTGCTCATAGAGGGTCAATATATTTAGCTCCAACCCTAATTAATCAAACCTGAAACATATAATCAAGGTTTTCAGGATTACCAGGAACTTTTAAGGCAAGTGTGTTTGGGCATGTTGGAGCTAAACTCTATAGGACATTGACCCCCCTTGAGCAGAATTTAGGCCGCATTTACATTAAATAGTTCAATTTACCCAATTTCGATTTTTTTTTCTCCCATGTGGCACAGATCGGATATGACCCGTGAACATGTAAGCAGGAAAAAAGCACATGGATTCTGACATTCTCAGTAGGGTATCAGGCCTCTCATTCATAAGTGGAAATAAATCTGATATGAATCAGATATGTGCATTTGCGTCTGCCATGTAAGCGGACAGACTGGATATTCCTCTGTCAATGCGAGTCATATGTGACTGAAAAAGCGAAAGTGGCGAATGACATCAACTCAGGTGGACACCAACCACAATCACATGACTCTTTTCAATGCAGCAATGGAGAACAAAGGCTCAACCCAATGTTTTGCTGACCTTTAAAGATGGTACAGAAAGCAAAATCTTGTATTATCATTTCGTCTGTGTCCACTGCAAATCATGCTGTTTTTACTTCCTTTTCGGCCTAAGCTTTTCCAGGTCAGTACGTGCACCTTGGGTTGTTTCGCCAAGTGTATAGTGTAAATGCAGATATTGGATATGGGTCACTTTTAATAGAAGATGTAAGCTGGTTGTCAAAAAATCTGATTTCGTCAACAAAACGGCATCAAGACCTGCAGTGTAAATGTGGCCTTAGGGGAGTCCAATCCTGATACTGGAGGTCCACTATCCTGCACAGTTTAGCTCCAACCCTAATTAAACACACCTGAACCATCTAATCAAGGTCTTCAAGATAACTAGAAACATTCAGGCAAGTGTGATTGGGCAGGTTGGAGCTAAACTCTGTAGGACATTGGCCCTCCAGAAGCAGGATTGGACAACCCTGGCCTAATGTAAGGGAGTCCAATCCTGATCCTGGAAGTCCATTATCCTGCACAGTTTAACTCCAACCCCAATTAAACACACCTGAACCATCTAATCAAGGTTTTCAGGATAACTATAAACATTCAGGCAAGTGTGTTTTAACAGGTTGGAGCTAAACTCTGTAGGAGATTGGCCCTCCAGGAGCAGGTTTAGACAACCCTGGCCTAATTGAGAGGGGGTCCAATCCTGATCCTGGAAATCCACTGTCCTGCAGAGTTTAGCTCCAACCCCAATTAAACACACCGGAAACAGCTATTCAAGGTCCCCAGGATTAAAAGAAACATTCAAGCAAATGTGTTTGGGCAGGTTGGAGCTAAACTCTATGGGACATTGGCCTTCCAAAAGCAGGATTGGACAACCCTGGCCTAATTTAAGGGAGTCCAATCCTGATCCTGGAAGTCCACTATCCTGCACAGTTTAGCTCCAACTCCAATTAAACACACCTGAACCATCTAATCAAGGTCTTCAAGATAACTAGAAACATTCAGGCAAATGTGTTTTAACAGGTTGGAGCTAAACTCTATAGGACATTGGCCCTCCAGGAGCAGGATTGGACAACCCTGCCCTAATTTAGGGAAGTCCATTCCTGATCCTGGAAGTCCATTATCCTGCACAGTTTAGCTCCAACCCCAATTAAACACACCTGAACCATCTAATCAAGGATTTCAGGATAACTATAAACTTTCAGGCAAGTGTTTTTTAACAGGTTGGAGCTAAACTCTGTAGGAGATTGGCCCTCCAGGAGCAGGTTTAGACAACCCTGGCCTAATTGAGGGGGGTCCAATCCTGATCCTGGAAATCCACTGTCCTGCAGAGTTTAGCTCCAACCCCAATTAAACACACCGGAAACAGCTATTCAAGGTCCCCAGGATTAAAAGAAACATTTAAGCAAGTGTGTTTCGGCAGGTTGGAGCTAAACTCTATAGGACATTGGCTCACGGAGAGCAGGATTGGACGTCCCTGGCCTAATTCAGGGGTGTCCAATCCTGATACTAGAGTTTTGCTCCAACCTGCAGGATTGGACACCCTGCCCTAATTTCTAGGATATTTTGACAGGAGCTCATGAGGTGCCATGGCTGTACCTGCTGAGGGCAGGAGGAGCTCCTGCAGTGGCGTCCAAAGAACCGGCTGAGAGGCGTCTAGGCGGTTCCATCTGTGACTGAGCAGGAGGTTTTCGCAACAGAAAGTCACCGACTCCACCCTGTAAGTTTTCTTCTCCCTGATCCAGAGTCTCACTGGCCGCCCGCTGCCTCTGAAATGCACGTCTCCGTGGAGAAACTAAAAGAATACAAGAAAAGAACAGGAATAGCCAGGTAAGAATATTCAGAGATGACCTTTGTTGACTAACTTAATCACAGACAGAAAAGAAACAAGCTCTGTTCCAAAACCTTCTAAGGCAGCATCATAACTACGACAAAAAATCTGATTTGAAACACTCTACATAGGCCGCATCTGAGGCATCACAGAAATAACACTATAATAAAATATAAGGTTATCATGTGATACTGTGACAGTGTTATTTTAGTATTATTTATATACTGTTATAGTATTTACCTTTTATTTTTATATTTTCAGCTTATGATTTAGTAATTTAATTATTTATGTATTTTTGTATCAGGATTGGACACCCCTGAATTAGGCCAGGGATGTTCAAATCATCCAGTAGAGTTTAGCTCCAACCTGCCCAAACACACTTGCCTGAATGTATCTAGTAACCTCGAAGACCTTGATTAGCTGTTTCAGGTGTGTTTAATTGGGAACTATTCTTATCAGTGCATTTTGAAATACGTTGATTGTTTTAACAGATCTTATTCTTCAGGAACAGCCTTCACGTCAGCAGATCAGCAGCTTTTGAAACGGAGAGGTGAAGAAGCTCCTTGGCCTCATTAATGACCGCATGTAATGCAATCTATTGCTCATAAGCAGGAAATGAGCAGCCCTACTGACTGACCTTTCACATCAGGTGAAGAATAATGCAATTATTTTATAATTCATTCATCAGGAAGCAGATTTTGTCCTTGGTTAAAGTCTGTGAGCCAATCAGATCTCACAACAGTCACATGACTTTAACTAGACTGAGCTACTACCTGTATTGATCCGGTATTGATTCCTCATCTCCAGGCTCATTTAGAGCTGAATAAAAGCCCTCCGGGTGTAAAACACTGTTTAAGGAGACTGCTTTTGGATTGTGTGTTTTCTGAACAATATTGCAGTTCATATGAGGAATCATCATTGTTGAAGTTTGGACTTATGGACAGTTTGTTCAGTTCATTTATTTGTTTATTAATTATTATATGCTTAATATGAATTAATTGTTTAATAATTAAATTATTATTGAATAATATTATTTATTATTTATGAATTCAGTAACTGAACTGCAGATACGTCACCAACACATATGGACAGCCTATTTGTTACACCGCAAAAACAGTTTTTCTTACTCTGTATTTTTGCCTTGTTTTCCAACACAATTATCTAAACATCTGTTAAAAAAATAGATAATTAGATACGAAGCAAAATTCTTTTGGAGAATTCTAACAACATTTTGTGAAGTTTTTGCGTATAAACTTCACAACATTCGGTGAGATTTCTCAGAAATCAAGCCGTCAATTCTTGTCAATTTGTTTCTCAAGTGAATATATCTTGTTTTAAGGATGTTTAGATAATTATGTTGGAAAACAAGACAAAAATACTGAGGAAGAATATGATTTTTTTTATATACATGTGTCAGGTCGTCACCTCTCATGTCAAGACTCGCTGCTCTCTGGATGGTGTCGAGTCTCCATTTCTTGACGCTGAAGAACGGACCCGCTCCCTCCAGGCTGGCATGTCGTCTGAGCTTAGACAGGAAGTGGAGCATGCTGCCCTGAGCCGGACAGGAAGTGGAATCTCTGTCTATCAGCAGGCTTCTGCTCATCACCTCAATCTGGAGGTAAAGAGATCCATGAAATGAAGGGTAAAATAAAGCAAATACATAACAATGAATACAAAATATAACAAATAATAATGAGGCCTACATAAAAAAGACACGTTCAGTGAATGAATTTAAAAGGTATAGCATGTAGCTGTGGGATGAAGCATCTCAATGCACCTGTTCACTTTGATGTTGACCTGTTTGAAGGTCTAACTGCAGTGAATTTCGGCTTGCACTTCTGTAACCACAGCGGCTGAACACCCTCTGTCTTGGCCTGTTACAGTAGCCACGCCCCAAACACTAACCTGTAGTAGCCACACCACAAACTCTCAACCTGTTACAGTAGCCACGCCCCAAACTCGCAGCCTGTTACAGTAGCCACGCCAGTTACAGTGCACACCCCAAACTCTCATGTTACAGTCCCCCCAAAACACTCATTCTGTTACAGTAGCCCCCAAACTCTCAACCCCCCCAAACACTCGTTTGTTACAGTAAACTCACAGCCTGTTACAGTACGCCCCAAACATCAAACAGTAGCCACACCCAAACTCTCAATTACAGTAGCCACGCCCCAAACTCGCAGCACAGTAGCCCGCCACCCCAAACACTCAGCCCAGTAGCACTCTGTTACAGTCAGCCTGTTACAGTAGCGTACAGTAGCCACGCCCCAAACTCGCAGCACAGTAGCTGTAGTCACCCCAACTCAAAGCCTGTTAGTAGCCACGCCCCAACACGCCACACCACAAACTCTCACCACAGTAGCACTCGCAGCTGTTACAGTAGCCACGCCCCAAACACTCATCCTGTTACAGTAGCCACACCCCAAACTCTCACCTGTTACAGTAGTCACTCCCCAAACACTCATTCTGTTACAGTAGCAGCCCCAAACTCATTTGTTACAGTAGCCTCAACCCAAAACTGTTAAGTAGCACCCCAAACTTGTTACAGTAGCCACGCCCCAGCACAGTAAACTGTCCCCAAAAACTCATCAGCCTGTTACAGTAGCTCTCAACCTGTTACGTAGCCACGCCCAAACTCGCAGCAGTAGTGTTGTTACAGTAGCCACGCCCAAACACTCATCCTGTTACAGTAGCCACACCCCAAACTCTCAACTGTTACAGTAGCCCGCCCCAACTCGCAGCCTGTTACAGTAGCCACGCCCCAGGTTACGTAGCCACGCCCAAACACTCAGCCTGTTACAGTAGCCACCCCCAAACTCTCAACCTGTTACAGTAGCACGCCCCAAACTCAGCACAGTAGCCACGCCCCACACAGTACAGTAGCCACGCCCCAAACTGTACAGTAGCCTCTCAACCTTACAGTAGCCACGCCCCAAACTCACAGCCTGTTACAGTAGCCATGCCCCATCTCCTGTTACAGTAGCCACGCCCCAAACTCATCCTGTTACAGTAGCCACACCCCCAAACTCAGCAGCCTGTTACAGTAGCCACGCCCCAAACTTCACAGTAGCCACTCTCAACCTGTTACAGTACGCCAAACTCACCTGTACAGTAGCCACGCCCCAAACACTCATCCTGTTACAGTAGCCACGCCCCAAACTCCCTGTTACAGTAGACACGCCCAACTCTCAGCCTGTACAGCCACGCCCAAAACTCTCCTGTTACAGTAGCCATGCCCCAAACACTCATCTGTTTACAGTAGCCACGCCACCTCTCAACAGTAGCCATGCCCCAACCTCCTACAGCCACCCCAAAAACTCTCAGTGTTCAGTAGCCACGCCAAACACTCTCAGCCTGTTACAGTAGCCACGCCCCAAACCACCAGTAGCACACCCCAAACTGTTACAGTAGCCACGCCCCAAACACTCATCCTGTTACAGTAGCCACGCCCCAAACTCTCAACCTGTTACAGTAGCCACGCCCCAAACTCTCAGCCTGTTACAGTAGCCACGCCCCAAACTCTGTACATAGCCGCCCAACTCTCATCCTGTTACAGTAGCCATGCCCTAAAACTCTCAGCCTTACAGAAGCCACTCTCAGCCTGTTCCAGTAGCCACGCCCCAAACTTCATCCTGTTACAGTAGCCACGCCCCAAACACTCATCCTGTTACAGTAGCCACCCCCAAACTCACAGTGTACAGTAGCCTCATCCTGTTACAGTAGCCACGCCCCAGCCTGTTACAGTAGCCACGCCCCAAACACTCATCCTGTTACAGTAGCCACGCCCCAAACTCTCATCCTGTTACAGTAGCCACGTCAACAGCCGCCCAAACTCTCAGCCTGTTACAGTAGCCACACCCCAAACTCTCATCCTGTTACAGTAGCCAGCCCCAAAAACTCAGAGTAGCACGCCCAAACTCTCCTGTTTTTACAGAGCCACGCCCAAACACTCATCCTGTTACAGTAGCCACGCCCCAAACACACAGCCTGTTACAGTAGCCACGCCCCAAACACGCATCCTGTTACAGTAGCCACGCCCCAAACTCTCATCCTGTTACAGTAGCCACGCCCCAAACACTCTCAGTACAGTAGCCACGCCCCAAACACGCATCCTGTTACAGTAGCCATGCCCCAAACTCTGAGCAGCCACGCCCAAACATCTGTTACAGAAGCCACATCCACAAACTCTCAGCCTGTTACAGTAGCCACGCCCAAACAATCATCAGTAGCCACGCCCCAAACACGAATCTGTTACAGTAGCCACGCCCCAAACTCTCATCCTTACTCTCATCCTGTTACAGAAGCCACATCCACAAACTCTCAGCCTGTTACAGTAGCCAGCCCCAAACTCTCTGTACAGTATGCCCTAAACTCTCAGCTGCTACAGAAGCACGTCCCAAACTCTCAGCCTGTACAGTAGCCACACCCCAAACACTCAACCTGTTACAGAAGCCACACCCTAAACTCTCAGCCTGCTACAGTGGCCACGCCCCAAACACACATCCTGCTACAGTAGCCACGCCCACGCATCTGCCAGAAGCCACGCCCTAAACTCTCAGCCTGCTACAGAAGCCACGCCCACAAACTCTGAGCCTGTTACAGTAGCCACGCCCCAACTCTCACTATAGGCTGAGCTGAATGTGACTGACAGATCTGAGCGGACACTCTCAATGTTCTGATGGTGCCTGAGGGGCGCAATGTTTACACTTTTGGGGAATATAAACCCATGAATGGGATAGTAATAGTAGTCAACAAACAATAAACTGGGTTAAGAGAATGCATTTTAACATAATAAATCTTACAAATCTTAAAAAAGCTTCACTTTTAAAGAGACAGGAACTAAAACAGAGCATTCAGATCTTTTAGTGTAAATGTATTCTAGCAGTCCTCAAAAATAAAATAATGAACTTGGTAATGAGGATAATATGGGTTGAATTTAACATCTGTAGTTTTCACATGACGTCACACCTTTATAGAAACGCCCACCTGGAAGGCAAAACAACTCACGGTTTGTGATCGGGCAGGTTTTCCGGTGTGTTCGGCGCTGTTGTTCAGGGTGGAGTTGAGTGTGTCTCCGGGTAGAGCGCAGCTGGGGCTTTGACTGCTCCACAATCCTGGAGCCTCCGGCACGGGGCCCTCAGTGGGCTGCACACACACATACACACACACACACATTTATTTGCTCTGCTCCTCAACCTAGTGCACTGACTACATAGGCTGCATTTTAAGGCATCATGAGCATCAGACTCCAGAATATAGCCAGTGTAACGAAGAAACCTTTGGACAAATTAGTGCATTCTAGAGCATTTTCAACATTAGTGATGTTCTTCAGACTGACGTGTGTCACCTGGAATATGGAGAGGGACGGGTGTTGTGAGGGCTGTTCAGTGACCGTGATGCTGTTCTCTGGTGAATCACACTCCATGATGGTGAGGATCTTCAGCGCCGGAGGCTGGATGTGCAGGTGTGTCAGACGAGCTTTCTTCAGGTGATGGAAGTCTCCTTCTGTGAGAGTGTACCTGAGAGAGAGAGAGATCAGTATTGAGCTCCTCTTCATTCCACACCTTTCTGTTCTTTATGGTTCTGAACTAAAACATGAACTCGACTGGTCATGTGATCACCATCAGCTGAATACAGACACACATGACAGATGCTCAGCAGTGCTTTGAAAATCTGACCCTTGACCTTTATAGCAGTGTGTCTGACCTTCGACCTTTCTCCTGGTCTTTGGCGCTCTGCTCATAGATGGCGGCCTCGTTGAAAGAGACCCGTCGTCCGGTGCATGACGCAGACAGGAAATGATCCGTGTCCGTATCGCCATGACAACTGGAAGTGGACAGCGACTCGCCACTCTCGAGTCTGATGGTGATGTCTGAAGAAGATGAAAAACCTCAATAATGCACATTTGTGGAGGGAGGGAAGATGATCATAAGAGCTTTATGAATGTTGTTTAAATGACTGCTAATTATTTTTGATAAATGTTACATCAGATTTTGAAATTCGCTGTTTTTTACTTAAGACACTTGATCATATCTTCACTGATGCTTTTTGAGAATTGTTTACTCTCACTTAGAACAAAACAAATTAATAGAACAAAACTGGTTAATATTTAAGACTTAATAGAAAAAAAGAATAATATTTAAATCTTTTAATAGAACAAAACTAATTATATAGAACAAAACCGATAAATATTTAAAACTCTCAATAGAACAAAACAATAAATATTTAAATCTCTCAATAGATCAAAGCGATAAATATTTAAAACTCTTAATACAAGCAAAACTGATAAATATTTAAAACTCGGATACAACTCTTAACAGAACAAAACCGATAAATATTTAAAACTCTCAATATAACAAAACGATAAATATTTAAAACTCTAATACGCAAACCGATAAATATTAAACTCTCAATAGAACAAAATCGATAAATTTTAAAACTCAGTAGAACAAAACGATAAATATTTAAAACTCTCAATATAACAAAACGATAAATATTTAAAACTAATATTTAAAACTCTCAAATAACAGTAGAACAAAACCGATAAATATTTAAAACTCTCAATATAACAAAACGATAAATATTTAAAACTCTAATACAAAAACTATTTAAACTCGAACAAAAACTATAAATATTTAAAACTCTCAATACAAAACTAAATATTTAAAACTCTAGAACAAAACTATAAATATTAAAACTCTTAATACAGCAAAACCGATAAAATTTTAAAACTCAATAGAACAAAACCGATAAATATTTAAACTCAGTAGAACAAAATAAATATTTAAAACTCAATATAAACAAACGATAATATTTAAAACTCTTAATACAGCAAAACGATAAATATTTAAAAATAGAATAATATTAAACTCTTAAACAAAAAAAATATTTAAAACTCTCAATTATAAAATTTAAAACTCTAGCAAAACCGATAAATATTTAAAACTCTCAATAGAACAAAAACTATAAATATTTAAAACTCTAATACAGCAAAACCGATAAATATTTAAAACTCTCAATAGAACAAAACGATAAATATTTAAACTCTCAGTAGAACAAAACCGATAAAATATTTAAAACTCTCAATATAACAAAAGATAAATATTAAAACTCTTAATACAGCAAAACCGATAAATATTTAAAACTCTCAATAGAACAAAAACTATAAATATTTAAAACTCTCAATAGATCAAAACCGATAAATATTTAAAACGAACAAACGATAAATAGAACAAAAAAGATAAATATTTAAAACTCTCAATAGAACAAACGATAAATATTAAAACTCTAATACAGCAAAACCGAAATATTAAAACTCAAAGAACAAAAACTATAAATATTTAAAACTCAAGATCAAATGATAAATATTTAAAACTCTCAATAGAATAAAACGATAAATATTTAAAACTCTCAATAGAACAAAAACTATAAATATTTAAAACTCTCAATAGAACAAAAACTATAAATATTTAAAACTCTCAATAGATCAAAACCGATAAATATTTAAAACTCTCAATAGAACAAAACGATAAATATTTAAAACTCTCAATAGAACAAAAACTATAAATATTTAAAACTCTCAATACAGCAAAACCGATAATATTTTAAAACTCTCAATAGAACAAACGATAAATATTTAAAACTGCAAAATAATATTTAAAACGAACAAAAACTATAAATATTTAAAACGATCAAAACCTAAATATTTAAAAAAGATCAAAACTGATAATATTTAAAACTCTTAATACAGCAAAACCGATAAATATTTAAAACTCTCAATAGAACAAAAACTATAAATATTTAAAACTCTCAATAGATCAAAACTGATAAATATTTAAAACTCTCAATAGAACAAAACCGATCAATATTTAAAACTCTCAATAGAACAAAAAATATTAAAACTCAATAGAATCGAAAAATAATATTTAAAACTCTCAATAGAACAAAACGAGTATCAATATTTTTAATCTTCAATAGAACAAAAACCGACCAAACAAAATCTCCTTATTGCCTTGACTATATTAATTTGGTTGTGAATCATTATAAACTCGTGTTCAGGCACCTTGTGTCGGCTGACTCTCCTCTACGTATGTAGTGTTGGTTTTTTCCAGGTCATCACTGGCTCTGAACATGAAACAAACACAAACAACATCATGTGAGATTATCAATGTCATTCATCTGTTGAACTCAAGCATCTGAGATTATTGATTTGTTCAGAGTTTGTACACACACACACACACACACACAAAACACACACACTAAATGTGCTGATGAACAAGTTTGTCTAGTCCAGTTTTCCAGTAAATAAAGTGACATTCTAGAGGATTCTGTGCTGATGGACCCTCATGCATGAAGAGATGTTTCTACTGACTGAATAACAGCATCATCTTCTGCTCTTCAGGAATAACAGCTCCTGTGTGAACTGGACAGATCGCTGACGTGATGCAGGCGAGTGTAAATGAATGAGGAGGTTTTGATGTGTGAACGTTCACCTGGAGTAGCGTCGTTCTCCTCGACAGCAGCGGTGACAGAAGATCAGCAGGACGGACAGAACGATCAGCGTCCCGCCGGCGAACACACACAGCATCACCAGCAGCAGGACGTAGTTCTCCTGAGAACCCGACACCAGAGGCACGTCCTGTTACATGCACACGCTTGTCAGTCTGAGATCAGTGTCATGCTCCACACATCAGTGCATTTCACAGAAAACTTTCAATTTTTCAGTTTTCTGTGCATTTCTTCCAGCGTACTGGTCAGGAGGCAGAAGATCACAGGACTTGGACAGTCAGAAACCCCCAGAACACACAAGAAACCACATGTCAGAGTGCTTTTTTTTGTCTTGCATCACTCGCTTTTAATTTTATTTGTAACTTGAGTCATTACAGCACAATGCTCAACTGCTGTTGTTTTTAATTGTGCTTTATATAATTTGAGATTGAGATTAATAGTTTTTGACAATCACTTACTCTCACTTTGAACAAGACCAATTATTTAAATCTCTTAATAGAACAAAACTGATTTTGATTCAATGACTGATGACATGTTTAAATGAGATTAATATTCAACGAACAAAAATTAATGATAATATTAACAAAACCGATTAATATTTAGAACAAAAATAGAACACAAACCGATTAATATTTAGAAAAACTGATAATATTTAGAACAAAGATTAATATTTAGACAAAACGATTAATATTAGAACAAAACTGATTAAATTTGAACAAAAATTTTAATATTAGACAAAAACCGATTAATATTTAACAAAACTTTAAATTTAGAACAAAACCGATTAATTTTAGAAAAAACAGATTAATATTTAGAACAAAACGATTAATATTTAGATTTAGAAAAAAACCGATTAATATTTAGAACAAAACCGGACAAATTAATATTAGAACAAAACTGATTAATATTTAGAACAAAACAAAAATGATAATATTTAGACAAAACGATTAATATTAGAACAAAACTGATTAATATTTAGAACAAATATATTTAGAACAAACTCTTTAATATTTAGAACAAAACTCCCAAAATGATTAACTCTTAATAGAACAAAACTGATTAATATTTAGAACAAAACCGATTAATATTTAAAACTACTAATAGAACAAAACTGATTAATATTTAGAACAAAACCGATTAATATTAGAAAAAATAATAAACAAAACTACTAATAGAACAAAAAATATTTAGAACAAAACCGATTAATATTTAGAACAAAACAGTAATATTTAGAACAAAACTGATTAATATTAGAAAACTGATTAATATTTAAAACTCTTAATAGAACAAAACCGATTAATATTTAAATATCTTAATAGAAAAAACAATTAATATTTAGAACAAAACCAATGCATATTTAAATCTCTTAAAGTAACAAAACCAATTAATAGAACTAAAAAAAAATTATTAATCGATAGCTTTTCTGATTTTGTTTATTTTTTGTAATTGATGAATTTTGCACCATCGACACCTTTATTGAATCAATGCTGAATTGAACTGATCTGAATAATGACTCTATTGTCTTCTGTAGAGCTGCTTTACAGCTGAATCTGAATTTCTCTCATATCTGATGAAGTTTGCATCATTGATTCTGTTATTTTTCTGCTTATTACTGTGAAGCTGCTTTGAAACACCCAAAAATGATGACAGAATGATCTTACTATCTCTTTACCTTGTTTACTACTCTCGGTCTCACTGCAGCACTGATATACTGTAAGATCCTTCATTAAATATACATTATTCATCTGTCCGATACATCTGCAGAATGTACAGTCTGTACTGCAGACGTTTGAGAGTTATCGAGTGTCTCAGCAGCGCTGGATTATACAATTACCTTTGTGAGAGACGATTGATTAATAAGCGCTGACAGACTGTTCATAATCAAATCTCTGATGAAAGATCCTCAGCTCGATTTCTGTCTCTCTCTGAATGAGAAACCAGGACACAGTGCACTAAAATTAGAGACAGAATAAGGGCCTTGAGCTTCGACGCATGTGCTGCGCTCACTGAGGAGAGAGTGTGTGTGAATCTGATTTCACTTTCTGTGGAGAAAATAAACATTATTAGCGATCTTTCTCTTTAATGTGCACGTGTGTACGCTCGTGAACGTTTAGTGTGCACGACTGATAAAAACAAGCTCCTCCAAGGGGCTTCCCTCATGTGCGGTCAAACTTTCCATCCAGTGGGAGCAACCTGGATCAGTGTCTCCATGGCAACAGCCTCCCCGTGGCCCCTCCCTCACCTGAGGTGCTTCCTCATTGAAGAGCAGGTGAAATACAAACTGACTTCAGATCATGAGCAGGAGCGCAATATAGCTCGGTCACGACTGAGATTAGGCCATAGGCACGTCAAAATCACAGTCGCAAATACGGCATATTATTTGTATGACATAAAATATTATTTATGAACAATAATATTTAAAATGAACAATAATAGCCAGTAGAAACGTATAAGAAGTTTGTACAATAGGAAAATAAACACAACAAACAAGTCAAAAGCACAAAAGCAGCGCTCTAGTACAGGATTAAGTTAAAAAAATATATAAAGTTATGAAACTTAACTTTGCCCTTGTTCCAGAGCAAATCAATTTGGCAAAGTAATTGATTAATAAGACCAAAGATTGCCCTTTTGATATACCTAAAACTTATTATATCTCATGTTTAACCACTATCGACATAAGCGGCACCTTCCTGAAGGACTGGCTGAGGTGAAGCTGTTCTCGGCGGGTACACGAGCACTGAACGGCCGCTGGCGCCTGGAGCTCAAAACGTCTAAATAAATTGCCAAATAGGCTGTATGCCTATATATACATCTCATATTTTAGGTCTAAACAACTATATTCTTGCCTAAAAACTCTTAAAACTACATTACGTGACACAATAACGGTAGTATTTGTAAAATTACAGTGGGTTTGATTCTCCACCATTGACGCTCGCTGTGAGAAATGCTGCCAGTGTAGATCCGGCAGAAACACACGGAGTGATGCAAATTGTGAAACGGTTTGCATGTGATATTAGACTATTGCATGACAGGAAAAGGCTCTCAGCCAATCAGATTTGAGAACTAGAACTAACTGTATTCCTTTCAAAAGTTTGGAGTAAGATTTTTTAAAACGAAATTACTACTTTTATTCAGCAAGAAGGCATTCAATTGATCAAAAGTGACAGTAAAGGTGTTTATAATGTTACAAAAGATTCAATTTTTAAAAAATGCTGTTCTTTTGAAAAATAGAATGTAAGTTTCCACAAAAATATGACTGTTTTCAACATTGATAATAATCATAAATGTTTCTTGAGCTAAAAATGTCCATGATTTTTAAAGATGTATTAATTTCTATGCCTTTCCCAGAGTTTTCAAATCCCCGGATTGTTCCAGGTTTTGCTGACGGTGGGATGCTGTGTACGAACACATGCTGCATACTGAGTACTCTTATATGTGGTACAGGTTGACGTGGTTTTGAACACACCCAATAACTCAAGCTGTTCTTGTTTTTCTCGTCCGCAGAGAATGAAACAGATTCTCTCACAGATTTTCAGTGCATCTCCAAACAGCAAGATGGACTTTCAGTGAAGAAATGCCAAAAGAGAGAAAAACACGTAGTCTGCAGTTTTCCAGGCAGCACTGAAGCCGTTTCTCATGATGATGTTCTGCAGGTTTTGTGTGTGTTTTTCCATGTTATCTAATAGTTACTCAGTGTTCAGATGTATTCAGTGTTATTTGATTTGCATGTCAAATGCAGGTGAGAAAATGTTCAAACGTTTTGGAAGTGTGTCTTCATTTCCCTCATAGAAATGAATGTCCTCTGATCATTAAAGTTTAACTGCTATCATATATTATGCTCCGTTTATTGTGTTTCTGTTTAATTGAAAAAAAGCACCAAAAGCAACTATTTATTGGACTTCTCCCCATTTTACACATAGAAATGAATGGGTAAGTGTGGTAACCAGAGTGTGTGTGTGACGCGTGTTTGCAGTGTTAGAGTTGTGATTGTTGTACTCACAGTGGTGAGACGGGTCTGTAATGGAGACTCATCACTCATGATCCAGAAGTGTGTGTGTGACGCCTGCAAGAACAGAGGAGAAAATGACAGGCAGTCAGACCGTGTGTGTGTGTGTGTGTGTGTGTGTGTGAATCAGTGAGTGAGTGAATCAATGAGCGAGTGAGTGAGTGAGTGAGTGAGTGAGTGAGTGTGGTGAATCAGTTAGTGAGTGAGTGAGTGAATCAGTGAGTGAGTGAGTGAATCAGTGAGTGAATCAGTGAGTGAGAGTGAGTGAGTGATGGAGTGAGTGAGAATCAGTGAGTGAGAGTGAGTGAGTGAGTGAGTGAGTGACTGAATCAATAAGTGAGTGAGTGAGTGAGTGAGTGAATCAGTGAGTGAGTGAATCAATGAGTGAGTGAGTGAGTGACTGAATCAATAAGTGAGTGAGTGATCCAGTGAGTGAGTGATCTCAGTGATGAGTGAGTGAATCATGAGTGAGTTGAATCAGAGTGAGTGAGTCAGTGAATCAGTGAGTGAGTGAGTCAGACAGTGAGTGAATGAATCAGTGAGTATGTGAGTGGGTGAATCAGTCATTGAGTGAGTGAGTAAGTGAATCAGTGAGAGTAAGTCAGTGAGTGAGTCGGGGAGTGAATCAGTGAGTGAGTCAGTTATTGAGTGAGTAAGTGAATTAGTGAGTCAGTGAGTGAGTGAATCGGTGAGTGAGTGAATCAGTGAGTGAGTCATTGAGTGAATCGGTGAGTGAGTCAGTCATTGAGTGAGTAAGTGAATTAGTGAGTCAGTGAGTGAGTGAATCGGTGAGTGGGTCATTCAGTGAGTGAGTGAGTAAGTGAATCAGTGAGTGAGTGAATCAGTGAGTGAGACATTCAGTCAGTCAGTGTGTGTGTGTGTGTGTGTGTGTGTGTGTGTGTGTTCTAATGGGTCACAGACAGCAGAGAAACACATCACTGAGTGCAAATCATCAAATCATACAATACAACCATAAACTCAATTAAGTTAATAAGTTAATCAACTTTTAAAAGGGATGAGAAAACACTTCTCATAGACTGTGTCTAGAATCAAACTCTTCTGTATATTGACACACATTCATCCTTCACTTGGTAATTTGGCTAATTGTGATGCAACATTAACCCAGTGTGTGTTCTGTGTTCGGCTGCTAAATCACGTACACCTCAGTCTAAATGTCATTAATACTTTTACATATTATTGTTGAATGAATGCAGCTCATGCTGATGTTAATAAATGTGATTTTTGATTACTTTTGTATGATGTAGGTCATGTGATGTGTGTCCTGAAGTGAAACGGCTCAAGACGCACTGGACTGTAAAGTTCTGGTAGGACTGATGCTGCTCAAACACACACACACACACACACACACACACACTTCCAGTGAACTAGAAGCCATAAAAACACTCAAACGTCTGCTTCATTCTGCATTCATTAGAGCTCTTTAACTCTAACCGCACACACAATCGCAATTAAACACTGAGCTGATGTTTCCTGTGCATGTGTGATGCTGGGAAACTGAGCGTCCGACGGAACATTGAGTATTCATGAGGAAAACTACTGCTCCAACACACACACACACACACACACACACACACACACACACAGAGGATGCCCACTGATGTCATCTGGGGCATTATGGGATTGATAGAGGATGCTGTGGTGGTCAGTGAAGCAGTGATGAGAGCTGCAGAAAAGTAGGACACTGCACATCTGCAGCCGGCTGCCTTCATTAATGACTGAAATCTGGAGAGCAGGATGTCACATGACCAACGCAACGATGGCCTATATTTTGTATAGTTATGTAAAGGGTAAAAGTAAAAATTAGCTGATAAAAATACCAGAATTTACATATATATATATATATTAGAGATGCACGGATACTAAATTTGTCTGCCGATACTGATAGCCGATTAACCCTCTACTGCACACATGTTGATGGCACATGAAAAAAAAAATTGCACATAATTTTTTGGTTCATTTGGGAACATTTTATTTAATTTTTATTTTTTTGAAAAAAAATATTTTTTTCCGTCGCCTCGGGGCAACGTTGTGCAACAATGGTACAGAAGCATAGAGAAAATGATCAAAATCACAATTTTTTTAAAAAAATGTCAAGAAATCATTAAATAAAAAGAGAAAAACACTTGAAAGACATTGATATATTGAATTTGATACATGCATAGGTCTGTATCATGTCATGCCATATAATGTACTTCATGTGATAAGATTTCACTCCGTATGAAACTTCAAAAAGCAGTTCTTCTCTGCTGTGAAAATTGTATGTTACAATTGTTGCACTTCACTTTGGGTGTTCCTGCACACCCAGGAACCCTGCATCTTCCCTTCTTATAACACATTATGGCCAATGTGAGGTACTCTCTAAAACCTCCTCGAAAAGTACACCTTATCGCACAATGTTGCCTTGAGGCAACGAAAAGAAAAACTGAATTTCTGAACATGCAAAATAAAATAAATTCATAAAACCTGACAAAAGTCTTCTCAACACCTTCACACACACACACACACACACACACATATTTTTTATGTACAGTTCATGTCCTTTTAAATAAGATAACTAAAGCAAATAATCTCGCCTTCTTCTCACACCATGTGCTCCTGTGACCGTGTGTCAGAACAGGACGTCCCACCTTTAAATGGTGCTTGATAGTGACTCTCACACCTTACTGGACTGTTCCTTGGTACTTTCTTGACCTTTCTAATTGGTTATAATCATTTAAATAAAAATGTACTAAACATAGGGCTTAAGAAAACTCTCCGTTGCCTGACGGCAGCGCTGTGCTGTAGAGGGGTAATTATTCTGCCGATCCTGATAACGATACCGATAGTTTGGTGGTTCTGCCTTTTATACCTTCTTTTAAATTGATAATTTCATTATAATTCTTAATTAATCATTATATTTTTAATTATTATATTTTGATAGAAATGCAAATAAAAACTTTATTCTCTCCATTTCATCAACTTGTTTCAGAGTAACTGCTATCAGTTATAAACAATCACATTTCTCAAATTAATATTAACACACATTAAATTATGAAGATTACTTCTGAATGTTATTAATTCATATGATTCCTAACAATATTGAACATCAAACTGGTTTCGTTGCATTTTCGTTACACAAAGCACAAATTCAGTGCATTTTCTGTCCCTCTCTTGATTGACAGGATATATCGGCCCTGCTGTTTTTAAACTATCGACTGATAGTGTGAAAATTTGCTTTTATCGGCCGATACCGATTATTGGCCGATATTTCGTTGCATCTCTAATATATATATATATATGTATGGGCCTATGTTAAACATTAATTATGCACAATATTTAATATTTTTTACATTTGAATAACCTCAGAATATGCAAACATTGGCCAGTATGTACAAGTCTATCACTAGTCAGTTTTAATAATTAACTAAATGAAATCAGTAGTGACGTGTGTGATGGGATGATGTAAGCTGGTTTCATGAGATCTGTACATGTGAATGCATTGAGAGCATTACATAAAGCCAGTGTGAGGTGAATGATTCCTCTGCAGTGTGAAACTCACACAACAGTCTTTTGTTGCTCGTTGAGGCACGAGCGTTTTACAGTTAATCCAGCGCGCGGCTGGTAAAGCGCGAGGTTTGTTCGGCGCTTACGTCACTATTTCTGTTTTGATCGAGTGGCTTTGAAATGTTGATGCATCGCGACGCGTCCCGCGCAGGGCGGTGAAATGACGCTCCTTCAAAGTCGATGATCACGAGAGACGCGCGTAACACACATTTCCATCATCACGGACACAGTTACATTCTTAGCGGAACCCAGAGACGCGTATTCAGAGCGCGCTTCGTCCTCAATGCAATAATGCATTTTAAATCAAACGCGTTAAATGCAGGCAGACAGATGAGTGCCAGATGTGTCGCTAAACATCAGCCCGCGTGAATGGGGGAATCACTCACCTATTTGTAATGCATGCTGTCCGCGCGAGGGACGCGTTATAAGCGCTCACCAATGGCACGACGCTCCAGCAGGCGCGTTACATTTCATCCTAATGGCAGCCGGAGTTTATGAATGAAGCCTGGAGATGAAGCCACGCCCACTGGGGGGTGATGATGCGAGCGGTGGGATTCCTCCTCGATGTGCGTCAGAGAGGATGATGATGATGATGATGATGATGATGATGGTGCTTCATTGTGCACTGCAGAAATGCACCGATTCACAAAACCGCCAGTGTTCAATCACAGCCAATTATGGTAATCACGTTTGCTTTCTAATTAATATCATGTATTTTGGGAATTGCAGATGAAGTGTGTCTACAGTGAGAATCAGAGCTCGAGCAGCGCGAGGTGTTTCACTGCAGCAGGTGCGCGTGCACTTTATACTGATGCACATTCACACAGCTCATGCTCGCATAAAACAAAGATTATAGGAGAATGTTTTAAAAACGTTTTCTCTTAGTTATGCGAACGTTAAGGGAACATTCCATTGTACAAACGTTACTGGAATGTTACTTTTCAATGTTCTCTGAACGTTCTTAAACAAGTAGCATTTAAACAAACGCCCTACTGAAATGTTTCAGAAAAACATGTGCAAATAATGTTTCTGCACTAACGTTCTGAGAACATTATTAAAGACCAGATAACACTGAACAAACATTCTGTTAACGTTACTGGAAGAATGTTTGTTCATCACATTGTTAGCTGTGGTTTCAGTCTTTCTACTTCAAAATTTCATGTTCAATTTCAGTTGCATTTCTTTGTAACTATATGTGAAATTTACTAGTTTCTGGGACTGGCAGTGTTTATGCAGATGACAAATATTGCATAAAAATATGCAACTTACATTTAAAAAGAAACTCCACATTCTACAGACCAGGGGTCGAATAATTAATTCAGTCTAATAATTAGTTATAAAAAATGTAGGCTAAAATTAAAATAATTTTAAAATGAATGCAATCAAAATAAAACACTTACTTACTAAATTAATTAAATCATAAAAATGTAAAATAAAAATTATTTTAGAATAAAAATATAAAAATAAAACACTTTCTAAAATTAATTAAATCATAAAAATATAAAATTATTTTTTATAAAAATATAAAAATAAAACACTTACTAAAATTAGTTGAATCACAAAAATGTAAAATTAAAATATTTTTAAAATAAAAATATAAAAATAAAACGCTAAAATGAATTATATCATAAAATGTAAGATAAAATCATTTTAAAATAATACAATCAAAATAAATCACTGACATTAATTGAATCATAAAAATGTAAAATTAAAATAATTTTAAAATACAAAATATAAAAATAAAACATACTAAAATCAATTAAATCATAAAATGTAAAATAAAGAAAATTAAAATAAAAAAATCAAAATAAAACATTTACTCAAATTAATTAAATTATAAAAATGTTAAATTAAAATATATTTAAAATTAAAAATTACAAATTATTAAAATTTAATTAAAAAATGTAAATCATTTTAAAATAAAAAAAAAAATGAATTGAATGAATTAAATCATAAAATTGTAGCCTAAAATTATTTTTATGAAAAAATAAATAAAATAAAATTACTAAAAATTACATAAAAATAAAAAATTTAAAATAAAATATAAAATAAAACTTTAAAATGAATTAATCATAAAAAAATATTTTTATATATAAAAATAGAAAAATAAAACACTAAAAGGAATTGAATCATAAAAAATGTAAAATTAAAATAATTTAATAATGAACACAATTAAAATAAAACCCTGACAAAAGCTTCTTTTATTTGTTTACCTGCACATCACGTGACCCTTAACTCACATCAGAGAACCGTAAACAAATGTGTTGATAAAATGAACTTAAAAAGAGCGTATAGTTCAAAGAGCAGTCAGAGCCGGTAACACCTGCTGATTAACTGGAAATTCAAATTTCTGTAAATATTTCTGTGTGAGAAAAGCTGAAATGAAGAGAAGAATCTGATGTTTGTTTGCAGCATTAGTTATGAATGATAATAACCCTGCTCTGTTTTCTCTAACATATCTGTGTTTTCTTCCAGGTCTCCTGATGAGCTCGTATGACGTATGATTCCACTTTCAGTGATTCCTAGACATGTAAGTTCATTTTGATTTTTAAAAGCAATTCATGAATTTCTATTTTATTTTTCTCTTTTATTCTATATAAAAGTCTTGTTCTCTACTGTAGTGCTGCAGTTCCTACGACTGACACACGGTGTCACTGTTTCACTTCATTTAAGATCATGTACTGCTCAGAGAACATCAGATCAACAGCATCATTAGTCAGAATGTCACTGTTTAACCAGCGTCCTCAGAAAATACACTGTGATCCTTAAAAACTGCATGTTGTTCTTTTTCACATCTTCATCTGTCTTCAGTGTGTAATGCTGATGTTTGAGCATGAAAAAGCTTATTATTATTCTCTATATCAGTGTCAGTGTTTCTGAACTCCTGAAACACCTCCATTGTAGTCTTGAGTTTTCTTCACAATATTCCTCATTTAAATAATTAATACGCAGAATAAAGGGGCGGGGCCTGGTTGAGTTAGTTAGTAGTGTGTTGAAACTGGCGGTTATGGTAAGGGGCGGGACATTTCCCAAACACCAATCACAACACACCGCTCCAGCCGACCAATCAGAGCACATTGTGCTTTTCAGAAGGAGGGGCTTCATGGAGACAGGAACTAAACAGAGCGTTACTGACAGACTGGGAAGAGAGGAGCTGCAACAATGGAGAATATGAGGAGAATAATCAACATTCAAACAGGAAAACCTGTTTTAGTAGTCTTAACAAGTGAGTCATTGAATCATTCACTCAACCAATTTGTTCAAAACGGCTGATTCATTCAGGGACAAAGCAGAAGTGACTGAGTGAGTCGTCGAGTCATTCATTTGAATGATTCATTCAAAAACACATTCAGTAAAGAAACTGAAACTGTGTTGCTCGGGAAATGGCTCTAATGTTTGGAACTATTTTTGTTTTCAAAATAGAGGTAAACCAGACAATATTGTGTCTAAGATGTAAGTCACTTAATGTCCTATTAACTTATTGTTTATTGAATTGTTGTATAAAACCAATATTACATTTTGCAAACGTGCTAATATTCAGGAAAACAGCACTTGTGCTCATGTGATATTGCTTATAAATATTAAAAACGATAATACAGAGACATTTTTTTCAAACATATCTTGATTTTTGGAAGCATTTTTATTAATTATGGTAGCATTTTTGCCCCTGTTCATTTCCACCTCTGGTTTGATGGTGGCGCTCTTTTTCAATCCTCGCCCTCTTTTTTTGCAAAGCCAGTTTCAAGTGAAACACAGCAAAGAGTGTGACTGAGAAAAGCCCCAAAACAACATCAAGACTGGCATAATAGTTCCTCCTTAAATCTGAAATATGCATGCATACGCATATGCTTGAAATATCCCACGTCACTGGTGGCTCCGGGGACTCCAGACAGTCAGTGACCCTCGAGTTCAAGAGACGCACCCTCATCAGTCAGCGCTCTATCAGATGTGCGACGCACACTGATTACTGGAAGTCATCATAACCGTGGGCTGAAGCGGCTTCCTGTCAACTTCCTGTGCTAATGAAATCATTTGACACATGCAACAATGAAAACAACTTAATGTTTCATTGTGTTTCACTTCATTTAGTGAGAGAGGAATGCATCTGCAGAAGATTAACACCGAACAGCATCTTTCGGTCCACAACCTGCAGTCGTTCTCATCTGGTTTTGCTCAAGTCACAGAAATCAAAGAGCAAACAGGAAGTGAAAGTTATCAGGTGGAGCGTCAAAAACGGCTGTATGTGCAGCTGCTGCAAAACTGACCTTTGACCAGCGGCTCCTGCGAGCTTCAGTACGAGCGCATTAAACTGATCAGAAGTGACAGTAAAGACATTTATAATGTTACAAAAGATTCTCAAATAAATGCTTTTGAACTTCTTTATTCATCAAAGAATCCTGAAAAAATAAAACAGGTCACGGTTTCCACAAAAATATGAAGATGTTTTCAACATTAATAATAATCATAGCAGAAAGAAACATTTATGATTGCTTCTCCAGTAAATGTATCTTGAATTAAGGATATTTAGATGTTAAAATAACCGTACTGGAGCACTATTTGTGTTTGCAGAGAGATATGAGATGCATCATGAGCAGAACTGAGAGTTTGTTGTCAAATATCAGGGAGAAACACATGAGGAAAGCTGGACAGAAAGCCATGTGGGAGCGATGAGGAGGTGGATGTGGGCCGGGAATAGAGTGACGCAGGAAGAGAAGGGGAGGCGCAGCGCTATTTTAATCCTGCGATAGGGAATACAGTGGCGTGTCTCTGCTGAACTGCTCTCTGACGTCACGGCTCTGGCAAACTCCTCCACAGAATCCTGCCAAACACACACACACACACACACACACACACTGACCTTCTCCGGCAGTGATTGCATTACAATAGTGCAGCACCTGCAAGCACAGTGATGCTGTATTAATACTGTCTGTGAAAGAATCACAGGCCTGATATTCTGATCTGTCTCCATCTTCAGCATCAATTCTCTGAGCTGAATCCCAGTTCACTCTTAGAAGAAAATATATGGAATATAAAATATAATATATATGGTTCTATATAGAAGCTTAAAGGGTTCCGTCAGACACTTCATATATAGAACCTTTTAGGGCTTCTCACCATGGGATCATTTTCTGGATTTAGTGTTAATTAATAATATTTTTATTTTGGTTACATTGTATGAAGTAAACATACTTTATCACTAGAAAGAAAATGAAATAACCTATTAAACATGAAAGTATATGGAGTCATTTAAGACATTTCTCCATAATAGAACCTTTTTGGGAAAAGGGGTTCTTTAAAATTGAGTCAAGAATCCTAGAGTTCTATATAGAATTCTTTAAAATTGAGTCATAGAGTTCTATATAGAACCTTTTTGGAATAAAATGTTCTTTAAAATTCTAGAGTTCTATATAGAACCTTTTGGAGAAAATTTCCCCTAGAGTTCTATATAGAACCTTTTTGGAATAAAATTTCTTAAAATTGAGTCATAGAGTTCTATATAGAACCTTTTGGAATAAAAAAATTAGAGTTCTATAGAACCTTTTTGGAATAAAATATTCTTAAAATTGAGTCAAGAACCCTAGAGTTATAGAAATAACTTAAAATTGTCAAGAACCCTAGAGTTCTATATAGAACCTTTTTGGAATAAAATATTCTTTAAAATTGAGTCAAGAACCTAGAGTTCTATAGAACCTTTTTGGAATAAAATATTCTTTAAAATTGTCAAGAACCTAGAGTTCTATATAGAACCTTTTGGAATAAAATAAATATTCTTTAAAATTGAGTCAAGAATCCTAGAGTTCTATATAGAACCTTTTTGGAATAAAATTCTTTAAAATTGAGTCAGAACCCTAGAGTTCTATGAACCTTTTGGAATAAAATGTTCTTAAAATTGAGTCAAGAACCCTAGAGTTCTATATAGAACCTTTTTGGAATAAAATGTTCTTTAAAATTGAGTCAAGAACCCTAGAGTTCTATATAGAACCTTATTGGAATAAAATGTTCTTTAAAATTGAGTCAAGAACCCTAGAGTTCTATATAGAACCTTTTTGGAATAAAATGTTCTTTAAAATTGAGTCAAGAACCCTAGAGTTCTATATAGAACCTTTTTGGAATAAATTTCTTAAAAATTGAGTCAAGAACCTAGAGTTCTATATAGAACCTTTTGGAATAAATTCTTTAAAATTGAGTCAAGAACCCTAGAGTTCTATATAGAACCTTTTTGGAATAAAATTCTTTAAAATTGAGTCAAGAACCCTAGAGTTCTATATAGAACCTTTTTGGAATAAAATGTTCTTAAAATTGAGTCAAGAACCCTAGAGTTATATAGAACCTTTTGGAATAAATAAAATTGAGTCAAGAACCTAGAGTTCTATATAGAACCTTTTTGGAATAAATATTTCTTAAAATTGAGTCAAGAACCCTAGAGTTCTATATAGAACCTTTTGGAATAAAATATTTCTTAAATCAAGAACCTAGAGTTTATATAGAACCTTTTTGGAATAAAATTCTTTAAAATTGAGTCAAGAACCCTAGAGTTCTATATAGAACCTTTTTGGAATAAAAGTTCTTAAAATTGAGTCAAGAACCCTAGAGTTCTATATAGAACCTTTTTGGAATAAAATGTTCTTTAAAATTGAGTCAAGAACCCTAGAGTTCTATATAGAACCTTTTTGGAATAAAGCATTTCAAAATTGAGTCAGGAACCCTAGAGTTCTATATAGAACCTTTTTGGAATAAAGCGTTCTTCAAAATTGAGTCAAGAACCCTAGAGTTCTATATAACCTTTTTGGAATAAAAATTCTTTAAAATTGAGTCAAGAACCTAGAGTTCTATATAGACCTTTTTGGAATAAATGAGTCAAGAATCCTAGAGTTAATAGATTTTGGAGAGTCAAGAACCCTAGAGTTCTATATAGAACCTTTTTGGAATAAAATATTCTTTAAAATTGAGTCAAGAACCCTAGAGTTCTATATAGAACCTTTTTGGAATAAAATATTCTTTAAAATTGAGTCAAGAACCCTAGAGTTTATAGAACCTTTTGGATAAAATATTCTTTAAAATTGAGTCAAGAATCCTAGAGTTCTATATAGAACCTTTTTGGAATAAAATAGAGTCAAGAACCCTAGAGTTCTATATAGAAGATCAAGAACCCTAGAGTTCTATATAGAACCTTTTTGGAATAAAGCGTTCTTCAAAATTGAGTCAAGAACCCTAGAGTTCTATATAGAACCATTTTTTCTAAGTGTGTCTATACATGAAGATGATTATAAATGCATTTGATGTCTTTAGGTATTTTGCTTATCTCTGACTATGACTGTCGAGCTCCAAAAAAGACAAAACACCATAAAAGTATCATGAATTTAAATGCTGCAGGATTACATTGATACTATTCTTACTCAGAAATTGCTAATTTCACAAGTAATTACAAAGAAACCGCAAGCAATACTTTGAATTAAAAAAAAGTTTTATAATGTTACAAAAGATTCTATTTCAATAATGCTGTTCTTTTGAACTTCATATTCATCATTGTATCACAGTTTCCACTGAAATGTTACACAGGACAACCGAATTAACCATCAGATTTTGAAGTAGCAAATATTTTCTTGTAAAAATACTCCAATAATCTTCAAAAAAATCATTTTTTCAGAGCCTATATGGCTCATTTAGTTCTTTTGGAGCGTGACAGTTGTGATCACAAAACTGTTAATGTGTTGTGTGAAGAATCTTCCTTTTGTGTTCAGCAGATAACAGCACACAGGTTTGAGAAGACATGACTGTGAGGAAATGA
Source organism: Culter alburnus (assembly GCA_028476615.1). Lineage (NCBI taxonomy): Eukaryota > Metazoa > Chordata > Actinopteri > Cypriniformes > Xenocyprididae > Culter > Culter alburnus. The sequence continues at coordinate 761,692 of JAOTNS010003904.1, forward strand.
CTCAAGTTTTATTTTGGTGAACTGCTCCTTTAAATCCCAGCTAAAAAAAACATTAGAAGAACAAAAAGGTTAAAAACACTTTCTATGAATGATGTATAAATAGTGTTTTTGTGTTAACATTTTGTTACTGGAAGAGCATTTGTTCTTAACTTTGAGAGAACCTTGCCAGAACGTTCAGAGAACGTCAGCTGGGACGGATGTGATCGGTGAGGAAACGTGTGACCCTCAAAGTGACAGTCAATGATCCGTATTGTGGCTTATCAAAAACAATCACAATGTATTTTACACACATTCTGACTAACCCGTGAGTAACCCGTATTACTGTAACCTTTGCATAATACACTCCGGCATGGATTGTAAAGCAATCATAAAACAACACGCATCATGCTATCGGAATGTTCTGTTTCAGGAACAGGGCTGGGAATTCCACTTGCACAAATGTTCTACATTCCTTTCGGAGCCGTTTTGGCACGGCGCGCTTGAGTTTTTGAGCAAACTCCTCCCGTAACCTTGAACAGACACGCTACAGATATGAACCCGATGTGAAGAATAACTTTGGCAAATTCCTAAACTCTGCAGCGCTTGGAAAAAGAAGGAAGTGATCTTGAGTCACACCTGACAAATAGTACAGCAGACGAGTGACACTTGATGGGTAAACAGGGCATCATGGGATGTGATGATTCATTATGTTCTTGCTGACTGTGTCCAAATATCACATAAGAACTGCTGATAATGCGGTCAAACACATAAACTCATCAGGCCTGTTTGACAGATCACAGTTTCTACAGATCAAGTGGTGGATTCATGTGTTCATAGTAATCCTCTTTGTCAACTATTCAGTACAGTTCAAATGCATGCAATGTAAACATTAGGACATGATTCATTTGCGATTTACAAGCTTTCAATTCAATTCTGATCTTCATTCAAGTCGAGTCAGCTTTATTTATACAATACAGACTGTTTCAAAGCAGCTTCACAGCGATAACAGGAAAATGATCTATTCTGGCAGTTTTTCAGCTGAGGTCAGTTCAGTGCTGATTCAGTTCTGTTGTGAAGATCATCAATTATTTAATTAGTTCCTTTCATCTATAAAGCAGTTCTGCAAAAAATGATGTCATCATCCAGCTCAGTTTCGTTCTCACACAGCAGCGTCAGTACAGTCAGATCAATAATATTGCTGAATATATAAAATTATGTTGGCATTAGTGGAATTGCATTGGCATGGTTCAAATCATACTTATCTGACCGTTATCAGTTTGTAGCAGTAAATGAAGAGGTATGGAGTGTGGAGTACCACAAGGCTCAGTATGAGGACCGTTGTGTGTATATACACTGCCCTCCAAACGTTTGGAAACACCCCTGGCAAAGTGTGGTTTTGGACGATATCAGCATAATTCCTTATAATTTTTTGGTGCAAATACATTACAGTAACTTGACATTATCATAATAATTTTCATTTTGATTCCATAATAATGGCAATATATACATGTCAAAGTCAGACATGCCCCTTTGCCAGCTGTGATGCTGGTTACTGGATTAAACTTGGTCCAGGTTTGTATAAACTGTTTATGTAATAAAATATGTTTTTGTAGTTTGTGTTGTCCCTTATCAACCCTTATGCAAAATGATCACAAATTAAAATGGATTCATGCCAATATTGTCCAAAACCCCACTTTTCTAAGGCATTTCCAAACTTTTGGAGGGCAGTGTGTATATGTATATGTGTGTGTGTGTGTGTGTGTGTGTGTGTGTGTGTGCTTTGTTTATATTACATTGTGGGGGACCAAATGTCCCATGATGTATATAAACCTGAGTTCAACCTACATCTGGGGACCAGCCAGCGGTCCCCACATGTAATGGGTTTATAAAATCATATAGAATGACGTTTTTTGTGAAAAAGTAAAAGTTGCACAGTTTCCTGTGAGGGTTAGGTTTAGGGGTAGGGCAGGGTAGGGGAAGAATGTACAGTTTGTTCAGTGTAAAATGCATTGAAGTCTATGGAAAGTCCCCACAATTCACAAAAACAAACATGTGTGTGTGTGTGTGTGTGTGGTGTGTGTGTGTATATATATATATGTGTGTGTGTGTGCTTTTGTTTATATTACATTGTGGGGACCAAATGTCCCCATGATGTAATATAAACCTGAGTTCACCTACATGTGGGGACCAGCCAGCGGCCCCACAATGTAAATGGGTTTATAAATCATATAGAATGAGTTTTTGTGAAAAAGTAAAAGTTTGCACAGTTTCCTGTGAGGGTTAGGTTTAGGGGTAGGGCAGGGTAGGGGGATAGAATTACAGTTGTTTCAGTGTAAAATGCATTGAAGTCTATGGAAAGTCCCACAATTCACAACAACATGTGTGTGTGTGTGTGTGTGTGTGTGTGTGTGTGGTCCTAAAGGAGGTGATATTTTAGTGTATATATATATATCTAGATATATATATATATATATGTGTGTGTGTGTGTGTGTGTATATGTATATATATATATATAATAGATATATATGTGGTGGTGTGTGTGGTGTGTGTGTGTGTGTGTCCAAAAGGAGGTGGTTAGTGTGTGGTGTGTGTATATATATATATATATATATCTATGATATACTGTGTGTATATATATGTATATGTGATATGTGTGTGTGTATGTTATATAATATATATATATGGTGTGTGTGTGTGGTGTGTGTGTGTGTATGTGTATATATATATGTGTGTGTGTGTGTGTGTGTGTGTGTGTGTGTGTGTGTGTGTGTGTGTGTCCCTAAAAGGAGGTGATAATTTTAGTGTGTGTGTATATATATATATATATATATATATATATATCTTATAGATAATGTGTGTGTGTGTGTGTGTGTGTGTATATGTATATATATATATATATATATATATATGTATATACTGTGTGTGTAATATGTATATGTGATGTGTGTGTGTGTATATTATATCTAATGGGTGTGTGTGTGTGTGTATGTGTATATATATATATAGTGTGTGGTGTGTGGTGTGTGTGTGTGTGTGTGGAGTGATAATTAGTGTGTGTGTATATATATATTATCTATATATATATATATATATGTGTGTGTGTGTGTGTGTGTGTGTGTGGTGTGTGTGTGTCCCTAAAAGGAGGTGATAATTTTATCATGTTATCTATTACAGTGTCCAATCCAGTCCAATTACTATCCAGGAATAAGAGCATGTTTGAATTAATGAAATGTTTCACTGTTATGAATGATCGCTGCGCTGACACTCTGATTGGTCATCATCGCATAGGAGAGGGTGGGTGGGCGGAGCGCTGCGTACATGTGGGCGTTACGAGCGGACAGCTGATTGGCTGGCACGTAGAAGGGACGCGTATGCGCTTACGCTATTGGTTGTTTGAGGCGGTGGGCGGGATCTGTCAGCTGCGGAGTCGCAACAAATGTAGCAGCAGCAGCAGCGTCTCTGTGCACACACCGCAGACCGAGCAATCGGCTTAGGCTTATAGAGTAAAGAGCTGCGCTACGAGCGGAACACCAGGCACTTTTCCCCTTATAAATATTTGGATCCTAATGGCCTGTTGATATTGACTTTTTTCGCGTCTTTTTCGCGTGTTACTGTTGCAGCGCGAGACTTTGGACACGGAGACATCCCGAAAACACAGAAGCACCGACGTGGAAGGAATTTTACGCTTTTTACGGGATTATCGGATGGAGCGGAACACCGAGGCGCGGAGCTGCAGCAGGTCCCGGTGTCCGGAACTCCTCCACAGCGACACATCCATGAAGGTATCGATCAACTCCACGACAGGAACCCGCTTTGAGCTGTCCGTTCCCCTGGAGGAGACCGTGGACGGGCTGAAGAGGAGACTGGCGGAGAGACTCCGGGTTCCCAAAGACCGATTGCTGCTGCTGCACCGAGACGCGTGAGTCCGGGACGCGCCGCTCATCTCATCCCTAGTCTTGATTTGGAATCAGTTCCTAACGGGATCAAGTAGCCTTATAACAGGGGCGTAGTTTGGGATGGGAAAGCTAAATACTAGCAAGTGCAACCCCTAATATTTAAACCATGTTGTTATTGAATTATATATTCCACGCGCTCAGAGCTTTAATGGGTTCTCGCAGCATGACTGAAGCACGTTTATTTCATTTTGCATGAGTGAATCATGAGCACGCACCAAAAGTGTGATAAGATTTGAGCGAAGCCGATGATAAATTGTGCAACTCATGTGATTACTAAAGAAATTCACCACCATAAAACATCAATCATCTAAAGAGCCTCGTCTTTATAAGGAAGGACCTTCATGAATAATTGATCAAGATACTTTCATCTATGTGTAAAATGTGTTCTCTTCTAATGATGATTGATATCAGGAAATACCTGGCTTTCAGATATCCCAAAATATGACATGAATCATTAAGAGTCTGATAAAACGAGCAGATAATAAACATTTCCAATAGAAGGAAAAAGCTTCTGTCAAAGCGAAAAGCTTCCAGATGCTTAAATATAATATAAAAATACTTCATATCAGTGCATTCTATGCAAATAAGGAATTATGTTACGTATTAATTCATTGCAGTAATCAACTTTGCATGTGGTTTGCCACAAAAATGCATTTTGCAAAACAAATTTTCACAAGAACTCTGATAAAACACTTCAAACTTCAAACCAAATCCACGCCCTTGAGGAACAATCAGATCAATTAAGATTCCTATGGCATTTTTGGGAACTAAAAGAACTAAAATAAGATTTGTATGATTTTCGAACTGGAATTATACTGGAATCCTGTAAGTATTCCAGTGTGGATCCTGTAGGATTGATTCCAGATTCTGACAGAATCATGTGGATTGATTCTTCTTAAATCAGCATTGATCATTTCAAGTAGCTTCATGCAGTACAGATTGTTTCAAAGCAGCTTCACAGTTATAAACAGGAAAATAATGTCCTGATGCGTCTGTCAGGTGCATGATGGGAAATGTCAGTGATTGTGTTCTCCGTCTCCAGGAGGTTAAGCTCAGGAAAACTGCTGGATTTCGGTGTGGTTGACGGAAGCAGACTGACGCTGATGCCCACCGTTGAAGCCGGACTGATGGTAAATAACACCTCCTCCTCCTCCTCATAAATGACACTCTTTTATAGCATTTTCATATTTAAAGACCTCATGATACTAAAACAGACTTTGGAATCGCAAACTGTGAAGTCGAGTCAGCTTTATTTCTACAGCGGCTTTACAGTAATAAACCGACTCAGAGATGCAAACTTCATCAAATATGAGAAGATTCAGATTCTGCTGTAAAGCAGCTCTACAGAAGACAATAGAGTCATTATTCAGATCAATTCAGTTCAGTTCAATTAGTGTAAAGTTCATCAGTTTTGAAATGAGTTCAATTCAGCTGTGATCAACTTTATTAGTGTCATTATTCAGCTTAATTCATATTCAGTGTTGATTTAATTGAGTTCAGTTCTGTTGATGTTGGAAATTTCATCGATTATGAATCAAATTCAGTTTCATTCAGATCAATTCAGTTTAATGTTGATTCAGTTCATTTCAATAACTGTTGATGTTAGAAGTTTCATCAGTTATTATTCAAATTCAATTTAAGTAGTGTCATTTTTCAGCTCGATTCATTTCAGTGTTAATTCAGTTCAATAACTCTTGATTTTGGAAATTTCATCAATTATTCAAATTGAATTCAAATAGTGTCATTATTCAGCTTAATTCATATTCAGTGTTGATTTAATTGAATTCAGTAACTGTTGATGTTGCAAATTTCATCAATTATGAATCAAATTCATTTTAAATAGTGTGATTTTTCAGCTCAATTTATTTTGATTTTGATTCAGTTCAATTCAATAACTGTTGATTTTGGAAATTTTATCAATTATGAATCAATTTCTCGATTTCCATTTATTCAGCTCGATTCTGTTCATTGTTGAATCCGTTCAGTTCAATAACTGTTGATGTTGGAAATTTCATCAATTATGAATCAAATTCTATTTCAATAGTTTTATTCAGCCTGATTTGGTTTAATATTGATTCAGTTCAGTTCAATAACTGTTGATGTTGCAAATTTCATCAACTATACGACTCAAATTCAGTTTCAGTAGTGTCATTTAGATCAATTCAGTTTAATGTTGATTCAGTTCAGTTCAATAACTTTATGCTGCAAATTTCATCAATTACGAATCAAATTCAATTTAAGCTGTAAAGCAGCTCTAAAAAGACAAAATTGTCTTTATTCAGCTTAATTCAGATTCAGTGTTGATTCAATTCAGTTCAACACTGCTGATGTTGCAAATTTCATCAATTATGAATCAATTTCAATTTATATAGTGTAAATTATTCAGCTCAATTCGGTTCAATGTTGATTTAATTCAGTTCAATAAATGTTGATGTTGGAAATTTCATCAATTATGAATCAAATTCAATTTAAATAGTGTCATTTTTTTCCAGCTTGATTCATTTCAGTTTTAATTCAATTCAGTTCAATAACTTGATTTTGGAAATTTCATTGACTATGAATCAAATTCATTTTAAATAGTGTCATTTATTCAGTTCGATTCTGTTCAATGTTGATTCAAATAAGTTCCATAACTGTTGATGTTGGAAATTTCATCAATTATGAATCAAATTCAATTTAAATGGTGTCATTATTTTCCAGCTCGATTCATTTCAGTTTAAATTCAGTTCAGTTCAATAACTGTTGATTTTGGAAATTTCATCAATTATGAATCAATTTAACTAGTGTCATTTATTCAACTCAATTCTGTTCAATGTTGATTCAATTCAGTTCAATAAATGCTGATTTTGGAAATTTCATCAATTATGAATCAATTTCAATGTATATAGTGTCGTTTATTCAGCTTGATTCAGTTCAGCAGCATCAGTTCATTGTAAACTAAAGTGTAAAGTAAACTCTTTTGGAGCCCTGAAGACCTGCTCGGTTTGTGATGTTGTTGTTGTTGTTGTTGTGTGTTTGCAGTCGCAGTCGTGGCGGCCGGAGCAGTCGGTCCTGCAGGCGCTGGAGAGTCTCACAGATGCGCAGGTGAAGCTCTCGCTGCGGTCGCACACTTCCTCTTCTACCAGCACACACTCATTCACAAGAACTCACACAATGACTATTCTAATGAGTTCGCATTTCCCACCAGCAGCTGAATATAACTAGTGAAATACGCCCACGCTTGTATACAAATACACTCATGCTCATTGAGAACAAGCGGTAAACTGCAGGATGGATTCTCAACGGGCTGCTGCTCTTCATGAATGTTGTTCTGTGTTTTGCTGTATTTGCATGTATGCAAATCTCACAGCTGGTCGCGCGTGTTTCACAGAACTCCAATATGGGATTGTCTTCATAACGTTTTATGTTTAACAGATCATTAACATTTGAAAGTTTTTAAGAATCTTCCGTGTAGCAGATGCATCTGTGAAACCACATGTACGTATATGTGTATATAAGTGTGTGTGTGTGTGTGTGTGTGTGTGTGCTCCGCCCCATCAGTGGGTCTGTGCGTCATTTTGGCTATGCAGAGCTGTTTGATGTCAGTTCAGCCTCTGTGTGTGTGTGTGTGTGTGTGTGTGTGTGTGTGTGGTTAGACTTGGAGAGAAACACTCAAGTATGATAAATGATTTCCTAGAACAGACTCATGTTGAACTCTTATTATAACCTCTCTCTGCCGTCTGTGTCACTATTTACCTCTATCAGGAACATGCAGGAACACTTTACTTGAAGCCTTTAAACATAATGCATTATAAAAGTATTTTTAATGCATTAATTATGCCTGTGATGCACCTTATATTGGTCTAATGAATAACTTTAAGCACAGTTATAAAACTTCTCTATTAATAATTACACCTTTAGAAAGTATAATGCATTAAAACACACAACAAACAACCAAATTCAGATCTTACAAGAATTCTGCAAATATTATAATGCATTTTACAGTTATTTATGAAATGATATAGTGCATTATAATAAAGTATATAATTTATTATACATAAAGGCTTTAAGTAAAATGTTGCCATGATTTTCTTCCTCAGTATTTTTGCACAAATATCTAAAGATTCTTAAATCAAGGTACATTTACTGGAAGACATTAAGTCATTTCTTTCTTGATTTAAGAATGTTTAGATATTTGTGCTGGAAAACAAGACAAAAATACTGAGGAAGAACATTGTTTTTTGCAGTGTGTGTGTGACACAAGCGTGCATGTGTGCGTCTGTGCAGTAGATGCAGTGTTGTGAGCGAGTGCCGTTATCTGCTGTAAGATGTGGTTGTTGAAGCTGTAGGTATTTTTAACCTGGAAATCCTCCTGTGAAGCGAGTTAGAACAGCCCTCGACTGAACCTACGACAGCTTCTGTTGTCTACGTACTGTTTTGTTGTGTGTGTGTGAGTGTGTGTGTGTGTGTGTAGGTGGTGCTTTGGGAAGTTTATTTTTGTCAGACGTGACGCAGGTTTGAGAGTGTTGACTCTCTCTCTCTCGCTCTCTGATATTTTCTGAATGAAGCAGGTCTAGTAAAATGAGTGCATGATTAAAGGGGTCCTATAATGCCCCTTTCACAAGATGTAATATAAGTCTCTGGTGTCTCCAGAATGTGTCTGTGAAGTTTCAGCTCAAAATCATTTATTATAGCTTGTCAAATTTGCCCCTATTTGGGTGTGAGCAAAAACACACCGTTTTTGTGTGTGTCCCTTTAAATGCAAATGAGCTGCTGCTCCCGCCCCCTTTCCAGAAGAGGGCGGAGCTTTAACAGCTCAACAACAACAAAGCTGGAGAATCTCACGCAGCCAAAATGACGAAAGTGTTCAGCCTTACATTGTTCAAACCGGAGTCGACACTGATGGAGAGACTCAGGAAGAAGTTACAACTTTTAGACGTTTCTGAATGGTTAGTGGATAAATTGATGTAGTTGCTGTGGAGTTGATTCAACTCATCCACTAGCATGTGCCGTCATGTTCATCTTTTGTGTTGAATTGACCCTCGTTTGTGAAGCAGTTCGGCGTAAAATGACGGCATGACAACAACACTCTACTACAACAACTCTTCCTCTTCTCTAAAGCAGCCCAACATGGCCCCGCCCCCTTTGTTGCGTGTTCTCGGGGGCGGGGTTTATGTAAATTGTAGGGTTTGTGATGTCACTAACCCAGGAAGAAGCTCGTTGTAGTTCCTACCAGCCGTTTAAAAACGATTTCTGTAAAAGAAAATATCTCCTTTGCATTGAACTTTGAGCGTCGTAACTTTGCAGATGTTGTTTATGATCAAACAGCAACATTACACACTAACTAAAGTTAAAAAAGTCAAATCATAATCAACCGCCTCTTTACAAAAAGATCAAATATCTGCCAATGGGGTCAGAAAAATAAAATTTGTTTTCCCTTTGAATTAAGTTTATTTTTCTGACTCCATTGGCAGATAGTCTTAATATCTCTTCTCCAGTAAATGTCTCTTTAATTAAAAATGTTTAGATATTTGAGCTGGAAAACAAGACAGAAACACTGAGGAAGAGCATCATTTTTTGCAGTGTAGTTCTGCGTCTCTGCAGGTCTGTTTATCACTCATTGTTATTTCTCTCTCCTGCATCGTCTTGCTCTCGTCTTCCTGTCAGGGGAATCTCTGGCCTTTCCATTCAGCATCATTGGAAATCATTTGCTCTTAATAGCGTAGTGCAGTGAGGGAGCGGATCAATAGAGCTGCAGGCGCGTCTTCCTAATGCGAGCCATTCACTTCAGACAGATCGCAGAACAACAGAAGATGCTCAACCCTTCCATTGATCTCTGAAGCTCGATGTTAATTAACCTCAGATGCCAGTATGTGCAGCGATCAGTACAGATAAAGAATATGTTTACTGACAGTCCCAACCGTGTGATTTAAGGGTTTTTTCATTGTTTCAGGAATAAACCAGAGGCCGTCTGAATTTTTAAATACTATTTTTAAACCCATTTTGCCTCCATAATGTATTTCCAGTTCAATCAGGATGTTCTGATTGAACGGGACATTTCCCAAAAAACACACTCCAGCCAACCAATCAGAGCACAATGTGCTTTTCAGAAGGAGAGACAGGAACTAAACAGAGCGTTACTGACAGACTGGGAAGAGAGGAGCTGCAACAATGGAGAATATGAGGAAAATAATCAACCTGAAAACATAACAGGTCCTATTTAAGAGTGTATGGCAGGTGCTTGAAAAATAAAGAGAGATTTAATCTGTAAAAGAGCAGGAAGAAGCAGTGTAAATATTTAAAAACATCATTCTGTTGACTTTAATGGGCGTCATGTGAGTGTGTGTGTCTGCTGTCGAGAGATGGAGATGTGTTTTAAACACACTGAAGCCGTTTTGCATGATCGTGATCTCTCCAGCCTCTCATTTGCCGCCTGTCTTTGTGATTGAAGTGGTCAGTGACTCAGTGTCGTGACTCGCTCGTTCCCGAGAGACGCTGTTGATGATCGTGAGCGATTCATTCATTCACATCACATACACTCACACTACAGGAATTCTGTGTTTCACAGCCTCACACTGCAAAAAAATGATGTCTTGTTTTCCAGCACAAATATCTAAACACGTTTACTGGAGAAGCAAAATGACTGAAGATATATTAAAGGATTAGTTCAGAATTCAATTTACTCACTTCCTCCATGTCATCCAAGATGTTCATGTGTTTCTTTCTTCAGTCGAAGAAATTTAAGGAAAACATTCCAGGATTTTTCTCCATATAGTGGACTTCACTGGGGTTCAACGGGTTGAAATGTCAGTTTCAGTGCAGCTTCAAAGAGCTCTACATGATCCCAGACGAGGAATAAGAGTCTTATCTAGAGAAACCATCGGACATTTTCTAAAAAAAAAAATAAAAATTATATACGTTTTAACCACAAATGCTCATCACTGCTCTGTGATGTGCCACATATGACGTAATCATGTTGGAAAGGTCACGCGTGACGTAGGCAGAAGTACAGCGGTAGGGCGAAAAACTTTTGCTTTGTAGACACTAGATCGGTACTTCTGCCTACGTCACGTGTGACCTTTCCAACATGATTACGTCATGCGTGGCGCATCACAGAGCAGTGCAAGACGAGCATTTGTGGTTTGAATTTTTATTTTTTTTAGGAAATGTCCGATGGTTTCTCTAGATCAGACTCTTATTCCTCGTCTGGGATCATGTAGAGCTCTTTGAAGCTGCACTGAAACTGACATTTCAACCCGTTGAACCCCAGTGAAGTCCACTATATGGAGAAAAATCCTGGAATGTTTTCCTCAAAAACTGAAGAAAGAAAGACATGAACATCTTGGATGACATGAGGGTGAGTAAATTATCAGGAATATAATATAATCACAATAGGTGCTCTTTAAATGAAATCAGAACTAATCTGCAGTGATCTTGAGTATTTTCTGAGAAGAAAGTTTTGTTGTTTGCTCTTTCTCGGTCTGACTGGGACACAAACACACTCGAGCCTCCAGCGCTGCTTCATCTCTCTCTGCCATTTGACTCGTTTTCCCCCTCGTGCAGGAGTTCCTGTGAGTCAGGAGTGTGTTTTGAGTTCGTCTCCGCCTCTCTGCGCTCGTATCACACTCCCATCTGCATACCAGCCGGTCTGGTGTTATGTAAACCGCTTTAAACCAGTGTCGTATTGCCACACTCGGAGCTTCTTCGTCAGAGAGCTGCTTGGGTGTTTCCTCCTAACTCACTGATTTCCAAACGTCCTGCAGTGCGCAGTCATTGTGTAAATCTGTGAATGTCCAGATTAATGTCACAAAACGCCTTTAGTAGCACTTCTTACGTCAAGTGGTGATAGTCAGACTTAAAAAAAATATGGGCCGTTTCTTTTTAAAAGACTCTTACTCTAACTATGCATTATTATATTGCATTGCTAACACTTTACAGTAAGGTCTCATTTGTTAACATTTCTCAATGCAGTTTGACTTATTTCTTCCTCAGTATTTTTGTACAAATATCTAAAAAAAAAAATCCTAAATCAAGATACATTGACTGAAGATATGAAGTCACAATATTGTTTATTTGTATGTAAGTTTATTCCATTGGCAGATATTTGTTCTTGCTTTAATCAAACTCATTTTGACGCATTGTTCATTAAACAAGTCTTAATATCTTCAGTCATTTTGCTTCTTCAGTAAATGTATCTTGATTTTAGAATATTTAGATTTTTGTCGTGATGCATCAGACTGCGTTACAAAGTACCAACCCACAATTTCTGAGAATTGCGAACACACTGGAGGCACCCAACAAAAAGTTGTGAGTTTCCAAGACTGCTCTGCTGCTTGCTTCACCCACACCAGTGACTGATATCTGAGACTGAAGCCATCACGCTAAAGGAAGGTCACATGCCCACTCCAGTTACTGAGCCCAACACACCAACACGCAACCTTTAAAGGGGACCTGTTATGCTCTTGATGTTGATTATTCTCCTCATATTCTCCATTGTTGCAGCTCCTCTCTTCCCAGTCTGTCAGTAACACTCTGTTTAGTTCCTGTCTCTATGAAGCCCCTCCTTCTGAAAAGCACAATGTGCTCTGATTGGTCGGCTGGAGCGGTGTGTTGTGATTGGTGTTTGGGAAATGTCCCGCCCCTTACCATAACCGCCAGTTTCAACACACTACTAACTAACTCAACCAGGCCCCGCCCCTTTATTCCGTGCATAAATTATTTAAATGAGGAGTAGTTGAAGGGCAGTGAGATGAGTGACATTAGTGGAGGAGATTGTTACTCATTCAGGCTTCCCTCGTCTGTACCGTCATCTCATCTGAAGGCGAGTGAATTCTTCACGGGTCTCTGAAACTACAGGAGACGCTCCACAGGAGACGCTCACCGTTCTGGGTTTGTGGTTTGGGCGACGCATGTGAAACCTCAGCGCTGTAGATATCTGAATGAAGCTCAGACTGCTGGTGGTTTATCTAGTTTTAGTAGTACTGTACTGATACTGTCACACACTGAGATATTTATTTATTTAGTCATTCATTCATTTATTAATTTATTCATTTTTTATGTATTTCTTATTTTTTTTCCAGTTATTTATTTATTCATTTGGTTATTTACTTACTTTATTTATTTATTTATTAATTAATTTTTATTTATTTTTCCATTATTTTTTTTATTCGTTTTTTTTTATTTATTCATTCAGTTATTTATTTATTTAGTCTTTTTTTTATTCATTCATTTTATCATTTATTTCTTTATTTATTAATTATTTTTCCATAATTTTTTTATTAATTTATTTGTTCATTCAGTTATTTATTTATTCATTTATATATTCAGTCATTCATTTTTTTATTTTATTCATTCATTTATTTAATTTATTTATTTATTTTCATTTATTTTATTATTTTTATTCATTTATTTATTTATTCAATCAGTTGTTTATTTATTTATTCATGTATTTCATTTATTTACTAAGTCATTCATTTTTTATTCAATTTTTCATGCTTGTTTTTTTTAATAGTAATTCATTTATTCATTCTTTATTTATTTACTTTTATTTTGTTTCATTGTTATTTAATTATTGTTTTATTATTATTTATACAATCAGTTGTTTATTTATTTAATTATTTAATTATTAAGTTATTAATTTATTTATTCATCATTTATTTATTTAATTAATTTGTTCATTTATTTATTTATATTTATTTATTTATTTTTCCGTTATTTTTATTTATTTATTTTTCTGTTATTTTTATTTATTTATTCACTTTATCATTCATTTATTTATTCATATATTCATTCTTTCATTCATATATATATATATATATATATATGCATTTGCAGTTTCAGTACTGGACAAAGGTGAAGCAAACCATTAGTATAATATTGAATACAAAATTTTTGGAATATGGAAACAGTTCTCTTTCTCACTCAGTTTCAGTTGTGATCTCATTATTGTCTGGTTTATGGTATAATTAATATCAGGATGTCGTTCTTCTAAAGTTTTGCAGTGATGGTGTCAGTCAATGCTGGTCGCTGTACGGTTGTGATTGGAGTCAGAAGATGACACGTTCAATAAATGAGCTGTTAATGTTTTAACTAACTAAACATGCGAGTCTCATTAACGTCTTTATCATCTCATTTTGTGTCCAGGTCAGTGACTTCCTGTCAGGGCGGTCCCCACTGACCCTTGCCCTGCGTGTGGGCGATCACATGATGTTTGTGCAGCTCCAGCTGGCGGCTCAGCAGTCTGTAGGGCAGCCGTCCGTCTCCAGGGGTCCTGCGGGCACCAACCACATCCACCAACCAGACACACAACACTCCACAGGCCCCGCCCCTCCCTCACCACCTGTTAGTCACGCCCACTGTGGTCAAATTCCCGGCCCGGCCCCGCCCCGATTTCAGGTAGAGCTGCTTCAGTCTTTCATCTTAAAGGGTTAGTTCACCCAAAAAGACATCGTTAAAACAGTCATGTGACTGCAGTGGTTCAACCTTAATGTTATGAAGCGACGAGAATAATTTTTGTGCGCAAAAACAAAACAAAAATAACGACTTTATTCAACAATCTCTTCTCTTCCCTATCATTCTGCTACAGTTGACGTTGTAAACACAGTGAAGGCTTCTGTGTTCTACGTCAGAACGGCGGCTCAGTATTGGCTGGTGCTGATCATGTGATCAGCACGATGCATGCGTGTGATGCTGACGCTGGAGCCGGCCAATAATGAGTCGCCGTTCTGATGTAGAACACAGAAGCCTTCACTGTTTACAACGTCAACTGTGTAGGAGACTGACACAGTTATTATACAGTAATAACAGTGTAAATGTTGCAAAATTAATAAATTATGAAACAACAATCCAGACCAGATTCTGTATGTTCACTGTGGGCAGCTCAGCTGTATTCACAGTTTTCTGATATGTGTGTGTGTGTGTGTGTGTGTAGGCTGAAGGCAGCAGTCAGAGCCCCAGACAGCGATGCAAACCAGGCGCTGTCATCGAGAGCCTCGTCAACCACGCGCCTGGAGTTTTCTCAGGGACCTTCTCAGGTAATGCATCACTTCATTATGTGTGTGTGTGTGTATGTGTGTATGTGTGTATGTGAGTATGCGAATGAGTATGCGAATGAGTATGCGAATGAGTATGCGAATGAGTATGCGAGTATGTGAGGGTGAGTGTGTGAGTGTGTGAGTGCGAGTGTGTGAGGGCGAGTATGTAGGGGTGAGTGTGTGAGTGTGTGAGTGCAAGTGTGTGAGTGCAAGTGTGTGAGGGCGAGTGTGAGTATGTGAGGGCGAGTGTGAGTATGTGAGGGCGAGTGTGAGTATGTGAGGGCGAGTGTGAGTATGTGAGTGTGAGTATGTGAGGGCGAGTGTGCGAGTAGTGAGGGCGAGTGTGAGTATGTGAGGGCGAGTGTGAGTATGTGAGGGTGAGTGGCGAGTGTGAGTATGCGAGTGTGAGTATGTGAGGGCGAGTGTGAGTGAGTGTGAGGGAGTGTGCGAGTGAGGGCGAGTGTGAGTGAGGGCGAGTGAGTAGTGAGGGGCGAGTGTGAGTGAGGGCGAGTGTGAGTATGTGAGGGCGAGTGTGGGTGAGGTGCAGAGGGCGAGTGTGTGTGAGTGTATGTGAGGGCGTGTGAGTGTGAGGGCGAGTAGTGTGAGGGCGAGTGTGAGTGTGAGGGTGAGAGGGTGAGAGTGAGTATGTGAGTGCGAGTGTGAGTATGTGAGGGCAAGTGTGAGTATGTGAATGAGTATGTGAGGCGAGTATGTGAGGGAGTGGGAGTATGTGAGTGCGAGTATGAGAGTGTGTGAGTGCATGAGTGCGAGTATGAGTATGTGAATATGTGAGTATGTGAGTGCGGGTATGTGAAGTATGAATGCGAGTATGTGAATGAGTATGTGAATGAGTATGTGAATGAGTATGTGAATGAGTATGTGAGGGCGAGAGTGTGAATGCGAGTATGTGTGAGTATGCGATGTGAGTGCGAGTGTGAGTATGCGTGTGAGTATGCGAGTGTGAGTATGCGAGTGTGAGTATGCGAGTGTGAGGCGAGTGTGAGTATGCGAGTGTGAGTATGAGTGAGTATGCGAGTGCGTGAGTATGCGAGTGCGTGAGTATGCGAGTGCGAGTGCGAGTGTGCGAGTGCGAGTGTGCGAGTATGCGAGTATGCGAGTATGCGAGTATGTGAGTGCGAGTATGCGAGTGCGAGTATGTATGTGAGGAGTGTGAGTATGTGAGGGCGAGTGTGGGAGGGCGAGTGTGAGAGGAGTGTGAGTGTGTGAGTGTGAGTATGTGTGTGTGAGTATGTGAGGGCGAGTGTGAGTATGTGAGGGCGAGTGTGAGTATGAGGGCGAGTGTGAGTAGTGAGTGCGAGTGTGAGGGTGAGTATGTGAATGTATGTGAGGCGAGTATGTGAGGGCGAGTGAGTATGAGTATGTGAGTGCGAGTATGAGAGTGTGTGAGTGCATGAGTGCGAGTATGAGTATGTGAATATGTGAGTATGTGAGTGCGGGTATGTGAATGAGTATGTGAATGAGTATGTGAACGAGTATGTGAACGAGTATGTGAATGAGTATGTGAATGAGTATGTGAGGGCAAGTATGTATGTGAATGAGTATGAGTAGTATGTGAGTATGCGAGTGTGAGTATGCGAGTGTGAGTATGCGAGTGTGAGTATGAGTAGTGCGAGTGTGAGTATGCGAGTATGCGAGTGCGTGTGCGAGTGCGTGAGTATGCGAGTGCGAGAGTGCGAGTGCGCGAGTGCGAGTGCGCGAGTGCGAGAGTGCGAGAGTGCGAGTATGCGAGTATGCGAGTGTGAATGCGCGAGTGAGTATGCGAGTGAGTATGCGCGAGTGAGTATGCGCGAGTGAGTATGCGCGAGTGAGTATGCGAGTATGTGAGTGCGAGTATGAGAGTATGTGAGTATGAGAGTGCGAGTATGTGAGTATGTGAGGGCGAGTATGTGAGGGCGAGTGTGAGTATGTAAGTGCGAGTATGAGAGTGTGTGAGTGTGAGTGCATGAGTGCGAGTATGAGTATGTGAATATGTGAGTATGTGAGTGTGAGTATGAATGTGAGTGTGAGGTGAGTGCGAGTATGAGAGTATGGAGTATGTGAGTATGAGAGTATGTGAGTGCGAGTATGAGAGTATGTGAGTATGAGAGTGCGAGTATGTGAGTATGTGAGGGCAAGTATGTGAGGGCGAGTGTATGTAAGTGCGAGTATGAGAGTGTGTGAGTGTGAGTGCATGAGTGCGAGAATGAGTATGTGAGTGTGAGTATGTGAGTGTGAGTGTGAGTGTGAGTGTGAGTGTGAGTGTGAGTGTGTGAGTGTGTGAGTGTGAGTGTGTGAGTATGTGAGTATGTGAGGGTGAGTGTGAGTGAGTATGTATGTGATGCGAGTGTGAGTATGTGAGGGCAAGTGTGAGTATGTGAATGAGTATGTGAGGGCGAGTGTGAGTATGTGAGTGCGAGTATGAGTATGAGTATGTGAATATGTGAGTATGTGAATGAGTATGTGAATGAGTATGTGAGGGCGAGTATCTGAGTATGTGAATGAGTGTGTGAGTGCGAGTGTGTGAGTGCGAGTGTGTGTGAGTGCGAGAGTGTGTGAGTGCAAGTGTGTGTGAGTGCGAGTGTGTGTGAGTGCGAGTGTGTGTGAGTGCGAGTGTGTGAGTATGAGAGTGTGTGAGTGCGAGTATGCGAGTGCAAGTATGCGAGTGCGAGTATGTGAGTGCGAGTATGTATGTGTGAGAGAATATTTTTTATGGTTAGTTTTAGTTACTGATAATAACCCAGCTTCCAGCCGGCTCGTCTTGACCTTATCTTGACCTCTCGCTCCACAGGTACTTTACACCCAAACTGTCAGGACGGCAGCGGGCGTCCTCGCCGTGACATCACCACCATCCTCCAGATCCTCAACGATCTCTTGAGCGCCACGCGACATTACCAGGGATCCCCTCCGACCCTGGCGCACCTGCGCTGCCAGACGCCCTGCCCTCCGGCCGCGCCCTGTTCACCTCCACCCTCACCTACCTCAGACGGGCAGCAGCACAGACACCTGCGCAGGCCCTCCGGTGAGTCTTCAGAATCAAGACATGGTGTGTGAGTGTGCGTGCATGAAAGAGGAAGTCATGTTTTTTGACTCTGAGTCTTCACACACTTCTCATTTTCTCCTCTGATTCATTCAGCAGTGTGCGTTTTGGTCATTTGCGTCTCATTCTGCGAAATTCAGCACATCAGATCAAACTGAATCTAAACACACAAGCTGCTTCACGAAACCCGAAACCACACCTCTAATACTGAAGACTGATGTCTTATCTTAGAACAACCTCTTAAAATATAATTCTCTGACTAAAATGGCATTTTGCGGCGGTTACGGCCCGTCATGTGCTCATCAACACGGCTTTGCTGCTTTCAGATGCTGCTCTGTTCTGTTTCTCGTGTCTCTGTTCTCTGAGACGTGGGGTCACACCGAACTTTCAGAGGGTCACGACCCCGTTAGTGAACATTAACCAGCAACCACTGGCCTTACACACACACACACACTCTTGGCGGCCCCTAAAGGCCCGAGTGTGCCTGAGCAAAGCTGAATAATTCATGCAGTCTGTATGTTGGAAAGACATGTGAAGAGATAACAGTGTGTGTGTGTGTGTGCGCGCAGTGGAAACATGCTGATGAAGCATCAATGATTCATGTGCAGCTCAGGGTCAGCAGATCTGGAAAGATCAGACCTCAAGAAAACCGCAGGTTATTCACAGGATCAGGGCCGGATTTATCCGAAGGCATTCTAGGCACATCCAGAGTGGCCCAATTACAATGAGGAGAAATAATAAAAAATATATTTTGCCTGCGTCACAAGAAGAGTTAAATCCGGCCCTGACGGGAACAGAAAACAGATGATCTCTGCAGAAAGTAAACAAAGCCTGTTTTCTTCACTGTAACGTGTCCGGATGTTCGGATCCACAGTTATTAGTGTTAACTAAAACTTCTTTTGCCTCACATAAAATAAGATACTACTTAATCATGAATAACAGGTGATTTTATATGTAAATAACTGTATTTGACTAACAAAGTCACATAATATTAACATCTGTCTGACGGATTGAAGTCTGTCGGGTAAAACGAGAGTTTCTGCTTAAAACAAGAACAAATATCTGCCAATGGAGTCAGAAAAATAAACTTGATTCTGACTCCATTGGCAGATATTTGTTCTTTTTTTAAGCACAAACTCACTTCATTTTGATGCACTTTTTACTTAATATCTTTGTGCTTCTCCAGTAAATGTATGTTGAAACACAGAGGAAGAAGCTCATGTCGTCTTCAGTTCATGGCAGTGATGTTGTGTCTCTCTGTGTGTTTCAGGCGAGCGTCTGCGGCAGACGGAGAACAAGGCCACGCGCTGTAAAGTGGAGCAGCTGCGGCTCTTACTGCGGCAGCGGCGGCTCCGACGGAAGGCCAGGAGGGACACGCGCGGCCCGTACCACTGGCTGACCGAACGCAAGGCCGCGCGCAGCCACAGCAACAGCAGCCTGTCCAGCGACGGATCCCTGGACCTGGACTTTGAGGAGCCGGTCTGGAAACCCGACGTGCCGTCGGACATGAACGCAGAGTTTGTTGTGGCTTGAGCCGAACGAAAGGATGAAAATGTGCTGCTTGAACGGCCTCAGGACAACACATGGGCATTAATGTCCGACTGTGAAGCAGAAGCTGTGAAACACTTCAGGAGCCGCTTTATGGGCATTCATGGTCTCGTGGTCACAGGACGTGATGTTCCTCCTGTGTTTCTGTCTGTTTTCAAGCACAAATAAGATATTGGAGAAGCAAAATGATCTTCAATATCCAATATCTTGATTTAAGGATGTTTAGATATTTGTGCTGGAAGATGACACAGAAACACTGAGGAAGAACATCATATTTGCAGCATTTGAAATGATTCTCAGTACGCTTTGTGGATGTTATGAAACGCAGTATGTAGCATTATCACGTCAGGTGTTCAACTCTGCTTAGATGATGTTTTTGCACAGTTCATTTCTCTTGTGAGCATTAAAATATTTTTGATACGTGTTTTAGAGGACAGTCTGACATTCAGTCGAATGTTAGTTTCAGCCTTGAGAGCTGAGATTCGGCTTGAGATTTGGGCAAATCTCATGAAAACAAGTACAGCTCATATTTCACCCCAAAATCAAAAGAAAATGGATATTATTTTTTGCATAAAAGAGAATAAATTAAGCCTGTTTTAGGACCATTAACGGTGTGAAATTTTGCATTTCAGCACATTTAAACCCCGAATAATAAATAAATAATATATATATATATATATATAATATTATATATATATATATATATATATATATATATATATATATATATATATATATATATATATATATATATAGCACAATTTTTAAAGAAATCTTCACTCAGAATGAAATTCTACTATATATATATATATATATATATATATAGAAAAAATAAGAAAAAATTTATATTAACATTTATGTAAAAGAAAAATGTATACACATATATTTTTCTTTTTATATATATATATATATATATATATAAGGCAAACCAAAAATTATTCAGACACTTTGACCTGAACATGTTTTGCTTAAGTGTTATCTGACATAAATAATATAAATTTTTTTCTGACACAGTTTAACTCTGAGATCTTTTTACCATTTTATACCATTTTTTTAAATATAGTGAATAAACTGAATTAATTGATAAATATTCAGGGTGTCTGAATACATTTTGGTTTTTGACTGTAGAATTCTCATTATTCTCAGTCAATATTTGTTTAAAAATTGTGTCTTCATTCATTGGGGAAAATACAGTTTGTCAGAGTGAAATATGACCAGTACATGTTTTGTGAGATTCACCCATTAATTTCTATGACACATTAATTTAACGCAGAGTCATAATGCAGCATGTATTTTCATGTTCTTGTAGCCCGGACTCAGTTTCTGTGGTTTCTATGATGAATCTGAGCATTTTTAACAAATAAGACGGACTGTTTCCAGAAGCAAACGTATCCGTTTCTCACTTACTGTACTTCTGAAATGAAGAGAAGGAAACATTGCTGTCATTATGAAAGCTAAAACAAACCTCTTACTCATTTCTTTCTTCTGCTGGACACCGGATAAAGGACGGCACACATGAACTCGGTGACTGCGGCCTTATTTTATCTTTAAGGAACAACAAATGCAAATAATCTGGATCGATGTGGATTCCCCAAAACTCTTCTCTGAATGTCTGTTTCCTGTTACTGGCAGACTGTGGAATCTGGAAGGCGTCAGTCAGTTTTTGAGCTGAACTCTGATGAGCGATTGATGTCGCCTGCTTTTCATGCATCACTGATAATGAACTCGTCCTCACGTTCGTCTCCTTCTGTCGGGTCTTTGTTGTCCAGTTTATGCATCAGAAGCGCTTCTGTGATGATCATGAAGCGGGACTCAGAGAGTTGAGCTGGTCAGAAGCCGTGTAGCACATTCATACGACTGTATTAATTTATAAAACCATCTGGTAACTGTGAAACAATGTGGTTTTGTGTTACTTTTCCTTCTTTCTCATGTGTTTTTGTCACATTGTAAACCATCCCAGCTAATGGAACGTTCTCTCAACTTTATGAACACGTTCTTCAGTAACGTACGTTCAAAGCTCTCTGGACTTTAATAATGTTGAGCACAAAAAACATTATTTATATTGTTTTTTTTTTTTATTAAACATTTTAGTTTGATGTTCGTCTAACATTTTTTAAATGTTACTAGTTTCAGAGAACATTCAAAAGTAACGTTCTCATAATGTTTGTGTTTCTTAGAAGATATTTTTGTTAGCTGGGATAGTGTTAAAAATGAAGACTTTTTTTCATGAGCAATAAATTTGTGTGGCTTGCAATTTCTTTTTTTAGGTAATAAATTAAGATAAAGAAATGTTTGCCGTTTTCTGTTTTCACTTTAAATATCAGTGTCATCATGACAAAAACATGCAACGTTTCATGTTCATTTCCTGATGACTGTGTGTGCATTAAACCGTTTCGTAGTTTCAGTAATGATGCTGGTCTGGTCTAGTCGGCGGTTGAGTCACGTGACATTGCTGATGTGTTACTCAGACACACACACACACACAGGTGTGTCGATCCGTCAGTCACAGGTGTGTTGGTTTGGTCTCGGCGGGTTCTTGCGGCTCGAGTCATACTGTTGTTTGTTGTTGAAGAGGATTTGAAATAGAAACCAATGACATTCTGAGACTCGATGTACAAAAACAAACACGCTAACGATCACAATGCAGAAAACATTTAGCATGTACATCTTGATTTAAGAATGTTTAGATATTTGAGCTGGAAAACAAGACCGAAACACTGAGGAAGAGCATCATTTTTTGCAGTGTGAATGACTCGTTTATTCCAGTAATGAAACGTACTGAGCCTCATTTACACTGTCGTAATTACCAGTGTTTTTGAGCACTAAACCCCAGAAAACAGATCCATACTGACGTCTGACCGGCTGTTTGAGGGTTTGTAATAAAGTGTTGATCTTTAATTGCACCGCTCTCCTCTGACCCTCAAATAATGAGCAGGATTTAGTGTCACACCTGCAGATCAATGTGTGGCTGATATTACGTATCGACCCAGTCTGGAGTCTGTGATTAGGTCTTGATGTTGTTTTTGGGCTCTACTAGAAACTTTGCTGTGTTTCACCTGAAACTGGCTTTGCAAAAAAAGAGGGTGAGGATTGAAAAAGAGCGCCACCATCAAACCAGAGGTGGAAATTAACGGGCAAAAATGCTACCATAATTAATAAAAATGCAAGATATGGTGCAAAAAAAGTCTCTGTATTATTGTTTTTAATATTTATAAGCAATATCACATGAGCACAAGAGCTGTTTTCCCGAATATTAGCACGTTTGCAAATGTAATATTGGTTTCATACAACAATTCAATAAACATTAAGTTAATAGGACATTAAGTGACTTACATCTTAGACACAATATTGTCTGGTTTTCCTCTGTTTTGAAAACAAAAATAGTTCCAAACATTAGAGCCATTTCCCGAGCAGCACAGTTTCAGTTTCTTTACTGAATGTGTTTTTGAATGAATCATTCAAATGAATGACTCGACAACTCACTCAGTCACTTCTGCTTTGTCCCTGAATGAATCAGCCGTTTTGAACAAATTGGTTGAGTGAATAATTCAATGACTCACTTGTTAAGACTACTAGAGCAGGTTTTCCTGCTTGAATGTTGATTATTCTCCTCATATTCTCCATTGTTCAGCTCCTCTCTTCCCAGTCTGTCAGTAACGCTCTGTTTAGTTCCTGTCTCTATGAAGCCCCTCCTTCTGAAAAGCACAATGTGCTCTGATTGGTCGGCTGGAGCGGTGTGTTGTGATTGGTGTTTGGGAAATGTCCCGCCCCTTACCATAACCGCCAGTTTCAACACACTACTAACTAACTCATCCAGGCCCCGCCCCTTTGTTCTGCGCATAAATTATTTAAATGAGGAATATTGTCAAGACTACAATGATGGCGAGTGGTACGGACACTGTTGTGTGTCTCTAATCAGGCTGTTGTCAAGTTGATTTCTGGTGTTAATGTACTGGAAAACAGTTGATTAATAGCAGCTTGAATCAGAAGCGTTCCTGAGCTCGGAGGAAGTGAACACCGTGCAGGAAATGACACAGAGGAGTTTCCTGTGTCCGTGTGTCTCTGTAATCTCAGACAGGAAGCAGCGCAGGCCTCGCTCTTACCCAACGTCCTGTGCTGCTGATGGAGAAGAGGAAGTGGGGAGGAAAGAGGAAGCAGCGTCCACTGTGACGCATCACATCCTGTCTATCTGGCTGCCTGTCGGCGTCGACACGTGAGGGATTTTCTCATTGCGAGTGACAGAAACGCACATGCACGCATACACTGCAAAAAATGATGTTCCTCCTCAGTATTTCTGTCTTGTTTTCCAGCACAAATATCTAAACATTCTTAAATCAAGATGCATTTACTGGAGAAGAGAAATGACTGAAGATATAAAGCAAAAAAGTATCAAAATGAAGTGAGTTTGAGCTTAAATCAAGAACAAATATCTGCCAACGGAGTCAGAAAAATAATGAAGTTTGAATGAAGATCAGATATTTGTTCTTGTTTTAAGCACAAACTCACTTTATATTTAACCATTTTTCAGTAAACAAATCAAAAATAGTCATTTTTTAAAAAATCTTCATTTTTTGTTGTTGGTTTGTTTCAGAGCATACGCTCCTCTTGAAGTTGAACATGACGGTTTTTTTGCTTGAAGTGAATTGATCTTGTTTTAATGACGTTTCATTATTTTTGCAGTAAATGAAATAGAGATTCTCATGTGTGTCTTTGTGTGTGTTTTGGACATAAAAGTCTCGACCCCCGTCCAGCAGCTCCTGGTTATTCATCACTTTTGAAAGGGCCAGAGCCTGAGCTGAGCTCAGAGACGCGACCCTTGGCCCTTGACCTTTGACCTCAGACACAATATCCAGGCAGTGCTGGTGATGAAAGAAGTCTAGTGGAGGAGGAGAAATAAGGAGAAAAGACCACATTTACACAGGTGTGTGTGTGTGTGTGTGAGAGAGATGTGGAGTAATAATCACACACACACACACTCATCTGACCTACATAAGGACGAGATACACAAACCGTCACAGGAAGGAGCTGCAGGTGTTTGAGGAGCAGCTGCTGATCTAATCCAGAACACACTGACTGATCAGAGATCAGTTTGCACTGGTTAGTCCAATATTAGTTTATTAATGCTATTATTGTCAAGTCAGCTTTATTTCTATAGTGCTTTATTCAATTCAGATTGTTTCTATTTTAATTTTACATTTGAATTCAGTTTATTTAAGCAAAAATTCTGAATACTTTTAGTTTTAGTTAACGATAACAAAACTGGGTTAGACTGGATTGGCTTCATGATCGACTCGTGCCAGAAAAAATGGTTCAGTGGGGTTCTGTATAGACCTCTAGGGTTCTTGACTCAATTTTAAAGAACCCTTTATTCCAAAAAGGTTCTATATAAGGAGAATGTAATATATGTCTCGGGTGTCTCCAGAATGTGTGTGTGAAGTTTCCGCTCAAAGATCATTTATTATAGCTTGTCAAATTTGCCCCTATTTGGGTGTGAGCAAAAACACGCCGTTTTTGTGTGTGTCCCTTTAAATGCAAATGAGCTGCTGCTCTCCGCCCCCTTTCCAGAAGAGGGCGGAGCTTTAACAGCTCAACAACAACAAAGCTGGAGAATCTCACGCAGCCAAAATGATGATTGTCAGTAACGGTGTTCAGCCTTACATTGTTCAAACCGGAGTCGACACTGATGGAGAGACTCAGGAAGAAGACAAAATGTGGGTGGAAACAAGCAGATTAAGGGGTGGTTATATTATAATAAGATCCCTTCCCTCTATCACTAGTGGAGCGAAATCTGAGCGGCTCATTTTTTCACATGCTTGCAGAGAAAGGCTTGCCAAAACAAAGTTACTGGATTGTCCTTTTTCACGTTTTCTGTGTTGGTAGATGCACATTAATATGTACGCCCACAATATTTGCATATGCCAGCCCATGTTCAAGGCATTAGACAAGCCAGTATTAACGTCTGGATCTGTGCACAGCTGAATCATCAGACTAGGTAAGCAAGCAAGAACATAGCGAAAAATGGCAGATGGAGCAATAATAACTGACATGATCCATGATAACATGATATTTTTTAGTGATATTTGTAAATTGTCTTTCTAAATGTTTCGTTAGCATGTTGCTAATGTACTGTTAAATGTGGTTAAAGTTACCATCGTTTCTTACTGTATTCACGGAGAAGAGCCGTCGCTATTTCATTTTTAAACACTTGCAGTCTGTATAATTCATAAACAACTTCATTCTTTATAAATCTCTCCAACAGTGTAGCATTAGCCCGTTAGCCACGGAGCACTATCAAACTCATTCAGAATCAAATGTAAACATCCAAATAAATACTATACTCACATGATCCGAAGCATGCATGACGAACATCTTGTAAAGATCCATTTGAGGGTTATATTAGCTGTGTGAACTTTGTAAATGCACTGTATTATAGTCGAGAGCTCAGGGGGCAGGGAGCGCGAGATTTAAAGGGGACGCAGCCTGAATCGGTGCATAGTTAATGATGCCCCAAAATAGGCAGTTAAAAAAATTACTTAAAAAATATCTATGGGCTGATAAAAAAAATCTATTTTGAGCTGAAACTTCACAGACACATTCAGGGGACACCTTAGACTTATATTACATCTTGTGAAAGAACGTTCTAGGGCACCTTTAACTAACATAGAGCAATACATTTGTTACAGTACTCTCGTGCTCATATACTGTTAATGAACATCCCGACGCCGTCCACCTGCTGAGAGTGACGTTTAGATGAATATGTCAATATGTGCTCTTTCCTCTCAATAACAAAATAAACACACAACAAAAATGAGAAAACAACCGTCAAAGCATCTGATCGTAGCGATTCATGTTGACAGATGAGGTCATTAAAATTACACTGTTATGATCGTTTGATTATAAAGTATATTTGAGACTCTAGACTATATAGATCTGGATATGTGAGAGTATAGTTTGAATTAATCCCTTTTCTTTGCATGACACATTGACGTTACAGTACAGAATGACTCTTCAGGCATTACTAATCATTCATTTCATGCGTCATTGAACGGAAGAGGTTCTCGAGAACGTAAACGTCCCATGCTTTCATTTTCCCGGCAAAAACAACCCGATTCCTTCACATTTAAAATCAGTCTACAGGCTTTCATAAACAACCTACGAAGTCAGGAAAGGTCTCGTTTTTTAAGTTTCGTTAAGCTGTTCACACCCTGGCAATAAAAAAGTGATTAATACTTGAGAATTCTTACATATCTTTCAATTTTTTAATTGGTTACTTGTGTAAACCTGCTGGTAAACACACTGCAGCTCATTCTGAACTGCGTTTCTGATGGACAGTGATTTGAATGACATCATCTTCTGCTCCTTGAATGTTCCCGTAGTCTGTATTTTATCTAATTTCATGATTCTCTCAGCTTCAGGACCCTTATTAGCTCATTTGACCTTGTTTAAATCCATCCAGCAGAATCACACAAATGATTCCTCACAATCAGAGCAGACGGAGAGACACTTAGAGAGTTTCAAAAGGTTTGATGAACAGAGAGAGAGAGAGAGAGAGAGCGAGTTTCTGCCCACTCAATAATTCTCTATTAGGTAGATTCATAAAGACTCATTGAGATCACAGCATGAAGACGAGCTGTTCCAGGAATAACACTGCCCACACACACACATGTATATATATATATATATATATATAAGCTAATTAATTTAAACCCTAAAACATGATGGACACAGTTTTGCTGTGTAATTTTGCTTCTCCAGTAAATATATCTTGATTCAAGATGTTTAGATATAAATAATATAATATAATATAATCATAATAATTCAGTCTGATCACTTGTGTTTTTTCTGGTATTTTGATCTCAGATGTCACATCATCACGCCTGTCATACAATAATGAGGCTTTATAAAGACCCTCAGACCGCTGACCCAGCCTCCAGGTGACCTTTGACCTCTGGCGTGACGGTCACATTCAAATGCGTTCAATCACCATCAGGCCGTATTGACCCTGAGCTCGCTTCTCCGTCTGAACAGAGGAACTTTGACCTTTGACCTTTCCAGATCAATGGACTCTGATGAACGTCTCTCGAGCCGACAAATGCAAGCGACCCATTATGATGCTTTTATCTCCTTCATAAATGAGAGGCCGATTTTGCAGTCTGAAAGAGAGAAAGATCGATCGAGTTGATCGATGAATCATTGATCTGTTTACCTCAATGATCAGGGAAATATTGCATTTGCTCTTTCATGCATTAATTAACTTGAAATGTGTTTTATTCCACATCAGGCTTTATATAAACATTTCATTTTGATACATAATATCGTTAGTCACAATAAATGTATCTTGATTTAAGAATGTTTAGATATTTGTGCCGGAAAACAAGACAGAAACACTGAGGAAGAACATCATGTTTTTTGCAGTGTATACTGTACAATACTAATAATACATTGGCAGAAATGTTAATAAAACAATATTTAATAAAATGGAGTAGAAGAAAACAAAATACACCAATCAAACAGACAAATGAACGTTTCCCTGTTTGTCTCATCAATGTCATGCTTTTCTGAGAATTTTCTGTAAGTGATGCATTGTGGGAAAACAGGTGTGTGTGAGAACAGAACAGCTGAGACGTGATCTTCCTGTAATACACACACACATTTGTCCTTTTCGTATTGTACCACGCTCATTTCACACTCGCTCATACTCACAACTGAAGTGTGTGATACGCTGAGCGTGATGAAGCAAAAGACACACTTCCTCCTCTGTACTGGACATTCTACTCCTACACACACACAAACACACACACTCACACACACTTCTGTTATGGTTTGTGATGTGGTTCGTTCTTTCATGATGATTCGCTCGTGTGCTTCATTTCTTGTTCTGGATAAAAGCATCTGCTAATGAACAAGATCTTGATTCTGTGTTGTGGAATATTTCATGACTCGTGCTGTGTTCATGACATCAGATTTAGACTTCAAAACTGATCACAACTGAGCTTTGATTCATGTAAAAACATCAAGAAATCTGTGTGTGAGTGTGTGAGTGTGTGTGTGTGTGTTGGCCAGTAACTAAGCAGCAGTACTAACTTAACTACTGACATCCGGCCGTGCTTCGGTTCACCTGTCGTCGCCCACACAACCTCATTCCTGCGCTGTTATGACAGGCTCGACTGGTTCACCATCTCACACACACTACACACACACACCTTAGGGTTATCAGCACATGTGTGTGTGTTTTTATGCTGCGTCATTTTCTGTGTAACTAACAGAACCAGCTCTTGTATGAGCTGATGCTGTTCATATTTGCACACTGCAAAAAAAAAAAACTTGACTCAGATAATGTTTAGCAACATCAAAAAACTCTTCAGCATCATTAATCTAATTTTAGTAAGGAAAGCTTTAACATTCAAAGTTTATTTGATGACCTTTCAATCATTTTATCTGAAATATTTCAGAGCTGATGGACCTTTAACGACATGAAATGCAATCTAAAGAGAGATACTTGCTGGTTTTGCAGAACAAACAGTGGCACATGTTGTAATGTGAGTCATATTTGTCTGTGTTCATCTCTCTCTCTATATCTCTTTCTGTATATAAATAAATATAGCTATTTAAAAGGCTTCAATAGAGGCAAGAATGCAGTGAATCAGAAGTGTGTGTGTGGGAGGTGTCGGTGTGTGTCTGGAGACCCCTGCTGGTGGCACATTGTCACTATTGTCACTTACAGGAATATCATCCACCCCCTCATTTATCTTCACATCACAGATGGAGCTTCTTCCTGCTGTTATTTGTGAGCTGTGTTAGTTAGTGTGATAACAGATAAACTGTTCTTCTGCATTCTGAGAGTGACGTTATTTGTTGCCGGGTCTGTGTAACTCCTTTATTATTATTATTATTATTTATTATTTATATTTAATGCACAATCTAAGTAGCTGACCAGGTTTACATCTCACTGCAAGTTGTGTCCTATATAACTGTGTACACTAATAAAAAATAATTTTCTAAAGTATTTGTGTCTTTGTTTTCCAGTGCAAATTGATGAGATGAGTGAATGATCTGGCACAAGACGGCACACAAGAGGGGACTAAAATAGGAGAGTAAATGATTTAATTGATACTAAACAAGTGAAGGGAGTGAAACATTAACGAGGTAAGGACTAGAATAACACGGGGCGGGATAAGGTGCCACGATTACAGTGGAGAACATGGTGTACCGTCAAACCGAACCCATGTGCTCCAAACAAACACAAGACAGATCAGCCTGGGGACATGACAGAAACAGTTAGGTTAAAGCGGTAATGAAACACAGACTTGACCCAAGAAACATGGAAGATTGGGTGTACCTGACTAAGTGTAGGAAGGTAGCTTGAGTCTTACGGCCACCGGACTCAACACCTTGGTGATCTTGTATGGCCCAATGAACCTGGAATCCTTGCAAGACTCCATCCAGAGAGTTAGGTCCTTGGTTGACATCCATACCTTGTAGCATGGAGCAAGAGCCGCCTTGGTTCATCTGGAAACCCAGGCCTAGGCTTCCTCAGCCCTCCTCCAGGTGCAACAACACTGGCAGACAAAGGCTACGGCAGACGGAACTGCGGCATCTGCTCCTGTAAGAGGAACAAAGGAGGTTGAAGAGCAATGAAACATTGGAATAGGGGCATATCTGTGGCAGCTACTGGACAATGTGTTGTGGGTGTACTCAATCAAGGATAACTGTTGATTCCAAGAGCTTGGATTCTGGGACGTCAGGCAGCAGAGAGCTTGTTCCAGATCCTGATTTGCTCAGGCTGTCCATTGGGAGATGGTCCTCACTGCAGAAAACAAAATCCACTTTAAATCCTCCCACTTTACATATCCCTAAACCCCCTGATCCCTAAACCTCCCACCCCCCTGACCCTAAACCTACCCGTCTCCACCCCCTGATCCCTAAACCTACCCGTCTCCACCCCCTGATCCCTAAACCTACCCGTCTCCACCCCCGCCCTAACCTACCCTCTGATCCCTAAACGTCTCCATCCTAAACCTACCCGTCTCCACCCCCTGATCCCTAAACTACCCGTCTCCACCCCCTGATCCCTAACCTACCCACCCTGATCCCTAAACCTACCCGTCTCCACCCCGTCTCCACCCCTATCCCTACCCCGTCCCACCCCTGATCCCTAAACCTACCCCTCCCCCCCTGACCCCTAAACCTACCACCCCTGATCCCTAACTACCCATCTCCACCCCCTGGATCTGGATCCTGGATCTCATGTTCTGCAGTGAGGGGCTACTGCCTATTGGTCTGAGGATGAAAACCTAATGACAGACTCCTTCCAGAAATGGGATCTCCCTATCGGAGACCACATCTACCGGAAGACGTGATCAACCACCACTTGAGCAGTCTCCTTGGCTGAGGGTAATTTGGTAAGGGGAATGAAATGAGCCACCTTTGTAGAAATGGTCCGCCACTGTCAATACGACAATGTTACCTCGATGGCGGAAGGCCAGTGATGAAGTCAAGGGCTATGTGTAACTAGGGATGGGCTAAGGGTGAAGCAGACATGGTTAGATCTCTTGTTCTGGGCGTAATTCGAGCAGGCCAACACAAACTACCTGAGATCCTAGGTCATGGATGGCCACCAGAATCACAGGCAGATGGCAGCCAGTAGGGGTGTGATGAGACAGCTCACAAGAGCAAACATGATACAGAGCTAAGAGATGGCTACAACTACACAGCCCAGCCTAAGATAGCTTTCATATTGGGAGATATGTGCATGCATCAGGGAGCCACTAAAATGCAGGGTACTGAAATTACGTTTAAAAGTGCAGTCGCGTTTTACTTGCGCTTTCGTGATCACGCATACTCTGTGTGTATGAGCCCGCATTCTACAAGATCAGACATTTATCAGATGCTTAGGCTCTGTTGTGCAATGAATCCTCCGCCATGGCCTTGTCAGTCATCTCGTCACTTACTCTCATCACATGAA
Source organism: Culter alburnus (assembly GCA_028476615.1). Lineage (NCBI taxonomy): Eukaryota > Metazoa > Chordata > Actinopteri > Cypriniformes > Xenocyprididae > Culter > Culter alburnus. Next base: position 793,189 of record JAOTNS010003904.1, read on the forward strand.
TATATTGAACTCTGAGTCCTGATGCACTATGTATGACTCTTGTTGGATGAGCTGGATGGAATTGAAGCAACTGTTATCCAAATGAATTAAATGTTTTTTATTTCTATAAAAAGCAAAATGACAGAGGAGGCGTAATATAAACTTAGCGGTTGCATATTCTATTCTAATTTCACCCTCATACGCCGTCATGGCAATATCGCAAAACAAGCTTTTTACCTTGACGTGAAATCTTGTCACATTTTATTCTAGCGAGATCTCATGGCATGAGATCTCGTCACACCCCTAGCGGAACTCCTGATCTCCGATCTCCTGATCTCCGGGATCTCCAGATCTCCGAACTCCTGGATGACAGACTAGCTTTGATGAATGCCCCCACCGAAGGACTTTAGGGCACAACACAGCCGGCACAAATAGCCTACCCTCCGGACACCCCCTCGGCACTTCTCTCTCTTGTATGGCCTCCTCCACTCGTCTCTGGACACCCTAGGAGAGGGACCCTACCACCATCTTCCTGGGGACGATAGTATCACGATAGTATACCCCCCCTCCCCCAGAAATCCCAAACAGACGGGAGAGGGCATCGGGTTTAAACATTTCTAGAGCCTGGACAAGAGAGTGAAGTTGAACTGGCCGAAGAAGAATGCCCATCGGGCATGAGCTCAACCTCTTGGCCGAATGGTAGGACCCGGTACTCAATGTGTCATGAGAGAATGATGAATGCTGTCACTTAACCCCCTCTCGAGTCCAGACCAGATGATAAGTGTTGCAGAGGTCCAACTTACTGAAGACCTTGTATCCCTGCATAAGTTCAAAGGCAGATGATAGTAAGAGCAGGGGATACTTATTTTTAATAGTAATGTCATTCAAACCTCTATAATCAATATAAGGATGTAAGGAGCCAGGGGCGGATGAAACCAGAATCTAGAGATTCTCAAATATACTTGTCCATAGGCTCTCTTTCTGGATCGGACAGGGAATATAGGCAACCCTTAGGCGGAGAAGCTCCTGGGAGGAGATTGATGGGACAATCATAAGGCCAGTGAGGTGGTAATGACATGGCTCGCTTGCTGAAGACCTGCCAAAGATTGTGGTATCTCGCCGGTACCCCAGACACATCAGCAGTCTCCACCTGCAAAACAGGAAACACAGAGCCAGGAAAAGAGGCAGCACCCAATCGAGACGCAAGACAGGACTGGTTCCATGACAACAGAATTCCCGGCCCAATTCACACGAGGACCTTGTGGCACCAGACAGGGGTGCCCCAGGACCAATGGAGCACTCAGGGAATCCGGAAGGTACAGCTTGTGATTGCCTGAGACTTACGAGGTGACGTGAGTGATGGTGGTGATAGGGGTATCATTGAGGGTCTGACTGGAGATGGGACTGGGAAGGGGAGTGGCAGGAATACCCCACTGCTCCGCCATACCACTGTCTATGAAGTTACCACCGCCCCCCACCAGAGTCCACCAGAGCAGCAAAAATATTCAAGATATTAAAGGGTTAGTTCACCCAAAAATGAAAATTCTGTCATTTATTACTCACCCTCATGTCGTTCCACACCCATAAGACCTTTGTTAATCTTCGGAACACAAATTAAGATATTTTTGATGAAATCCGATGGCTCAGTGAGGCCTGCATAGCCAGCAATGACATTTCCTCTCTCAAGATCCATTAATGTACTAAAAACATATTTAAATCAGTTCATGTGAGTACAGTGGTTCAATATTAATATTATAAAGCCACGAGAATATTTTTGGTGCGCCAAAAAAACAAAATAACGACTTATATAGTGATGGCTGATTTCAAAACACTGCTTCATGAAGCTTCGGAGCGTTATGAATCTTTTTGTGTCGAATCAGCGGTTCGGAGCACCAAAGTCTTGTGATTTCAGCAGTTTGACAGTTTGACACATGATCCAAATCATGATGTTCATGATCAATGATGATCATGTGTTGCAGCACACTGACACAAATGTATTTAATTTTATTATTTAGTTGACAATCAAAATAAATTCATAATGAAGCTGCAGTTAAGTAAGTCTGAATGTTGTGAAGCCCACATCACATGTGACACGCTCTCCAACACGCCTTCATGTGTCCAATCCGAGTCACGGCTCGCCATTAACAACATGAATCACAATGTCCTGCTTCTAATGGATTCAGAAAGGTGCGTGTGATCTATTATTACCCACAACACCACGCTCCATGTGCCTGTCATCATCTCTGTGTGTGTGTGAGAGAGAGAAATCTCAGGAACACTCAGTGAAAACACACACACACACACACACACACACACACACACACGCACACACGTAAATGTAAATAAGCATCATTTCTGACTCTACCTATATATATCTCTACCTATATTGGGCCTATATGTGAAGCTGCATTTTATTTAACTTTACCTCTGCAAAATGTTCTTTTCAAAGCTCTACTTTGTGTTTTATATGTTCTCTACATTGTTACTTTTAGATGTTAGATGAAAGTTACGTGTGTGTAGATATTTGTACTGCAAAACAAGACAAAAAAACTGAGGAAGATCACCATTTTTTTCAGTGTACTTGTATTATTCTCATATTCACACTCTGTTGTGATGTTTTACAAGAGTGGGTCGCGAATCAGAGGCGGATCAGAACCGTCTGGAACAGAATGTGCTCGTGCACGCGGCTGTGTGTGTCAATAGAGGGCGCTAGGCAACCACAACACACAAAATTAATAATGATATATGCCACACGCTGGCGACCCCTGCTGGTCAGAATAGTGTAAATGCAGCGAAAACTCACCCCAAATATGCATATGCATAAAAACAGGTTTTACAAACCAATTACAAATCTTTTATTAAAAGTGTAATCTGTTAAATGCAATTAAAAAAAACATTTCATACCATTAAATATGAAGTGTATGTATAATATATGTCATTTTATTCAATTTCAGGGCTTGTTTTGTTTGTTTTATGGAAGGCTAAACAGGCCAATAAGAGACTATTAACTACTCTTCCTTTTTATTATTTAAATAGCCTATGCTATTTAAAAAAAAAAATATCTACACATTTATAAAACGATCCGAGATCAGGTAAAACCATATATAGACACTGGTTCATGAATTATATCATCGCCCCCTAGCGGCGAACCGTTCATTTTTGTTTTTAATTAAAGTAACAAAGGAAAATGGACACACTCCACATGAAAGAGCATCAACAGAAACGTTCAGATGTAACAAACAGGATAGAATCATTCCAGAAATTCTCATGTTGTTTCAAGAATATGTCACAATTTACCAGATAGCCTAAATGAGTCTTCCTCATTAAAAAATGTGAGAGAGTAGGAAGTGAGCCCGAAAACAAAAAATTACCAAACAAAATAATACAAAATGAGGATATATTCCTTAGACTTGTTAGAAGTGTTAGTGTGAACCAGTGACATTTTGAAACAGCTATGACGTAACATAAATCACGTGATTTTGGCAGTTTGATAACAGCTCTGAATCTGGTTGCAGGGCTTCGAAGCTTCACAAAGCTGTTTCAAAAGTTCCCATCACTAGTGAACATATTCATGGTGTGACATAAAATATAGCCAATCAGCGAGCGTCCTCAAAACTAAATGGAGAAGTACAATTATTTGATTGATTTTGTGCACTTTTGTATTTAGTCCACTTGTAGTTTCCATAGGAGTTTACTTCAAATCTACTCAAGTACAGTTAAAGGTATATTTCAAGTTTAAAAATGAATACCTAAATAGGAACATAGTAGGCTAGTATATTTAAAGTGAAAAATTATATATAAATAGTAAACTGTATGATGTTAAGTTCACTGAAAGAAAACTCATAAGTATACTTGCAGTATAAAACTACTAAACTAGTAGTCTACTGAGAGTATACTTCAAAGTGTACTTTCATGAACTAAAATAAAAGCATATCTTGAAGTAGTACAAATGAAAAATGTAGTAGTAAAGTAGTTGTGTACTCAAAGTGTACTACTGTTTAGTGTACTACTTTTGTACACTAAAATGTGGGCCAGTTTAGTCCCAAGTAGTATTGAAATAGTTCACTTACAAGTATGCTACAAGTACATTGATATTGGTATACTTACAACATAAAGTATACTTAAAAATATGCTTAAACTTTACTTAAGTATACTTGAAATTAATTTTAAGTATACTTATTTTATGTAAGGATACTAAGTCATATTTGTGAGATGAAAAGCCAAAATTATGATGTAAAAAGTGAAAATGTTATGACATTAAAACATTGAAATGATGACTTAAAAAGTCATAATTATGACAAATATGAAATTATGACATACTAAGTCAAATTTTTGTCACAATTATGACTTAATATGTCATAATTATGACTTTTTATGTCATAATGATTTACAAAAACATGATTTTTTCCCCCTAATTTTTCCATACATATTTGCAATAACATGCAAAATAATGTTTTCATTTTCATTAAATGAACATTTCTGCTTTACATTTAGAAAACAAACATTTCAACATGGTAAAATAGAAATACCATGCTTCTACATCATAACATTTACCATGTTAGGACAATGCAATTCTTTAAAGTACCCTGGAGTACCCTGAAAATACCATGGTAAGTGAATAAGTTGTTCTTTTCTATCTTATGTATTATTATTGGCTTTTATGATGAATTGCACGTGATGTTCCTCATTTGGATAAAACTGTTGATAATGAATAAATATAAATCATAGTATATATATCAAAGTTTGTGTCCTGATTTCCCTGCATCTATATCTTTCCTCACATTTAGGCTGCTAAATAACCAGGCCTGATGGTGCACATGTGGATGAACGCAGAGACCAGCTCGAAGACGACCTACAGGCATAAATTAGAAATGGAGAATCAAGACAGAAACTAAAAGACTCAGGAAGTCAGTGAGGGAAGTTTAGTGGTTTCTTGCGTCACAGAGACACTTTACACTGAAGCTTGTTGCCGGTGCAGAGAGAAAGGTAAGGACCGGAGGGTTTTCTTTCTTTCTTCTAGGTTTTTCTCGTCTCAGTTTTTTAATTTGGGCCTGGCTCTAAAGATGCTGGATCAAACGGCCATAGGCTGGGATCTGCTCGTGCCCTATGTAGGGGGAAACGGCCTGAGTTTGTTTGATGATGTGAGCGTGAAGCACTCATGGCCTTCAGATGTGATCAGTCATTTCCGCAAGAGCACCAGAGACCGAGAGGAACCAACTTACTGAAAAATACGCTTCTGATCGAGACGAACGTGATGCAAAACTCTCCAGAGGTGTTTGAGATATAAAAACCGTGGCAGAATTTGAATCGATCTTCTATGTTACTTCTGGAACGATATAAAGAGCATGTAGAAAGCGTGAGGGTGTGGCTTTGACTTTGGTTGAAAACTCACAAGCTGAGAAGAGGAAACAGTGTCAGGGTGGCACGCGACCCAACCCAGCCCTGATGCGAAAGATCTGCAGAGCTTTACGAGAGAGAAAGATTTATAAGATAGTCTGTCAGGGTTCAAAACTACCGCTGGAGCAGATGATGTTATATATGCAGGTTTGCATGTGCTCTTCGTGTACATGTTGTCCTGTTTTTGCATTTCCTTTTTGCATTTGTGCTGTTCTTTTTGTGTTTCCTGTGGTTGTGAACCTAGAGGAGTGTTTTATTGCTTATGTGGCCACACTTTCATAATTCATGCGACTTCAAAAATCGTAGTTTTGAAAACGTTATTTCTGAACTGTTCGCTTTGTCTTGGTTTTGTGAAGGTTAATGGAACATTCCAATTTGCAAACGTTACGTTTGAATGTTACATTCTGAAACTTGTAACATTTAAAAGCTAAAATGTATCAAGTTCCATGATTGAAGTTTTTGTGCTAACGTTTTGAGAATGTTTGATAACTTTCTATCAACGTTACTGGAAGAACGTTTGTTCGTAACCTTGCCACAATGTTCTGAGAACGTTCCCTGTTAGCTGAGTTAATGGAGTTTTCAGTTATGTCCCATTTGAGTAATAATGCATCAATATTGAGTCTCAATATTTGATTGAGATGCAGAATGACATTAGATAAGAAGTCATTTTACCCAATTTTGGGTGGCTGTTTTTAATTGGCTGTCAGTATTAATGAAAAATTAATAATATTCATTCCTTAGTTTATCGTGTTTTTAAAGATATTTCGAATCCCCAGGTTTCTGACTCTGTGAATATGGTAACTTTGGTGGCTAAATCTCATGTTCTTGCATGCAAATGGAAGAAATGTTATTGCTTATGTATATACACACACTCTCAGCATTAGGCAGTGCCGGTTTGGACCTCTTTTGCCTTCAGAACTGCCCTAATTCTTCTTGACACAGATTCAGCACGGTGCTGGAAACATCCCTCAGAGATTTTGGTCCATAGATGTATCAGCTGTGTATCTCCGTTCCAGCACATCCCAAATCTGCTCTATTGGATTGATCTGGAGACTGTGGAGATGGTTTGAGTTTAGTGAACTCGCTGTCATGATCAAGAACCAGTCTGAGATGATTTGAGCTTTGTGACGTGTGTTATCCTGCTGGAGGTAGATCAGAAGATGGTCATAAAGGGATGGACATGGTCAACAACAATACTCAGATCAGCTTTAAATGATGCTCAATTGGTACTAAAGCATCTTCTGCTGCTGGAGATCATCTGCTTCAAGGTTGGACGTGTTCAGACATGATTTACTGTTGCCTTTATATCAGCTGGAGCCAGTCTGACCGTTCTGGCATCAACAAGACATCTTCGCTCACTGGATATTTTCTCTTTCAGATCATTCATTATAAACCCATGATAATGTGTAGTAGATCAGCAGTTTCTGAAACAGTCAGATCAGCCCATCTGATACCAAAAACCACACCACATTCAAAGTCACTTAAATCACTTTTCTTCCCCGTTTGAACTTCAGCAGATCATCTTGATCATGTCTGCATGCCTAAATGCATTGAGCTGCTGCCATGTGATTGGCTGATTAGATATTTGCATTAACAAGAAGTTGAATAGGTGTGCTTAATATGAGTGAACACATCGATCAGACATGACAGGTGAAGTGAATAACACTGATCATCTGTTAGTGGGTGGATATATTAGGCAGCAAGTGAACATTTTGTCCTCAAATTTGATGTGTTAGAAGCAGGAAAAATGGGCAAGCGTAAGGATTGGGAGTGGACACGTGAGCATCAGAACTGGACCACAGAGCAATGGAAGAAGGTGGCCTGGCCGGGAACACATGGCACCAGGATGCACTATGGGAAGAAGGTGAGCCGGCGGAGGAAGTGTGATGCTTTGGGCAATGTTCTGCTGGGAAACCTTGGGTCCTGCCATCCATGTGGATGTTATTTTGACACGTACCACCTACCTAAGCATTGTTCAGACCATGTACAGCCTTTCATGGAAACGGTATTGCCTGGTGGCTGTGGCTCTTTCAGCAGGATAATGCACAAAAATGGTTCAGGAATGGTTTGAGGAGCACAACGAGTTTGAGGTGTTGACTTGACCTCCAGATTCCCCAGATCTCAATCCAATCGAGCATCTGTGGGATGTGCTGAACAAACAAGTCCAGGCTCCACCTCACAACTTACAGGACTTAAAGGATCTGATATGTTGGAAATTAACATGTATTAATATGTTTAATAAATGAACAACCTATTTTGGGTTCATTTTAAGCCAGCCATATAGTAATTTTGGGTTAAATAAAACTGACCAGCTCGTTGGGCAAACATTTAACCCAACCGCTGGGATTGTCTGTTTTCAACCCAACTTGGGTTGTTTTTAACCCAGCAATTTTTAGAGTGTGTAGCAACCCTTCAACAACCTTTATTTTATGAATGTATGTATTATAAAGTATGTATTTCCTTTTTTTATATAGATATATTTCATATCTCTACATATGAAGTGTGGATTCCATCAAGCAGTGATGTAGTTCATCAGTGAAGTTCTGGAGCAGCACCGGATCATTAATCAGGATCAAACTGATTGAATAGCGTTAGATATTCTACAGCAGCCGTCATGTGAGGTTTGACAGTTCACACACACACTCATTAAATCAGCTCACACACACACACACACACACTCACACACACACAAGGCCTGAATGTTAGAGAGGAGGTAAAAGACAAGCAAGATGAGGAGAGGCCGGAGAAAAGGAGGCAATCGGGACAAAGTGTTCGGATGTGACCTGCTGGAGCATCTGACCTCCACCGCGCAAGAAAGTGAGTTTATTCTCCCAGAGTTTTCATGTTTTTCTGCTTCCGTATCAAACTCTTTCTGTCTCTCACGAACAGTTCCTCAAGTGTTACGCAGCTGTAGTGAGTTCATCGAGGAACACGGGATCGTGGACGGGATCTACAGACTGTCTGGAGTCTCGTCCAACACACAGAAACTGAGGTGTGTGATACTGAAATAACACTAGTGTGAAGTTGAAGAGAACTGACTTCATACAGCCACTAAAATCCTCTAAACTCCAGCAGATTCAAAGACATTTGAGTCATTCCAGGAAACTGGTATCATATACACAAAATTTTACCAAAATGTATTACTTTCTGAACACCCCACAACATTAATGACATATTTAACTTCCAGAAAAACATATTTTCCCATCTCAGGCATCAAATCCCTATTATTATTGGTCATTATTTTAAGTATGGGAGCTCTCTGAATATTATTATAATATGTATTTGTGATAAAATCAACATTTTCATATTAATCAGATGTCCCTCACACTAATTCAGTAATTGCAAATATAAAAGTTACATAAAATCTCACACTTTTGCTACTAAAGCCTGAAATGGACACTTTTTGTGACAGTAACCTCATCATTTCTGATCAAAGGCTTCAGAATTTGAACTAAAATCAGTTTTCTTATGATCGCTCTGAACATTTCCTAACCGTAACCCAACTAACTTTAAATTACTTTTTCATAAATTTAAAATAATAATAAAAATGTAGGTGTGACGGGGTTGAGATTTTTTTGGCCAAATTGGCCGCTGCTCTAAATCTAGAGAATAAATGGAGAGCGCATGACATGCATGATATGAAGAAATCATGAATAATGTTGAAATAACAAAGATCATTTTCACAAGTAATAGTTTTCTATCTTTAATTGATGTAACAGGATTGAGTCGTTAAGCTCGACAAACACAATTTCACAACATTATTTAGTTATAATTATTAAAGAAGGTGGTAACTTGCTCACAATGTTGTTCAGAAGACTTCTATGATGTCACTTCCTATTAATGATGTCACATAAGTATCCGTTCATTATGGTTTGTGTAACGGGGTTGAGGGGTTACTGAGGTACGGAGCTAAATGATGTGATTTTAATGAATAATCATGAATTTACTTAAAAAAAACATTACCAGCAAAAAAAATTTAAAATAATAATAAAAATGTAGGTGTGACGGGGTTGAGTTTTTTTGGCCAAATTGGAAACTGCTTTAAATCTAGAGAATAAATGGAGAGCGCATGGCATGCATGATATTAAGAAATCATGAATAATGTTGAAATAACAAAGATCATTTTCACAAGTAATAGTTTTCTATCTTTAATTGATGTAACGGGGTTGAGTCGTTAAGCTCGACAAACACAATTTCACAACACAATTTAGTTATAATTATTAAAGAAGGAGGTAACTTGCTCACAATGTTGTTCAGAAGACTTCTATGATGTCACTTCCTATTAATGATGTCACATTAACATCAGTTCATTATGGTTTGTGTAACGGGGTTGAGGGGTTACTGAGGCACGGAGCTAAATGATGTGATTTTAATGAATAATCATGAATTTACTTAATTTAAAAAAGCACAGATGGATATTTAAGGGAATGGCAAAAAAATTCTCATTTTATTATTCATATCCCAAGTACACTTTCAAAGAAAGCCTTGAGGGACGTGACAAAATAGGTGGTGTCAACTGAAAGAAAAAATTAAATAATTTCTAATATAAAGATAAAATGTATGTCATGTTTTTAAACATTATTAAAGGTGTCATTTCAATTAATACAAAAAAGCTTTTAAAAAATATATTTTGGTGACCCAACAGATAGGCCAGAGGGACTCAAATCGACTCATTTAAAGGCTTGAGGAGCTTTATGAAGGTGTTTTTTGTCTGTTTGCCGTGATGAACTCACTGTGTTTGTCTGTGCAGGAGTGAGTTTGACACTGAAGGATCTCCTGACCTGAACAAGGAAGTGTATCTGCAGGACATTCACTGCGTGAGCTCGCTGTGTAAAGCCTATTTCAGAGAGCTGCCCAACCCTCTGCTCACATACGAACTCTACGACCGCTTCGCCGTGAGTCTTTCATGAGAACATTTCCCTGGGAATGCTTGAGCTGATAAATGCTTTAAATGTCTGCAAAGCAATGGCTGATATAAAGCTAATATTTAATGAGATATACACTAACAAAAATATGTTCCAAGAACTTTTTGCTTTATTTTAAAGGAGTCGATCATGATCATCATTCTGAATCCCATCCGGATTAAATGATTATGATTTTCTCAGCTTTGTGTTCAAAATGTTGTCTTTTTATGAAACTGTGTTGATAAAATAGAATGCATGAAGCGAAAATTTAAAAGCAGAAGCTCTGTTCTTTCTTTTTGACTTATTGTGACACGTGTTCAGATATTCATTCAACAAAATATTCTGTGGGATATGAAAGTTTTATCAAAAATGGTTGGCAACTTTTTTAAAAATGCTGGAGGGGAAAGATTTTAAATTGTGTAAAATAACGTTTCATTTGCTTTAAATGATGAAATTGTATTTTGCTCTTTGAATTGAGACGTGATCTTCTCTCTGCAGGACGCAGTGGCTGTCCAGCTGGAGGACGAGAGGCTGGTGAAGATTAAAGAGGTTCTGAAGGATTTGCCTGTTCCTCACTACAGGTGAACACTGATATGAAGCTCTTTACGACATCAGATCATTGACTCACTCACAAAACATCTGCCAAGCTCCAAAAAGACCAATAAACTAAATTAAAAATGTCATAGCAGTCGTCCATATGACTTGTTGTGTGCAAGTGTGCTATTCGTTTTGTTAAAAGGTTAATTCACCCAAAAATCATCATATAAACATTAATCAACACACACATCAATTATGGTAAACGGCTTGAAGTGCGAGAACCAGTGAGGTTCATTCTCGTGTTACGCAGCATGTTTGAGCTTCAGAAATAACCAATGAGGTTCGTTCTCACGCATCAAGCAAGTACGTTTGAGCTTTGTGAGAATGTGAGAATAAAAGCCTAAATTCAATTTCTTTATCATATAAAGTGATCAAGTCTCTTCGTAAAATTTGGACTAAACCGCTCTGTTCATTTGGATTAGTTTTATTACCTCTTTATGAACCTTTTGAAGCATCAAAGCGGACTGTCAGTGGAGGGAATGAAATCTTTTAGGTTTCATTTAAAGGTGCCGAAGAACATGTTTTCAAAAGATGTAATATAAGTCTTAAGTGTCCCCTGAATGTGTCTGTGAAGTTTCAGCTCAAAATACCCCATAGTTTTTTTTTTTTTTATTAATTTTTTTAACTGCCTATAATTATAAATGCGCCGATTCAGGGTACGCGGCCCCTTTAAATATTATGCTCCACGCCCCAAGAGCTCGCGCTTGCCTTAAACACCATAAACAAAGTTCACACAGCTAATATAACCCTCAAAATGGATCTTTACAAAGTGTCCGTCATGCAGCATGTCTAATCGCGTAAGTATAGTATTTATTTGGATGTTTACATTTGATTCTGAATGAGTTTGATAGTGCTCCGTGGCTAAAGCTAACATTACACACTGTTGGAGAGATTTATAAAGAATGAAGTTGTGTTTATGAATTATACAGACTGCAAGTGTTTAATAATGAAAATAGTGACGGCTCTTGTCTCCGTGAATACAGTAAGAAACGATGGTAACTTTAATCACATTTAACAGTACATTAGCAACATGCTAACGAAACATTTAGAAAGACAATTTACAAATATCACTAAAAATATCATGTAATCATGGATCATGTCAGTTATTATCGCTCCATCTGCCATTTTTCGCTATTGTTCTTGCTTGCTTACCTAGTCTGATGATTCAGCTGTGCACAGATCCAGACGTTAATACTGGCTGCCCTTGTGTAATGCCTTGAACATGGGCGGGCATATGCAAATATTGGGGTCGTACATATTAATGATCCCGACTGTTACGTAACAGTCGGTGTTATGTTGAGATTCGCCTGTTCCTCTGAGGTCGTTTAAACAAATGAGATTATATAAGAAGGAGGAAACAATAGTTTGAGACTCACTGTATGTCATTTCCATGTACTGAACTCTTGTTATTCAACTATGCCAAGATAAATTCAATTTTTGAACCTTTAAAATGTCTTCATTTGTGTTTCAAAGATGAACAAAAATCCTACATGTTTGGAACGAGATAAGGGTGAATAATTGATGACAATTTCTTCATTTTTGGGTGAACTACACAGCAAATCTCCAGAGTTAAATCAACTCTGCTCAGAGTACATCTGAAGAGTTTGGTTCCAAAACGCGATAAACGCCATTTTAAAAAAAATTGAGTTTCCGCCAAAATCAGTATTGTATCTGGTCGGTATTGAAAAGTCATTTATTAATTTTGCGCAAAATGCGATATCCGTCGTGTTATTCTGTCATGTTTTCTCCCTTTCTTTCCAAAACATGACAAACGCCAGTCTCCTTTTTCTGCAGAACGTGATATATCCGCTCAACCAATCACAGCGCACCATTCCATGCACTGTAAACACTGAAGTCTTTTTAAAAAGCCGTTTTTAATACCAATGTACTCGGCAAATGTGTTTATTTAACCATGCCAGATACTCTTTAATCGGTAATGACAAATTATTTATAACATTAACAAGATTACCCGTTGAATTCATTTTGGGAGTATTTTTAGTAAAATGCATGTATATAAGATACATATTGACAAAGTTTAGACTCTGTCATATATGTGAATCAACTTACTTTGTTGTGTATTTTCAATTTGAAAAATAACTTTTATATTGATGGATTAATTGCATTTTGAAAAAAAAGTGTCATGGATTTATTGCATTTTGGGGAAAAAAAAATACATTTTTATAATAAACTTTTTAAAATCAAAATGTAGATTTGAATTTTTAATGTTTTTATAACCAAAAGAAACAGAAAATTGTGGTTTTCATCTTGCCACTTTCTTGGTAAAGAAAACACCTTTTTACTCAAATTAATCAAAATGAAATTGCGTTTTGGAACCAAACTCTTCATATGATCCCTCTTTAAATAGTGTTAAAGTAACACTGAAGCAGAGTTAAAAAATTAGATAATTAAGCAATTAGTAAGGCTGTGACTGAAGTCAATTGTAATTCATGTGTTTCTCTTTTCTTCAGTGATTCTGCTTGTTAACAGCAGGTGTTCATCACTAATGCACAATCATCACTTAATAAATTGTTTAATTATCTCATTAACTTTAACTCTGCTTCAGTGTTATTTTAACACTATTTAGAGAGGGACCATATGTGCTCTGAGCAGAGTTGATTTAATTCTAGGTATTTTACTGTGTATCTCTTTAAGAACCGATCACTGAAAGGTACTTTGCGAAACTAAAAATGGTTCTTCTTTGGCATCGCTGAACCCACTTTATTTTTAAGAGTGTAACATGTCTATAGTGCACAAGTCATATAGACATGGAGAATACTGTTATGACTGTAATATCATCAAACTTTTATGGTGTTTTTGTTCTTTCTTGAGCTGGACAGAATAAATCTAATTCCATTGTGTTCCTTTAACACTCTCGCTGTCTTCTAGAACTCTGGAATATTTGATGCGTCATCTGGTCAAAATGTCCACATATGCATCTGAGACCAACATGCACGCGAGAAACCTCGCCATCGTCTGGGCCCCAAACCTCCTCAGGTGTGTGTTTACACTCATTCTTTGACATTTATGCATCCAAAGCGACTTACAGTTTATTTACTGAATACATTTTATCAGTGTGTTACCAGAAGTGTGCTTATACTTAAGTATACACTAGTTATGTGTATTTTGGGATATGGCATAAAAAAAAAAAATGATGTGCATAAATTCATAAAATACATATGCGCTAGATGCGAATTGATAAGAAGCTTTTATCTGATGACAGCGTTTATTGTGTTTCGTCTGACACTCTGAGACCAACTCATTTATAATGGAGGAGAAAAGAGCCTGATTGCAGCAAATTACATATTTATTACTGATATTTTGCATCATTTTCTCAGGAAGTGATGATTTTGTTCTCTTGAACACATGGGATGGAAACGCTGCTTTATACAGAAATGTTTTATACCATATTCCAATTTTGTGCTACTGTAAATGATTGTAATTTTAACTGTAAAAGACAGTAAACCTGTTAAATGGTTAATGGTAAGTCCCCTTATATACAATGGAAAGCTGAAGTAGATCATTAATGTCATTTTACACTGTTAAATGTACAGTTTTTGGAATAAAAAAAGCACAAATCATCTTATAATTTAGTGAAAAGCCGCATTCCCAGAATTCCCCATGTGACACTTCACATTTGATGTTACATTTTATGTTGTTAAATTGTAAATTACAGGCTGTTCTGTAAATATGTTTTCATTTTTATTGTATTTTTACACAGTATTTTGTGTTTTATAATGTGTTTTTATAATACTGAAGATGGATGAACTCGAGTTGAGATCATTATAATACTAAAAATCACTGTATTCAAATGTCAAACCACTGTAAAATCATCTGCTGCTAACTTTAGCTGGAAATATTCAGGTAACAGGTTTCAGGATATTGGTTTTAGTTGAGCATCTGCTGCGTCCGGGAGTTTCACATCAGTCAGATTTTGCATCACAAATACCAAAATGAGAAAATCTCTGCCCCTTGTTTTCAAATCAATTAAAAAAGCTTTTAAATACTTAAATTTTAAGCACAAACTCACTTCATTTTGATACATTTTTCATTAAACAGGACTTAATATCTCTCTTCTCCAGTAAATGTATCTTGATTTAAGAATGTTGAGATATTTGTGCTGGAAAACAGACAGAAACACTGAGAAGAACAGAGTTTGTAGATTAAATCTGAATGTGTTTTTCATTGGCGTTGTCAGTGTCATTCTCTAACACTTGAGCTGCAGGAACAGCTTTTATTTGTTATTAGTAAATCAGTGTATAATTATCTGCAGATCGAAGGACATCGAGTCGACTGGTTTCAACGGCACGGCAGCGTTCATGGAGGTTCGGGTTCAGTCCATCGTGGTGGAGTTTATTCTCACTCACGTGGCCGAGGTTTTCACTGGAACAGGTATTTTATCTTCCTTAAAGTCAGCATGAAACTTTGGCTGCACTAGTTTTTTCTACTCTATTGTGCTGTATATACGAGTGAAATGCTTCGCAAACAAGAACAAATGTAGGGTGGGGCTTGATTTTGTCTGTTGGATGGTTGTGGTTTGCTATTGGTGGATCTCATGTGAGTGACAGGTTGCCCCGCCCTCATCATCAGAGAAGAGATGAGATTTATATATTTTTTCAGTATATCTTCAGTCATTTCTCTTCTCCAGTAAATGTATCTTGATTTAAGAGTGTTTAGATATTTGTGCTGGAAAACGACAGATACACTCATGTTTGTGCAGTGTGGTGAATGATAGTTTCATGTTTTAACACAGCATTGACTGTGGAGCGCCGGAAGTCCCTCCCGTCGCCCTCGATACTGTCCAGTCAGGATGATCATTTCTTCAAAGCCCTTCCTTTACACTGTCCAGGAAACCTCAGTCCTGGAGACGGACCTCCAGCCATGCGGTCGTACCACGCTATTATTGACGGCACTGACAAGTAAGACTGATGATGTTAAAGTGCATCTCGATGTCCATATTATGAAGTAGTGATGGTGAAATGAAGCTTTGATGCTTTCCTTGTAACTGCACTTAAAGTGGTCTTAACATGTTGTGGCCATCTAGTGGTCAGAAAGATGAATGGCACCTGCCAAACTGCCACTGGATATTCACATCTGGTTCTGCTACTGATTCTTCATAAGCATCATCTCTTCTGTTATTATTTATTTTATTATTAGTGTAACGTCGCTACTATAAAGTATGTGAGATTAGGATTAGTGCGTCCCAATCACGTTTATTTTATTTTAATTTAGTTTAAACCCAAGTGTAACATCACTACTATAAAGTATTTGATATTAGGATTAGTGCGTCCCCAATCACGTTTATTTACTATTTCATTTCATGTTTGTTGTTTTGTTTTGTTTATTTATTTATTTTATTTTATTTATTTTATTTTATTTATTTCAATTTATTTTTTTCATGTTATTTTATTTTTTTTTACATGTTGTTATTATTATTTTACTTTATGCATCACCAGTCAAGAATATTTACTATTTCATTCATGTTTTTATTTTATTTTATTTTATTTATTTTATTTTATTTTATTTTATTTTATTTTATTTTTTTATTTTATTTATTTTATTTTAGTGTTCACTACTATAAAGTATGTGAGATTAGGATTAGTGCATCCCCAATCAAGTTTATTTACTATTTAATTTAATGTTATTTTATTTTATTTATTTTAAATTTTTTATTTATTTTTTTCCTGTTATTTTTTTATTTTTTTTATTTTGTTTTATTAACCCAAGTGTAACATCACTACTATAAAGTATTTGATATTAGGATTAGTGCGTCCCCAATCACGTTTATTTACTATTTATTTCATGTTTTTTTTTTTGTTTTATTTTATTTATTTTATTTTATTTATTTTATTTATATTTTATTTTATTTTATTTTATTTAATTTTGTTTTATTTTTTATTTATTTCATGATATTTTTATTATTTTTTTACATGTTATGATTATTATTTTACTTTATGCATCCCAATCAAGTTTATTTACTATTTCATTTCATTTCATTTCATTTCATTTCATGTTATTTTATTTTAATTTTATTTTTTTATTATTTTATTTTATTTTATTTATTATTTTAATTTTATTTTATGTTTTTTATTTTATTTTTTATGTTATTTATTTATTATTTATTAATTTTTTTGCTATTTTATTTTATTTTGTTATTTAGGATTAGGATTAGTGCAATCCCAATCAAGTTTATTTACTATTTAATTTAATTTCATGTTATTTTTTTTATTTTTATTTTATTTTATTTTATTTTATTTATTTGGTTAACATCACTCGCATCCAAAGGTGCTTAAAAGTTAAATAATAATGTTTTTGAGGATAATACAGCAGATTCTGATGCTTTCATGTAAACACTAAAAGATGAGGTGGAATCATGTTCCAAAACTGCGAACATCATCTGCGTTGTGTTCAGGAGGAAGAACTCCCTCAAAGGACGGAAGTGGAGATCCATCTTTAATTTGGGTGGGAGACTCCACGATCCCCGCAAGAAGAGCAAATACAGCCCTAAAGGTACTGCATGAAGTTTTGCCAACTAAAGATTGACTATGAATCCTTCCCCTCTCACATCTAATTCTTCGCATTTGTTTCTCATCATCTTCACTTGATCTCAACGCACAGACAAAGAGAAGACGACGCTGAGGCCTGCGAAGAGCATGGACTCCCTGAGCTGCGGTCCTTTAGCACTAGAAGGTATGAGGAGCGTTTCATCATCTGCTTTAATTCATTTAACAAGAATTCATATAATAATTCATAAAGCATCCACATGCATGTGTTTGTTTCCATGTCTCTCAGATTCGAAGCATCCTCCAGCTCATCTTCCTCCTCTGGTTCTGTCCACGTCCTCGGGCAGCTCAGAGGGCGTGGCTTCTGCTGGAGGGGGCGTGTCCAGTGGATATGCGGTGACGTACAGGCGCACGGGCGGAGCTCAGGTCAGTATGGTGAGCGGAGGGACTCCCGGCACTTATAATCGGCTGGAATCTGGGGGCGGAGCCAACGGAGCCGAGGGGGCGTCGCAGGGCGTGTCCAGATCGCCCGGAATGACCAGCAAAGCAGACCGTCGTGCCGGTATCCACATATCCGGGCCTTTTTCTGTGACCGTCCCGCTTCATATAACATCCGGACTGGCTCTGGGTGTGCTGCACGGCGGCTGGAATGAGAAAGAACAAACCCTGCAAGGAGACGCAGAGGAAGAGGGAGAAGATGAGGACGTTAAGAGCACAGATGAGAATTCACAAAGCAAAAATGATGATGTTCACGAGAGTACAATCAGTAGTTGCCAAGAAAACCAGGTGGATTGTGGGAAGGATACGGCGGAGATTCCAGAACAGGAAAAGACTGTGCCGGAAGAAGCAAAGAAGAGAGAAAGAAGATCAGAGCCGGAATCAGGAGTCTGTGAAGGAGGAGAAAGAAGAAGAAGCTTCAACGCCGGAAGTCAAAGAGGAAAACACAGAAGAGGATTACATGGGTAATAATTTGATTATCATTCACTGACATGTAAATGTGTTGATGATCAGAAACTTATAGAAAGTTCAAAATGAGTCTTTTTGCAAGTGTGCAGACACTACAGGTGCAAAAACATCTTAAATCTTAAATAATGCCCTGATTCCTCATTACATGAACTCTTTGATGCCAAACATGAATGTGTTTTCCCACAGAAATGAGAGGAAACCTCCAACCAGCGCCGGTCAGTACGCTCTACTACGAGGACATGGAGGTGCCAGACCAGGACCTGCCGATGGATTTACAGGAGGCTTTCGGGTTCCTGGACTTGATGGACAGCTGTGCTTCAAACCAGGTGTGTTTCTACTTGTGTCATGACATTATGAGCACTGACAGGTGAAGTGAATAACACTGATCATCTGTTAGTGGGTGGATATATTAGCAGCAAGTGAACATTTAGTCCTCAAAGTTGATGTGTTAGAAGCAGGAAAAATGGGCAAGCGTAAGGATTTGATCCAAATTGTGATGGCTAGACGACTGGGTCAGAGCATCTCCAAAACTGCAGCTCTTGTGGGGTGTTCCTGGTCTGCAGTGGTCAGTATCTATCAAAAGTGGTCCAAGGAAGGAACAGTGGTGACCGGAGACAGGGTCATGGGCGGACGAGACTCATTGAAGGCTGGCCCGTGTGGTCCGATCCAACAGACGAGCTCCTGTAGCTCAAACTGCTCCAGAAGTTAATGCTGGTTCTGATAGAAAGGTGTCAGAATACACACGTATGGAGCTGCATAGCTGCAGACCAGTCAGGGTGCCCATGCTGACCCCTGTCCACCGCCGAAAGAGCCAACAGTGGACACGTGAGCATCAGAACTGGACCACCGAGCAATGGAAGAAGGTGGCCTGGCCGGGAACACATGACACCAGGATGCACTATGGGAAGAAGGCGAGCCGGCGGAGGCAGTGTGATGATTTGGGCAATGTTCTGCTGGGAAACCTTGGGTCCTGCCATCCATGTGGATGTTACTGTGACACGTACCACCTACCTAGGCATTGTTCAGACCATGTACAGCCTTTCATGGAAACGATATTCCCTGGTGGCTGTGGTCTCTTTCAGCAGGATAATGCACAAAAATGGTTCAGGAATGGTTTGAGGAGCACAACAACGAGTTTGAGGTGTTGACTTGGCCTCCAGATTCCCCAGATCTCAATCCAATGGAGCATCTGTGGGATGTGCTGAACAAACAAGTCCAAGGATCCACCTCACAACTTACAGGACTTAAAGGATTAGTCCTTTTAAATAAAAATTTCCTGATAATTTAGTCATCCCCATGTCATCCAAGATGTTCATGTCTTTCTTTCGTCAGTCAAAAAGAAATGAAGGTTTTTGAGGAAAACATTCCAGGATTTTTCTCCATATAGTGGACTTCACTGGGGTTCAACGGTTGAAGGTCCAAATGTCAGTTTCAGTGCAGCTTCAAAGAGCTTTAAACGATACCAGACTAGGAATAAGAGTCTTATCTAGAGAAACGATTGGTAATTTTTAAAAAATACAACTGCATATATTTATAAACACAAATTAACGCACTGTATGTGCTTCCACTTTCCGTATTCTTCAAAAGTTTACGCTGAATGTCCTACGCCTTCCCTATTCTACTTACGGAAAAAAACTAAACTGGCGCCGCGTTCGTTCCATAAGTAGAATACTGTATTTTTGAAAAATACGGAAAGCGGAAGCAGGTTCAAGGTGATTATTTGTGTTTATAAAGCATATACAGTTGTATTTTTTAGAAAATGACCGATGGTTTCTCTAGATAAGACTCTTATTCTGCACTGAAACTGACATTTGGACCTTCAACTGCTTGGAGTCCATTGAAGTCCACTATATGGAGAAAAATCCTGGAATGTTTTCATCAAAAACCTTCATTTCTTTTCGACTGAAGAAAGAAAGACATGAACATCTTGGATGACATGGGGGAGAGGAAATTATCAGGATCAGATCTTGGTGCAGATACCACAGCACACCTTCAGGGGTCTAGAGGAATCGACGGGTCAGGGCTGTTTTGGCAGCAACACAATATTAGGAAGGTGCTCATAATGTTCTGCCTGATGATTAATGATTTTACCACTTTATGTTTTCCAGGTTGAGTTTTCAGTCGAAGCACCTTGTTTTGAAAACGAATACGAGGAAGAGGAGGAGCAAAACAGGGATAATCAGGCCGTTTCCTGCCCATTACAAAACTGCACTAATGACTTTGAAGCACCAGCAGCTAAAATCAGCAGCCCCTCGTTCACACACAGGCCTGTTGCTGGAAAATCACACAGCTTGCCTTACAAGTCCCGCCCCTTCCTGCCAGCCCTGTCATTATCCTCAGATGATGACTACAGTCCTGCTGAAGATGATGATGATGATGAGTCTGATAAAGGTTCTGAATATGAGGACATGTTTTGTCACAGTCTCCCATCCAGTCGGTGTTTTCAGGGACTCTCTTGGTCAGCTCCACAAACCGCCGCTGACAGTGATGCAGATGTTGACTGTAGTAACCAATCAGAATGCTTAGATGAGATGCAGAACGAGAACAATAAAGATGCAGACCAATCAGAAGACGAGATTCCTACCGCTCCTGCATTGACAGACAAGAGTGAAAAACATCTCAGTTCAGAAGTATTAAAGACGGATGAAAACAAGAAAGAAGAGGATGCTGAGAAACACACGCTGATGTAAGTACATGTTTCAAGACACAAATATTGGGTTGAAACAACATAAAATGTGTAATATTTTACGCCTTTTGTATGTGTGCAGAAGAGAAGATGAAGCAGAGAGTGAAGCCAGTGGAGAGGACACATATTTTGGACCGGATTCGGTACCTTCTTCACCAGATCCCAAACAAACCGAGACCTTCAGCGTTCCTGAGCTTCCCGGTGCAGAGGATCAAGAGGTGCTGGATGATGACGGTTACCATGGTAACAGTGAGGCGATGCTGACCGATGTGCTCACTGTCGCCGACTGCATCTCATCGGCTCCTCCAGATCAGCCGCCGGAGGAACAATCAGCGATTATAAGCGAACAAACGACTGAAGAAGAGCTGAGTGAAGTGGAGGAGGATGAGAAGAGTGAGGAGCTGAAGGAGCGTGAGAACAATATTAACAAAACAGATACGGAGGAAGAAAAGTGTGAGGATGTTGAGGAAGATCCAAAGACTGGATCGGCAGAAGAATGTAGTGATGAGAAAGATGAAGTGAGCATGACTGAAGGGAAAATAGAGGGAAATAGTGGCGAGGATGAAGAGGAACCTGCAAAAGAAGGTGAAGAAGATGAAAGAAAGGAAGATAAAGTGGAAAACAGTGGAGAATGTGAGGAGGAAGATGGAGAACGAGCTGAAAGAAAGGAAGATTTAGTGGAAAACAATGGAGAATGTGAGGAAGAAGATGGAGAACAAGCTGAAAGAAAGGAAGATTTAGTGGAAAAAAGTGGAGAATGTGAGGAAGAAGATGGAGAACAAGCTGAAAGAAAGGAAGATTTAGTGGAAAACAATGGAGAATGTGAGGAAGAAGATGGAGAACAAGCTGAAAGAAAGGAAGATTTAGTGGAAAAAAGTGGAGAATGTGAGGAAGAAGAGGAAAGTGCAAAAGATGAACCTCCAAAAGAAGGTGAACAAGCTGAAAGAAAGGAAGATTTAGTGGAAAGCTGTGGAGAATGTGAGGAAGAAGATGGAGAGCAAGCAGAAATGAAAGAAGGTTCAGTGGAAAGCGATGGAGGAAACACTGAGGAGGACGTGAAGGTAAAAACAGAAGGTTTTGTTGAGGGAAACGTTGAGGAGATGGATGAAGGAAACGAAGGTAGAGATGATCCTGAAGCAGATGAGATTCAGGAACACAAGGAGCCGGAAGAGATCTCAGATCACATCCTATCAACGGCTCCCAAACCTTCTCCTCGTAAAATGGCGAATCAAGTGAAAGCAGTTCCCGTCGTCCCACCCAAACCTCGAAACTCCAAACTTACGGCCTTCAGGAAACAGTTTGAGCACAAACACACACAGCCCACGGACGCGGCGTGCGTCGAAACGGATGAACCGCAGAGCGAGGAAGCGCTGGAGGAGTGTGAGAAGCAGGAGGAGGAGGGTTCGAGGGAAAGCCACGGGACTTGGGATGGTGTGGTGGATCGGAGGATGGATCTCCACAGGGAAGCAGAGAAAGAGGTGAAGAGGAACAGCGGCATCAGCATGTGTTTCGATGAAGCCGTCGCTCGAGCCACAGTGAAGAGGAGCAGAGAGAGAGAAAACACAGAGCGGTTATCCGGCGCTCACTGGGACAGCAGGAAAGATGGGAAAACTGACTAACGGAACTAAAGCGGATCATGTGGAAGCTCGTTTCTGCCACGGATTAAAAAGCCAATTGCAATTGCATTGTTTATTCTGTATTCTGTGGCGGAAACAAGCTTTCATAACATGATCATGTATTGTAAAATATTATGTGCAGTATTCACCAAACCCTTTTATGCTGTTTTTTTTTTTTTTTTTAATATTCTGATTTTCATTTTTCAATTAAGATAAATATATAAATACGGAGGGAAAATATATATGTATAGCTCAAATCATTTAATAAATATTGTTACATTTATAAGTCTTGGACGAAATCTCAATATTCAAATAAACTCAGGCCACCCTTGTGAATATTAATGGTAACACTTTACAATGAGGTTTCATGAGCTAACAATTATAAATTCTTCTAAAGCATTATTAATCGTAGTTCGTGTTAATTTCAACATTTACATTTTTAAGCCCCAAAGCTGTATCTGTTAACATTAAAACTAACATGAACAAATGCTGTATTGATAGTTCATGTTATTTAGTGCATTAATTAACAAATGAAAACTACCATGATTAACAAATTAGACCTTGTAAAGTGTTACCATTAATTAGTTAACAGCCTTATCAGTTAAAACTGGAATGGTTTAATGTTGTGATCATTGTATTTTAATGCTAATGCATTCAAAATGAAAATACATAAAGACAAAACACAAGAATAAGACTATCTGTATAGACAGGAAATTTGTTTTATATGTATTTCTGTTGTTGTATACATTCAACAAGCTATGCATTTAATTTCAATAAATTAGTATTTTCACTATATAAATATATGGTGTATGTTTTGCTGTTTTTACTGAAGGACTCACATTCAGATATATTTAGGTGCAAGATGGACGTCAGTATTAGGGCTATTTCTGAGTCATTCACGAAACCGGTATGATTTCCTATCTGTTGGGTCACCAAAATATATATTTTAAAAGCTTTTTGTATTAATTGAAATGTCTCCTTTAATAATGTTTAAAAACATGACATACATTTTATCTTTATATTAGAAATGATTTAGTTTTTTTCAGTTGACACCACCTATTTTGTCACGTCCCTCAAGGCTTCTATGAAAGTGTACTTGGGATATGAATAATAAAATGAGAAAAAAGTCCATTCATTTTGCCATTCCCATAAATATCCATCTGTGCTTTTTTGCTGGTAATGTTTTTTTTCTAAGTAAATTCATGATTATTCATTAAAATCACATCATTTAGCTCCGTACCTCAGTAACCCCTCCCCTGTTACACAAACCATAATGAACTGATACTTATGTGACATCATTAATAGGAAGTGACATCATAGAAGTCTTCTGAACAACATTGTGAGCAAGTTACCACCTTCTTTAATAATTATAACTAAATTATGTTGTGAAATTGTGTTTGTCGAGCTTAACGACTCAACCCCGTACATCAATTAAAGATAGAAAACTATTACTTGTGAATTATTGAAATTTTGAAATTTATGAAATAACTTTGTATTTCAACATTATTCATGATTTAATATCATGCATGTCATGCGCTCTCCATTTATTCTCTAGATTTAGAGCAGTGGCCAAGCAAAAAAATCACAACCCCATCACACCTACATTTTTATTATTTTTATTTTTTTGTTAAGTTTATGAAAAAGTAATTTAAAGTTAGTTGGGTTGGTTAGGAAATGTTCAGAGCGATCATAAGAAAACTGATTTTAGTTCAAATTCTGAAGTTAAGCCTTTGATCAAAAATGATGAGGTTTCTATAAAAAAAGTGTCCATTTCAGGCTTTAGTAGCAAAAGTGTGAGATTTTATGTAACTTTTATAATTGCAATTACTGTGTGAGGGACATCTGATTAAATATGAAATGTTGATTTTATCAAAAATATTTTATAATAATATTCAGAGAGCTCCCATAGTGTAAAAAAATAAAAACCAATAATAATATTGCCTGAGATGGGAAAATATGTTTTTCTGGAAGTTAAGTATGTCATTAATGTTGTGGGGTGTTCAGAAAGTAATACATTTTGGTAAAAAATCTAAAAATGTGTAAGTCTAAAATGGTTTTGTGGAATGACTGTTCTAATATTAAAGGGTTAGTTCACCAAAAATTAAAATTACATCATTCATTACTCACCCTCAGTTCATGTGACTGAGTGGTTCAACCTTAATATTATAAAGCAACAAGAATACTTTTTGTGCGCAAATAAAATAACGACTTTTCAACAATATCTAGTGATGAGCGATTTCAAAACACTGCTTCATGAAGCTTTACGAATCTTTTGTTTCGAATCAATGATTCGGATCGCGTATCAAACTGCCAAAATCACGTGAACTATTGAAATTTCGAAATACTCATGACATAACAAAGCCTTGTTTACTGAAATCACGTGACTTTGGCGCTCCGAATGACTGATTCGAAACAAAAGATTCGTAAGCTTCGAAGCAATGTTCTGAATCATCCATCACTAGATACTGTTGAAGTCGTTATTTTGTTTTTGTTTTCTGGCTCACAAAAACTAATGCTTCATAACATTAAAGGGTTAGTTCACCCAAAAATGAAAGGGTGAGTAATTTTTGGTGAACTAACCCTTTAAATCACAAAATGTTTATTATAAACAACAAAGTTGCCTTGTGATAAATAAGACTTGTAAATCAAAAACATATGTGATAATGATCGTCATGGTCAGATGCACCGAGAGAAAACATTCATTTCTGTTCTGATGAATATAATATTTAGAATTACAACTTTTCAGTATGTTGTGAAACACAAATCGAAGTTGCACCGGGACCTTGTTCAATGCGTTTTTTCTATGGCGCTTCTAAACTAGGATTTATTGTATTGAAACGAAACAATCCGAATCTATTGGTCCTTTAAACGGTGACGTCATTCTTCTAGGAAATGGTCATCGGTTTTGTGCGATTTGTGAAAACATTAGTACATGCTCGACTGATAACCGCCTCAAACCCAGCGCAAGAAAAGCCTCAGAATCAAACAAACTCTCCTCACAAACAACAGACTTTATTGTTCAGCAGGGAAGCGACTAGAATGTCTGCATCGGTTGATATCCACGCGCAGCTGGCGTCCATCATCGAGCGCTTCGCCAAATGCGCGCTGCTGGAGATGAGTCGCGCGGTGGAGCAGGAGATGACGCGCCGGCAGATGGAGGTCGAGACGCTGCTGGTCAAACTGCAGTTTACCGAGAGCGAGCTGCGATCAGCCCGACAGAACCAGCCGAACCTGCGCTCAGTGGGAATACAGGTCAATAACAGCGGACAGAGAGGTACACTTCAGTCCAGACTGACACACTTTCATTTAAAGTCAACATGATGCGGTTTAATGCGCGATTCGTCCGTGCCTTTTGGTCCTTTCAGTCTTTAATCATAATGTATTAACTTGATCTTCCGCTGAAACGACTTTCTTTAGCCGGTGACGTATGGAAGGCCGCCCGGACGTTGAGCCAATAGCTAGAGAGCAAGTTGTAACCCCGCCCCTTTATCCTGTCATCTAACGCCACATAAAACTAGCCTAGTTTTCATCATCTAACTATTCCAGTATTATGTTACAATACTGAAGTAAAATGGGTTGCAAATTCTGAATCATGTTGACTTTAAATATTAGTGCTTATTATGCTTATAAAAACACATCGTATAACACATGAACAGGTATCAGATGGCTGTGCTCTGGTGTTATTACCACTTATAGAGATGATTTAAACAAAAATGATCATTCTTTTATCATGTTGTTCCAAACCAGTATTTCTTTCATGCAGCATTAAAGGGTTAGTTCACCCAAAAATTTATTACTCACCCTCATGTCGTTCCACACCCGTAAGACCTTTGTTCATCTTCAGAACACAAATTAAGATATTTTGGATGAAATCCGATGGCTCAGTGAGGCCTGCATAGCCAGCAATGACATTTCCTCTCTCAAGATCCATTAATGTACTAAAAACATATTTAAATCAGTTCATGTGAGTACAGTGGTTCATATTAATATTATAAGCCACGAGAATATTTTTGGTGCACCAAAAAAACAAAATAATTACTTATTTAGTGATGGCCAATTTCAAAACACTGCTTCAGGAAGCTTCGGAGCGTTATGAATCAGCATGTCGAATCAGCGGTTCGGAGCGCCAAAGTCACGTGATTTCAGCAGTTTGGCGGTTTGACACGCGATCCGAATCATGATTCAACACAAAAGATTCATAACGCTCCGAAGCTTCCTGAAGCAGTGTTTTGAAATCGGCCATCACTATATAAGTCATTATTTTTTTTTTGGGCACACCAAAAATATTCTTGTGGCTTTTTAATATTAATATTGAACCACTGTACTCACATGAACTGATTTAAATATGTTTTTAGTACATTAACCCTTAAATGCATACCTCGGGTCTTTAGTGACCCGGGACGTCATGTTCATTTTTTAAAGTTAGACATCAACCTTCTTGGTATTCCTCAATCAATCATTATAAAGAATATAACAAGAAATAAGTCATAAAATTATTAAAGAATGCCTATTTTTGTAAAAATTGTATAGGGTCGTAACGACCCGAGGTGTGTATAGTGTACGTATATTTTCTGCACAAAATAATTAAATCTTAGATGACGGAATAAGTGGAATTCACCTTTATCCACAAGGTGGCAATGTCTGATACACAATGCTGAAGTGACGACTCATTTAGACAGAAAACTAAATAATAAGAAAAACATGAAATGGCTCAGCGATTTACTGCAGAGCAATTACTGAATGCAATCAAATATGACTGTAACTGTTACTGGATTGATCTGGTGAAGCTGTTAGCAATCAAATATTAATTTTGAAGATGTTGAAAATTATAGTTTTGAGAATACATTTGAGATCACGAATGGGCTCCTATTCGTGACCTCAAACATAAAACTAGCCCATTATTTGCTGAATTTACTGGGAAATGAGCTCTGACGAGGGCAGTGATGATGGCATAAAACATCTGCTCAAACTGAACCCTTTCAAGCTCCAAACGGTAACAAAATATGCTTTATTTTATTCTTCTGTAATTGTTACTTAATATCAGAGAGTTTTATATTATCGCAACAGGTAGAAATCCATCAGTGTTAGATATAAATCCGGGTCGCTAAAGACCTGAATATGTAAGAATGATTGGCGAAACAGTGCATTTAAGGGTTAATGGATCTTGAGAGAGGAAATGTCATTGCTGGCTATGCAGGCCTCACTGAGCCATCATATTTCATCAAAAATATCTTAATTTGTGTTCTGAAGATTAACGAAGGTCTTACGGGTGTGGAACGACATGAGGGTGAGTAATTAATGACAGAATTTTCATTTTTGGGTGAACTAACCCTTTAAGAATCCGTACGAGTCCTATGGAAGGAGAAATATGGATTTGGAATGACATGAGGGCGAATAAATGATGACAGAGAGTGTGTTTTTAAGTGAACGATTCCTTTAAAGGTGCAGTAAGAGATTTCTGAGAAACGCTATTGAAAGTGGATCAAGCACAACAACACACTTGTAGCCAATCAGCAGCAAGGGGCGTGTCCACTCGTGGTGAGGGAGGTGTTTGTGAATTTGGGGGTGGAGCTATCAAGATAGGGGTGTGATCCTCTTGAGTAGGGGCGTGTTTGTTTGTCAGAAATCGTTTACTGCACCTTTAACAATGCATGTATCTGTATATGTTATATTTCATAATTTTTCACAATTTTTTCTCAGCAGAGGTATGTAGGCTCATGCAGGAAGATGGAATCAAATCCATTCAGATCAAGGAGGAACACATGGAGGACGGACAGTGGGACAGCGGACCGAGTAAAACACACACGCATGCTTTCAAGAATTATGATTTTACATCAGATGCCAAGTGTTTACTCTTTATTATCATCAAATATAATTTTCTAATACACATTCTCAGTCTTATTCGGATGATTGTTTTTATTCCTAGTTTCTCCTGCTCTTTGCCCGTTGGGTCCAGATGTGGAAGACCAGGATAGTTTCAGCACGGGAACAACAGGAGCAGCTAGAGAGGGTGAGAGATCTCTTCATATCAGGACGAGTTATGGACTTTTTTTCAAGCATCATAGGAAATCGCTTGAACTTGACTGAAATGCTGTATCGACCAATCAGCATCAGTTTATTGTTGTGTTTTAATCTGCAGGTAGTGATTTTATCCTAACAAGTAAAATGAATCCCGGTGGAATGTGGAATTCGCCTGGTTCCGAGGAATATCCAGCGAACTCCGGATCCCAGAGTTTGGACGCTTCTCCTCTGGAAACAAGTGAGCGATTCGCCACAGGTGTGTCTCCGAATCAGACAATCTACACAAGTATGACGGCTTTTTCTAAAATAAAAAGATTATCCGTATTTGTTGTGTTGGCAGAAAACACGTACCACATTGTCAGCTTTGTGGACACTGAGGAAGTGGAGGTTGTTCCTGCGGTCTGGGTGAAGAACGGTGTGTGTTTCTGGCCTCCGTACAAGGATGAAGGAGTTCAGAGGGCGACCAAGCGTGCGGAGCAACCGGAGAAGTCTTGGTCTGCGTATAAGGTTAAAATCATGTATACTGCAAGTATGTATATTTCCTTTTTTCAAAATACATTTAATTTGAAAGGTTAACAGGTTAATTAGTAAATAAATGTGTGTATATTTTGATTTTCAACTCCTGTTATTGATAGATAACTACAGTGAAGCTGTGCGGAAGCTGCCTCTCGCGGAGCAGCAGACTGATCTCCAGCCGGAGGACGAGACTTACTCCATCAGGCCACTGAAACGGAAAATAAAGTAGGATTGTGTATATTATGAGGGTTTTTAACATAAATATGTATCATGATGAGTTTGTGCTTAAAACAAGAACAAATATCTGCCAATGGAGTCAAAAAAATAAACTTAATTCAAAGAGAAAACAAGATTATTTTTCTGACTCCATTGCAGTGTTAATTTGGTTGACGAATAATTTTTAACAGACGAAAACGAGATGATGACCAAATAAAAATGCGTTTTGAATGACTAAAACTATGACTAAAATCCACTCTTATTTTCGTCAATGAATATAAGCGAGACGAAAATGATAGAGAGGGACGATTGAAGTGTAACGTGCTGATCTAACCGCAGGAAACGCGGCGCTGTTGCGCCCTCTACAGGCTTGTGCAGCAGCACTTCTTCGCAATTAATGATTGTGCAAGCTAATGTTGATGAATTATGACAATGTTTACTTCACGATGTTTATATGGTAGTATGTTTTTAGACGGTTGTAAGAATGCATATTTTATCTCACTCATCTGAACTTAAATGAGCAGCCTGCAGACATTTCAGAATAAGAGTCACGGTGTATGCGGGATGGTTTATTATTATTATTTTTTCCTGGTCATTATTGTTATTTTGTTTACACAACAAACTGTATTTAACTTAATTTAATTTCTATTTAATTCATAGTAAACTACTGTATCTTCTGGCACAGGAAGGAAAGACTAAGAACATTACTGGACACATTATTCTATATATTTTACAAGTATAAGGGTTATTATAGTTAAACCTAAAACCATTAAAAAAATTTGCATTACTTGAAATAAACGTTAACTGAAATAAAAAATAAAACACTTTAATGACATTTAAAAGTAAAAACTAAAAGACACAAACAAAAAAATACTAAAACTTTTTACTAAAATTACAATGAAAGCAGAAAAAGTTTTTATTATAGTTTTTTTAACAAAAACTATAATAGTACCTCAATGATAAGTGTGTCAATCCCTGACAAGTACTGGATTTAGCTCTCGTTCATGTTTTTTTGCACTTAAACGGTCAAAAAATGTCTGTTTTAGCGAGTAAAGTACAGTTGGTTGTCTTGAATGAACATAAACAGTTTGGAGAATATCAGATGTGTATCAGTGTATTGGATCTGTGTGTTGTTAGAGAAATGCATACTTAATGCATTACAATTTAATTAAATTAGATTTTAGTCGACTAAAACTAAAACAATTTCCGATGACTAAAATATGACTAAAACTGGCATTTTAGTCAAAAGACTATGATTAAAACTAAATCAAAATTTTCTGTCAAAATTAAAGGTGCCCTAGAATCAAAACTTGTATTTACCTTGGCATAGTTGAATAACAAGAGTTCAGTACATGGAAATGACATACAGTGAGTCTCAAACTCCATTGTTTCCTCCTTCTATATAAATCTCATTTGTTTAAAAGACCTTCGAAGAACAGGCGAATCTCAACATAACACTGACTTTTACGTAACAGTCGGGATCATTATATGTACACTCCCAAATTTGCATATGCCAGCCCATGATTGAGGCATTAGACAAGGGCAGCCAGTATTAACGTCTGGATCTGCACAGCTGAATCATCAGACTAGGTAAGCAAGCAAGAACAACAGCGAAAAATGGCAGATGGAGCATAATAACTGACATGATCCATGATAACATGATATTTTTAGTGATATTTGTAAATTGTCTTTCTAAATGTTTCGTTAGCATGTTGCTAATGTACTGTTAAATGTGGTTAAAGTTACCATCATTTCTTACTGTATTCACGGAGACGAGAGCCGTCGCTATTTTCATTTTTAAACACTTGCAGTCTGTATAATTCATAAACACAACTTCATTCTTTATAAATCTCTCCAACAGTGTGTAATGTTAGCTTTAGCCACGGAGCACTATCAAACTATTATCAAATGTAAACATCCAAATAAATACTATACTCACATGATCTGAAGCATGCATGACGAACATCTTGTAAAGATCCATTTGAGGGTTATATTAGCTGTGTGAACTTTGTTTATGCACTGTATTATAGTCGAGAGCTCAGGGCGCAGGGAGCGCGAGATTTAAAGGGGCCGCAGCCTGAATCGGTGCATAGTTAATGATGCCCCAAAATATGCAGTTAAAAAAAATTAATTTAAAAAAAATCTATGGGGTATTTTGAGCTGAAACTTCACAGACACATTCAGGGGACACCTTAGACTTATATTACATCTTGTGAAAGAAGTTCTAGGGCACCTTTAACACTGCTCCATTGGCAGATATTTGTTCGTGTTTTAAGCACAAACTCACTTCATTTTAATACATTTTTTACTTAATATCTTCAGTCATTTCTCTTCTCCAGTAAATGTATCTTGATTTAAGAATGTTTTAGATATTGTGCTCCAAAACAAGACAGAAACACTGAGGATTTGATGTGTGAACATACACATTTATTAGTATTTCACTGAATTCACCCTAAATTGATCAAATTGTATAATTATACAATTTCTTACCTCCTCCAAAGACGAAACAGACAGCTTCTGGAGGAATACGACACTGACGAGGAGGCCACCGCACCCCAAAAAGCGAATTTACCACAAGCCCCACAAATACAACCACCATGCAAAAGAACCATTTTGTCAGCTTCCAATGAGCTTCAGCCAAGTCCTCCAGGCCAAAGACAAAACCCGAGTGTGACGCAGTGCGCAGAAACGTCCACACCGTCCTTGTTGGAGTGGCATCAAATAACTGTTGGGTCTTCTTCACAGCAGTCACCTTCTCCTCCGCTTCTCCACACACCCCGACAGCTGTGGCCAGAGAGAAGTTCAGCCAGAGCATCACAGGACCGTGTAAGTGAGTTTCGACAGGACGTGACTTCACCTTCTCCCGAACAGGCAACACCGTCTCTGTGGCATCAGGAAAACGGCCTGTCATGCTGTGATCCATTCGTAAGATGTAAGATTTTTTGGCTTATTTTCAATCATATTTTGCACATCAAGAACGATAACACACCAGTGGACGATAATGTTCTGTTTATTATAAGTGCGCTGCAATTTTGTCGTCTGGAGCTCTTTAAAGCAGGATGGATTCTGATTGGCTGCCAGTGTTTTATCATTCATCATGTGATTCCAATGATATCGTTGCACTGTGATGTTATCGTTTTAGTTGTGATGTGGACTCTGCTGTTCTTGTACATTTTTAGAATTATATCTTTATTGTTATAGTCATCGTTCTTGGTGTGAACAGGCATTAAAGTCGGCATGAAATGTAAGTTGCGCTTTTCTTACCTAATGTGACGTATATGTGAGTAAAACGCTTCGCAAACAAGAACAAATGTAGGGCGGGGCTTGATTATGTCTGTGGGGAATTGATTGGATGGTTGTGGTTTGCTATTGGTGGATCTCATGTGAGTGACAGGTTGCCCCGCCTTCGTCATCAGAGAAGAAGAGAGATGTTGCTGCAAGATATTCTGATTCAAGATTACGAGACATGAATTTAAAACGATAATGATAAATCACACTGGGCAATATTCCATAAAAAATAGGAATTGTCGTTTTTAATTTCATGGTGACTTTAAGTATAAGACTCATATGTCGATGTGGTAACCTTACAATTCCTGTGTTTGATGTTTCAGCACTTCTTCACGACCTGACCACAAAGCAGGAGATTGTTATGGAGCAACAGATGAGCTTAATAAAGATGGTTCAAGATCTCCAGTCAAACAACGTCAGGGAGGTCACAGATGCTGACCGTTTAAATCAAAGACGTTTTCCGATTGGAGACCTAAGCTCGTTAACTGCCCTGGAGAATGATCTGCGATCCTGTCCGGAAACCAGAAGAAAAGTGGTGGGTAACTCTCAGTCATTTACATGCTGTCATCACTTAAAAGTCTGCATCGTGTCGTTCCAAAACCATAAGTCTTTCAAACACAAATGAAGATATTAGTAATGAAATCTGAGAGATTTCTGTCCCTCCATTGACAGTCTACTCGTGAATATTCTGGGCTCTTCTGCTTATCTATAAATAGTGTGCTTTATAAATAAGCTGTGTACTGAATTTGGTCCTCCAATATCACTGTCTTAGTACATTAAAGGGGACCTATTTTCACAAGATGTAATATCAGTCTCTGGTGTCTCCAGAATGTGTCTGAAGTTTCAGCTCAAAATCCCCCACAGATCATTTATTATAGCTTGTCAAAAAACACACAAAAACACGCCGTTTTTGTGTGTGTCCCTTTAAATGCAAATGAGCTGCTGCTCCCGCCCCCTTTCCAGAAGAGGGCGGAGCTTTAACAGCTCAACAACAACAAAGCTGGAGAATCTCACGCAGCCAAAATGAGGAAAGTGTTCAGCCTTACATTGTTCAAACCGGAGTCGACACTGATGGAGAGACTCAGGAAGAAGTTACAACTTTTAGACGTTTCTGAATGGTTAGTGGATAAATTGATGTAGTTGCTGTGGAGTTGATTCAACTCATCCACTAGCATGTGCCGTCATGTTCATCTTTTGTGTTGAATTGACCCTCGTTTGTGAAGCAGTCCGGCGTAAAATGACGGCATGACAACAACACTCTACTACAACAACTCTTCCTCTTCTCTAAAGCAGCCCAACATGGTTTATGTAAATTTAGGGTTTGTGATGTCACTAACCCAGGAAGAAGCTCGTTGTAGTTCCTACCAGCCGTTTAAAAGTGATTTCTGTAAAAGAAAATATCTCCTTTGCATTGAACTTTGAGCGTCGTAACTTTGCAGATGTTGTTTATGATCAAACAGCAACATTACACACTAACTAAAGTTAAAAAAGTCAAATCAAATCAAAGACCCCTTAAGGCATGTTAAGCATTTTCTTTATAATGGTTTTCTATGGGAGAAAAATGCTTAACATGCAATTTAGAGCATTGCGTTCATATTCTGGTCTCTTCTGCTTATCTGTAAATAGTATGCTTTATTAATAAGCTGTGTACTGAATTTGGTCCTCCAATATCACTAAGTACATTAAAGGGGACCTATTTTCACAAGATGTAATATCAGGCTCTGGTGTCTCCAGAATGTGTCTGTGAAGTTTCAGCTCAAAATCCCCCACAGATCATTTATTATAGCTTGTCAAATTTGCCCCTATTTGGGTGTGAGCAAAAACACACCATTTTTGTGTGTGTCCCTTTAAATGCAAATGAGCTGCTGCTCCCGCCCCCTTTCCAGAAGAGGGCGGAGCTTTAACAGCTCAACAACAACAAAGCTGGAGAATCTCACGCAGCCAAAATGAGGATTTTGTGTTTTGGTTAAATAGTGACGGCATGTTTTAAAAACATTTCAGGTACATGAGCTGGGAATGTTGGGCGGAGTGGATGTGAAGGACACCGTCTGGAGAATAATGAAGCAGGCGATCAAAAATGACTTGGCCAAAACTGTGAACTGGAGAGGTGTGAATGGGAAAACGTCTTTCCAAAGTTTAGAGCTTAAAAGCGTCGTGATTGGTAAGTGCTTCTGTCGTAAATCTTTCTGTAACTCTAAAAGCATCTTGGTTCTGCGATCAGTGGCGTCTCTATTTATTATGATTTCAGCGTTTTAACTCTGTGTGTGTGTGCTGCTCTTCTAGAGGCTGTGAGAAGAAATCCCACATGTGCACAAATAACGGAGCTGGAGGTGGAGAAAGCCATCATACGTTGGTTTCATCTAGCTGGTGACCGCGAGGGCGGCAGAAAAAAGCGAGCGCCGTTGCAAGATGTTAGTGTAGAGAACTGATGTGAAGTGAATCTCTACAAAGAGAGAAAATACTTGCTCGCAGTATATTAACATGTTTATTTACATTTGTGTTGCTTTAATTTTACTATACATCTTTGCACGTCTGTAAATATATTTTATATTTAATTTGTCCCAATTTTATATTTAACTAGCTTTTGTTTATTGTTTTTTTGCCTTATGCACTACAACATATTTAATTTATTGCTTAGTTTCTATCGTCTTTTTAGGTGTTGTGTGCTTATTTATTTCTTATTCTATTGCTGGTATTCTATCACATTCTGTTTTCTCGTATCAAAACTTTGCATTTGCACATCTAGAAGATTTTAATTTTAATTTGTCACTTATTTAACACATTTGTTAATATTTGTGCAACTTTATGCAATACAACTTTTAAATCTACATTTTATTGTTTTAAAGCTGCTGTCCGCGATTTTTGGCCCTCTAGCGGTTAATAAACAGAACTGCACGCGTCTTGCGGAAGAACGTTGTAGCCGGAGCTACTTTTTTCGTGTATGTCTATGGCGAGTCACGCAGTTACTGTGATACTCTGCGGCGGGTCCTGTCTGAAATAGTCCGAATATAAACACTTATTATAAGTGTACCATAATGATTCAGGATAAGACAAAAACACAGTTTGGAAAATGGATTCATGTTGTATATTCTCATTATATCATTTTTTGTAAATTTTTAACACAAAAAAGTTGCTGACTGCAGCTTTAAACATTTTAGCTTATAGCTTGGTTTCTATTGTATTTTATTCTTACCATTTATTTATTGCTTTTGTCTTATTCTTGTTTTATCTTATTTTGTTTATCTGACGCATTTTCACATTGTATTTATTTGTGCTGTTATCTGGCTAATATTTGAGCAGTTTTTGTTATTTTCGTCTGCATTAATAAAGTTTATACTTTGCATTTGCTTAGTTTCTGCAGTTTTTCTTTTCAGTTTTGCATTTCACAGTATATGAATATTATATAGCAGTTCCTTTTCAAACAGGAAATGCAATGGTCAAAAAAAAAAAAATTTTTGGTGGATACAAAATATTGACGTTTTTCGTTAGCGAGATTTAAATCGAACGATTACACCGTAACCGTTTTCGTGCGTTTTTAAATGTCGCTTCTAAACTAGGATTTACGGTACTGAAAAGACAGTGCGAAAATCTATTGGTCCTTTCAAATGGTGACGTCACGCCTCTAGGAAATGGTCAACTGTTTTGTAAGATTTGTGTAAACATTACTGATACATGCTCGACTATCCTCATCCTCAAACCCAGCGTGTATTTGAAAGAAAACACACCAGACTGAACGCGAGGCTCTTTGGAAATCACCATCATCGATACAAACTCTCCTCACAAACAACAGACTTTATTGTTCAGCAGGGAAGCGACTAGAATGTCTGCATCGGTTGATATCCACGCGCAGCTGGCGTCCATCATCGAGCGCTTCGCCAAATGCGCGCTGCTGGAGATGAGTCGCGCGGTGGAGCAGGAGATGACGCGCCGGCAGATGGAGGTCGAGACGCTGCTGGTCAAACTGCAGTTTACCGAGAGCGAGCTGCGATCAGCCCGACAGAACCAGCCGAACCTGCGCTCAGTGGGAATACAGGTCAATAACAGCGGACAGAGAGGTACACTTCAGTCCAGACTGACACACTTTCATTTAAAGTCAACATGATGCGGTTTAATGCGCGGTTCATCCGTGCCTTTTGGTCCTTTCAGTCTTTAATCATAACTTGATCTTCCGCTGAAACGACTTTCTTTAGCCGGTGACGTATGGAAGGCCGCCCGGACGTTGAGCCAATAGCTAGGGAGCTAAGTTGTAACCCCGCCCCTTTATCCTGTCATTCTAACGCCACATAAAACTAGCCTAGCGGCGAATGCAGAGATGGTGAAAAGGTGCGTTTTCGGATGTTTTCCTCTTAAGACCCTGTTCCCCATCCCTAAATCCCCCTGGTTACGATCCCGTTGGCTTGAGTTTTTGCACTTTGAAGAAGGAGGAATAACGGAGAATTCGCGCTTGTGTTCGAGGCATTTCACCCGTGAATGCTTCCAGAATTTAACACAGCACGAAATGGGCTTCGCTAAAGTTCTGTGTTTGACAGATACAGCCGTTCCGTCAGTTTACACCGTTGGTAACGTTACATCGCCAACAGTGAAGGTAAGTGTTACTACCCTAAAAAAAAAGTCCCCAGAGAAGAACCATGGGATCCTAGCTAAGAAATGTATATAGTTATGAAAACGTTCTTTCTGAATGCTCTCCAGTTTTTTTTTTTTTTTCTTGGTTAATTGAACATTTCATTTAATCATTCTTCAAACATTACGGGAACGTTACTTTTGAATGTTCTCTGAACGTTCTGAAACAAGTAGTTTAACATTTAAATAATGTTAGACGAACATTCAACTTATTAAGAAAAAATATTCCATGAATGATGAATAAATAACATTTTTATGATGTTTTTAGAACATTATTAAAGACCAGATAACTATTAACGTTAACTTTTTTTTATAACTTTGAGACAACTTTGCAACAACGTTCCTTGTTAGCTGGGATTTCATGGTAAAATGAAAATAAGGTCCGGTATTTATAAAAAGTATTTTAATAAAAGTAAACAGTAATAAGATAAGAATGAACAAACAAATAACAACCAGTAGTACTGATAAAAACAGTAGAACAAAGATAAAAATGAAATAAACAGATTTCAGGTAATATTCAGGTATGAAATACTATAATGTATCAATTAAATATATGTTAATCCTTTTAAAGCTAAAGAAGTTATTCAGTCAAGAGCAGATTTGAGATTAAATTTTTTTTTCTTTTGTTCTTTAATTGACCATATACACGGAATGTTCTTAAAAACGTCTGCAAAGCTGGAAAACTTCTGGTGAAATGTCACTTGATGGTGTGTTGGTATAATCAGAATATAGTCAGTTCTAGCATTAATTTAGTTATTGAAACGTAAGATGACATTAAAAAAAAAGACTTTTCTCAGTGTTCAAAAAATTCAATTCGACCATCAGTTTTCACACTTTTGTGTGAAAAAAACCCCATAAAACACTGTAAATTAAAAATTTATTGTGCACTTTTGCTAGACTCATTGAATAAAATGTGAGTTTTCACAAATGTGATGAAATCATTGAACTTGCGCTGCACTGACTGAGAAAAGTTATTGTTTTTCATGAGATTTTGTACTTCATACTGCACCTTGACAAAATGTATTTTTAAACCTAGTGATTTTATAATGTTTAATATTTATTCAAAAATGAAACTGAGTGAAAAACTATTACAGGAAATGGCTGATATATGTGCAAATAAAATGGTCCTCTGCCGCCATCTGCTGGTTATAGTAATAATGTCTTTTTTTATTTTAAATAAGTGTTTTCTATCAGTCTTGAAATGTTTGGTTTTACAAATAGGGACAATCTCAGAAGGATGAATAAATAATGCTTTTGGTCATCACATTAAAAATAACATTTGAAGTGCTGGAAAAATGTTGCATGTGTGTCTAATTACAGACACAACATTTCTTATTCAAACGTTCTTTATTGCAATCGATAAAACTGGTTTATTGGCAAATTAGGCAAGTGT
Organism: Culter alburnus; assembly: GCA_028476615.1. NCBI lineage: Eukaryota > Metazoa > Chordata > Actinopteri > Cypriniformes > Xenocyprididae > Culter > Culter alburnus. The sequence continues at coordinate 831,888 of JAOTNS010003904.1, forward strand.
GATATAAATACCACATTAAAAAGTTTTACCATTGATGGTTTTGTGTCGATGTGCAGCGAGTACAACAGTTCACCGCAAATACCCAAGCTGGCTTATCGAAAACCAGGAAGTAACCGTGCATATGATCAGTCAACATTAATGACAGAAGACAGCAGCAGGTATTTTAAGCTACTGTCACTTTAAGACCAAATGCACGGATCTGACACGTGTCAGATTTTTTTGACTGTTAGAAGACTTTTTATTTTAACTCTGTGCTTACGAGGATACTCACCAAAGTGGGCATTTTGACATAATTTTGTGTGTATTCATCCGTTTAAGATGCAAAAGAGAACTCAGTTTGGTAATAGCGCGCTGTCTGAGTCTGTGTGTGTCCGTCTGACAGCCACCGACTCGAGATGTGGCCTGCCAGTGTCCCGCTTATGGTCAGAGAAAGAGCGTTTCAGTTCAGACTGCAAAGTCCAAACGACGGTGTGAAGGTAAAGTTATACCTGCACTCAGATCTGCGTCTATTCTGCTCTGTAACATCCACTTTTCATCATCTAACTTCCTATTCTCATTCCATATGCTTTGATTCAGTATTATGTTACAATACTGAAGTAAAATAGGTTGCAAATTCTGAATCATGTTGACTTTAAATATTAGTGCTTATATTGATTACAAAAACACATCGTATAACACATGAACAGGTATCAGATGGCTGTGTTCTGGTGTTATTACCACTTATAGAGATGATTTAAACAAAAATGATCATTCTTTTATCATGTTGTTCCAAACCTGTATTTCTTTCATGCAGCAGAAAGAGATTTCTTTCATGCAGTAAGAGATTTCTGAGAAACGCTGTTAAAAGTGGATCACACCGAGCACAACCTCACACTTGTAGCCAATCAGCAGCAAGGGGCGTCGTGTCCACTCATGATGGGGGAGGTGTTTGTGAATTTTGGGGTGGAGCTATCAAGATCCTCTTGGGTAGGGGCGTGTTTGTTTTGGTGATTTCAAATATCAACATCGTTTCTCAGACATCGCTTACTGCACCTTTAACAATGCATGTATCTGTATATGCTGTATTTATCCATCATTTCAAAAACACTTTCTCACCAGAGGTAAACCTCAACTTCATAAAGATAAATAAAAATCATGACGGAGAATCACAGACGGAGACACACACAGGCGATTCTTCAGTACAGACGTTCACGCTGAATGTAAGGATTCTTCATTATTAGATCCCTCTTCTTCAGTATATGTCATACAGTAACCGGATTCTTTGTCATTCCCAAATGCAGGAAGATGGAATCAAATCCATTCAGATCAAGGAGGAACACATGGAGGACGGACAGTGGGACAGCGGACCGAGTAAAACACACACGCATGCTTTCAAGAATTATGATTTTACATCAGATGCCAAGTGTTTACTCTTTATTATTGTCAAATATAATATTCTAATATTCATTCTCAGTGTTATTCAGATGATTGTTTTTATTCCTAGTTTCTCCTGCTCTTTGCCCGTTGGGTCCAGATGTGGAAGACCAGGATAGTTTCAGCACGGGAACAACAGGAGCAGCTAGAGAGGGTGAGAGATCTCTTCATATCAGGACGAGTTATGGACTTATGGAGTAATTAACTTTTTTACAAGCATCATAGGAAATCGTTTTTCACATACCATCAGAAGTTTTAAACTTGATTGAAACACTCCAATCAGCATAATTTTATTGTTATGTTTAATCTGCAGGTAGTGATTTTATCCTAACGAGTAAAATGAAGCCCAGTGGAATGTGGAATTCGCCTATTTCCGAAGAATATCCAGTGAACTCGGAGCCCAGAGTTTGGACGCTTCTCCTCTGGAAACAGGTGAGCGATTCGCCACAGGTGTGTCTCCAAACCGACGGCACGATCCAAACGCGCATCAGTACGTGGACGAACCGTACAGAACTGCTGCCGCTAACCATGCGCTTCCGTCGGCGTCAGAACACAGAGACGCAAATGCAGAGAGAAGCTCTCGCTGCCCTCAGTGTGGAAAGACCTTCACCACACGCTTCTACCTGAAGATCCACCAAAGAATCCACACCGGAGAGAGACCGTACACCTGCCCTCAGTGCGGCAAACGCTTCTACTGCAACTCTCACCTGATTTCACACCAGCGCTCACACACTGGAGAGAAACCGTACAGTTGTGAAGAATGCGGCAAGTCCTACTCTCATTTAAACTCACTGAAACTGCACCAGCGCAGCCACACTGAAGAGGAGGCGTATGCGTATTGGTAGCCTTCACAGTCACAGATTCACTAGTGACAAGCTTTTATCAAATGCCACATTTTGTTTTAAATTTGACTTGTTTTGACATACTTTATGGAGGTTTTTTATAATAAATAGTAATATTGCTTCAAGTTTGATATACTGTTTTTCAGTAGTTGGTCAACAGATCACATTTATATACATCTGTTTGATAACCATCAGCAGTCACATGAAATGCATTTCATTTATATATGAATTTAATTTTTCATTTTATAACCTGTAAAATGATGCTATATGCCTTCTATGTTGTTTTCCACTACTTTGTGTTTGCGTGAATTATTTAATATGGGAGCATCAAGAAGATGCATTTTGCAGTTGACAATAAAACAAATGACTTTCTGATGTAAAATCATTGCTGCCGTGTCTTTCTGGGCTATTTAGTTTACACTGTGTATTTCAGGAATATGTGTAAGTTTGTTTCTGTGTGGTTTATCTGTTCTAGAGACTCAACTGCTTCATAATGTCAGATCAAAACAGTAAGGTTCTCGGATAAGTGTTAAAGTGGAAATTAACTTAAACAAATAAAACTTGAAGGGTTAGTTCATCATTGGTTGTTACAGAAGCTCAAACGTGCTGCGTAACATGAGAATGAATCTCATTGGTTGTTACAGAAGCTCAAACATGCTGCGTAACATGAGAATGAATCTCATTGGTTGTTACAGAAGCTCAAACATGTGTAACACACGAGAATGAACCTCATTGGTTGTTACAGAACCTCAAACGTGCTGCGTAACACACGAGAATAAACCTCATTGGTTGTTACAGAACCTCAAACGTGCTGTGTAACACATGAGAATGAATCTCATTGGTTGTTACAGAAGCTCAAACATGCGTAACACACGAGAATGAACCTCATTGGTTGTTACAGAACCTCAAACGTGCGTGAGAATGCAGAACTCACCATGAAATGCAACAGAACTCAAACAACATTGAACCTCATTGGTTGTACAGAACGAATGAACCTCATTGGTGTTACAGAAGCTCAAACTGCTGTGTAACATGAGAATCAGACGAAGCTCAAACGCTGTGTAACATGAGAATGAACTCATTGGTTTACAGAAGCTCAAACAAACAATGAACTCATTGGTTACAGAAGCTCAAACTGCTGCGTAACACGAGAATGAATCTCATTGGTTGTTACAGAAGCTCAAACATGCTGCGTAACATGAGAATGAATCTCATGGTTGTTACAGAACTCAAACAGTAACACACGAGATGAACCTCATTGGTTGTTACAGAACCTCAAACCACGCCTGGTGTACAGAACCTCAAACAACACATGAGAAGAATCTCATGGTTGTTACAGAAGCTCATAATGAACCTCATTGAGTTACAGAACCTCAAACGTGCGTAACACACGAGAATGAACCTCATTGGTTGTTACAGAAGCTCAAACTTGCTGTGTAACATGAGACCTCATTGGTTGTTACAGAAGCTCAAACTTGCTGTGTAACATGAGAATGAACCTCATTGGTTGTTACAGAACCTCAAAAACACGAAATTGGTTGTTACAGAAGCTCAAATTGCTGTGTAACATGTCAACACAAACATCATTGGTTATGCTGCGTAACACGAGAATGAACCTCATTGGTTACAGAAAACATGCTGCGTAACACGAGAATGAATCCAGAAGCTCAAACCGTAACATGAGAATGAATCTCATTGGTTGTTACAGAAGCTCAAACATGTGTAACACGAGAATGAACCTCATTGGTTGTTACAGAGAACTGGTTGTTACTGCCATGGAATGAATCTCATTGGTTTACAGAAGCTCAACATGCGTATTCATTGGTTGTTACATCAAACGAACTAAACTCATGGTTGTTACAGAAGCGTGAACACGAGAATGACATTGGTTGTACAGAACCTCAACGTAACACGAGAATTCATTGGTTCTTGCGGAAGTTTTCAGATCTATTTATGAACTTTTTTTAAGCGTCAAAGTGGTAGTTGCGTAGACTGTCAATGGAGGGACAGAAAGCTTCATTTGTGTTTCAAAGATGAACGAAAGTCTTACGGGTTTGAAACGAGATGAGGGTGAGTAAATGATGACAGAAGTTTCATTTTTGCATGAACTATCACTTTAATATTGAACAGTGTTATGTCCAGTAACTAATGAATAAATAATAAATTGTCCAATAAAAAAAATGCAATTTAAAATAAAATAAAACATAATAGAAATGATCAAAGTACATACAACAGTATGCCCAATCATAAATAAATAAATGACGTATATAGAATGTCTTCAGTCTTGAGATTTTTTTCTTTTTTGAGTCTTGTTCAAGAAAAGTGTTAATGAGGTGAAAAGACAGAGTTCTTATTTTCTTGTGTTTTTACTATAAAATAGCTTTTGAAAATTCATATCGTGTAAAATCTCCACACAAAATTCTATTCTGCACCTTCCGCTGCTCGCGTGTCTTTTAATTTGGTGAGCGTTTCCTAAAAGGAAACACGTCACGAGTGAGCAGGACCCAGAGAAGCTCTTGTGTTGTTCTTCATAGTAATGTCATGTTCAGAGTGTTTTGAGAGCGAGATGAGCTCCGCGGGGATGATCCAGACTCAGATCTCCGCGATCATGACCGTGCTGGCGAAGGCGGCGGTGGCGGAGATCAGTCAGCTGCTGGAGGAAGAGGCTGCTGCTCTTCATCAGGAGATCCGGAGGAGAAACGAGGAGATCCAGGGACTGAAGACTCGACTGATGCTCACGGAGACTGAACTACAGAGAGTCACTGCAGAGTCACAGAGATGCTCCGTCGGCGTTCAGGTGGAGATCTTGATGGACACGAGTGAGTATTTAAAATATATAGTTACATTTCTGTAATGTTGGTAAATATAAGTATAAAATTAGTACAAATGTTAATTTAGTGAATAAAATTGTAAAAAATATTTTATCGTAAATATATAATAAATATTACTTTTCAAAAAAATAATTCAGTTAATTGTGTAATAAAAACAATCTATGTTGATTTTATATATATATATATATATATATATATATATATAATATATATATATATATACACATCACAACACCTGTTAGTGGGTGGAGATATTAGGCAGCAAGTGAACATTTTGTCCTCAAAGTTGATGAATTAGAAGCAGGAGAAATGGGCAAGTGTAAAGATTTGAGCGAGTTTAACAAGAGCCAATCTCCAAACTGCAGCTCTTGTGGGGTGTTCCCGGTCTGCAGTGGTCATTATCAAAAGTGCTCCAAGGAAGGAACAGTGGTGAACCGGAGACCGGTTCATGGGCGGCCGAGACTCATTGAATTTGAATTAAAACATCTTATTGACATATGACCTGTGTTTCTCGACAGGTGTAACGGCCCATTCTCGGGAAGCTCAGGCTGAGAAGGTCATTGTGAAGAACCTCTCAGAGGAGAAACCTCACTTTTCACATGCGGCGGACGTGAATTCACAGCAGCTGAAACAAGAAGAGTCCGTAACACCGCTGAAGGAACCTGTGGAAGAGGAGCTCGGCGGACTGGAGTTTGAGATGAAGATCGAACAGGTGGAAGAACTTGTGGATCAGACACTGAATCAAGTTCAGGCGGAGCAGAAGCGTGAAGAACAAAACCAGTGCGATGACGGAAACTCTCATTTATGGTCTTCAGGGAAAGCATTTGACCATCCTGAAAGTCTTATGGAGTCGGAGCAACATTCTCAGAATTTAACAGATCCATATGTGATGATGGAGGATCCGATGACTGCGTCGACTCAGTCCGGTTTATTGGCTCCCGGTGTTGTTCTGGAGAACGAGAGCTTTGGCGCTGCAGACGTTGAGTACGGCTTGAATCTTCAGGATTCCAACAGACGCTCAACCAGATCTGACTTGGCGCCATTTAACAGACTTCCATCCTCACATTCAAGCTCGTGTTTGCCCAAAGCGCTCACACGGAGGGCGTGTGCAGGCGGGCAGACGGGCCCCAAACCCTTCCGATGTGAGGAGTGTGGCAAGGGCTTCACACAAAGTACCCGGCTCAAATCACACAGACGAGTGCACACGGGTGAAAAACCCTTCCGGTGTGAGGAGTGCGGCAAAGGCTTCACACAGAGGACGCGGCTCATAACACACAAACTAGTGCACACGGGTGAAAAACCCTTCAGATGCCAGCTGTGCGGTAAGACCTTCTCCAGACAGGACAACTGCCTCAGACACTTGCGCTTGCACAGCGGACAGAGATGATGAACGTGGACACGAGGTGTTTCATATCATGTCTCAATGTGGATTTCTTAGTATTGTAATTGTGTTGCATTTCTGCATTAAGGCCTGTTTCACACATCTTACACATTCTTTACGCGACGTCTCCCTTGCCATGACAGTAATGTTTCATGATGAACAAGTTTGTAATCATCCCAAGGTTCATTATAGTTTCGACTGAAACATTTTTTTCATTTTCATTTAGTTTAACTTGATGTACTAAAATACCTAAAACTGAAATAGGGCTGCACGATGTATCGTTTTAGCATCAATATCGTGACGTGCGCATCCACGATAGTCATGCAATGCGACTGTGATTACTTTATCTCTGTTATATTTGCTGTTATTTCATATTTCGATCTTAATAGTCTATTTATAAACGTATTCTATCTCTATTGTTACAGTCACAACCGCAAACAGCATTCCATCTTCGTCGCTCAGCTAAAATGAAAAACTAAAACCACCAGTAGGTGGCGGCAAATCATTGTCTTAATGAGTTAGTCATTGAATTATTCACTTAACCGATTCAAAACAGCTGATTCATTCAGGGACAAAGCAGAAGTGACTTGAGTCGTCGAGTCATTCATTAGAACGATTCATTGAAACGCGGATTCCTTCAGTAACGAAACTGAAACTGTGTTTCTCGAAGACGTGCAATGGCTCTACTGTTTGGAACTATTTTCATTGGCAAAATAGAGAAAAAAAGTCTAAAATGTAAGTCCCCTAATAGCCCATTAACTTATTGTTTATTGAATTGTTGTAGGCCTATAAAATCGATATCGCATTTGCAAACGTGCCGATATTTTGGGAAAACAGCACTTTGCTCGTGTGATATTGCTTATAAGTATTTAAAAAAAAGAACGTGTTTTTGACTTTGTTAAATATTCACATTCTTCATGGTATGTTTGCAGGGAAGAGAAGCTATTTTATCCCATTGCATGATCATTTGGTGTTTTCACTTCACTTTTGTAGAATTCCGTTCACAATGTTGATCAGTTTACCATGAGAACAGTGTCACGCGCTGCTGCTTCAGCCATCATGTGGTAGAAAATGTCCAAATAATAAAAAAAAATGTTCAAAAAGCTGACACAAGTCGATCCATTTCTTTTTTGGAAGGGTGTAAATGTAACTGAAGTTTTATTGTTGTCACTTTTCACATATGACCACGGAGGAGAAATGGAGACAGACACCGACACACTGTATTTTTTTTGGTATTTATTTCAACAAATGACAACCAAAATCAAATGGCTGTGCAAGAGTCATACTCACAAATGTAATGTTAATTATTAAACAAAACAAAATGCAAAACTTTCAAAAATACTAAGCAATGTGATTATTTTATTAAATGATAGGCAGTGGGTTAAATCAGTGACATTATTAGATTTGCTATACGGCATCTTCCCGTCACCTCCTCGACCTGCTTCCCTTAGTGTGTTTACATGTAGAAAAGGCTACATTTGTATTACACGTCCAGTTTTTTCCCTGAACAATGATGTGATCTCCTGTTGCAATTCTCAATTCAGCATGAATGACCTACAAAGGCGACATTTTTCACAATCACGACAGAAAATCAAAATACTGCCCTAACGTCACTAGCAGAAAGGGAGCGCGATATAAACAAACCAGACTAGTGATTGCAAAGCTTCTGTGTGTGTTGATGAATGCTTATATTTGAATAAAAGCCTAAATGCAATCTGTTTAGTGTATAAATTTGGACTAAACCACTCTATTCATATAGATTAGTTTTACGATCTCTTTATGAACTTTTTGAAGCTTCAGAATGGTAGTTGCGTAGACTGTCAATGGAGGGACAGAAAGCTTCATTTGTGTTTCGAAGATGAACGAAAGTCTTACGGGTTTGAAACGAGATGAGGGTGAGTAAATGATGACAGAAGTTTCATTTTTGCGTGAACTATCACTTTAATGTTGAACAGTGCTATGTCCAGTAACTAACGAATAAATAGTAAATCCAATAATAAATCATCCAATCAAAAAAATGCAATTTAAAATAAAATAAAACTTATAATAGAAATGAAAACGTTTAAATTATTAAAATAAAACTTAATATAGAGAAAATCATATATAGAAATGTCTTCTGTCTTGTTCAAGAAAACTGTTAATGAGATGAAAAGACAGAGTTCTTATTTTCTTGTGTTTTTACTATAAAATAGCTTTTGAAAATTCATATAAATCGTGTAAAATCTCCACACAAAATTCTATTCTGCACCTTCCGCTGCTCGCGTGTCTTTTAATTTGGTGAGCGTTTCCTAAAAGGAAACACGTCACGAGTGAGCAGGACCCAGAGAAGCTCTTGTGTTGTTCTTCATAGTAATGTCATGTTCAGAGTGTTTTGAGAGCGAGATGAGCTCCGCGGGGATGATCCAGACTCAGATCTCCGCGATCATGACCGTGCTGGCGAAGGCGGCGGTGGCGGAGATCAGTCAGCTGCTGGAGGAAGAGGCTGCTGCTCTTCATCAGGAGATCCGGAGGAGAAACGAGGAGATCCAGGGACTGAAGACTCGACTGATGCTCACGGAGACTGAACTACAGAGAGTCACTGCAGAGTCACAGAGATGCTCCGTCGGCGTTCAGGTGGAGATCTTGATGGACACGAGTGAGTTTGAACTGATTAATAATATCAAGTAAAACATCAAAGTGTATATATGTATGAGTATGAGTGTGTGTGTGTGTGTGTGTGTGTGTGTGTGTCACATCAATATATATATATATATTATATATATATATATATATATATTATATAATATGATTTAAATATGATTTACTAATCATATTTCTATAATATTTGTTTTAACATATAAAAGTCACATTGATATATATATTAGGGCTGGATATTGACACAATTTTCACGATTCGATTAATATACACATGCATTCGATTTGATTCGATTACGATTCGATATCGATTATTTTGGATGTAGTATTTCAGTTTCAGCACATGGCAAATTTTCTAGAGGAAAAAAATCTCTCAACTAATGCTGTAAACTACACATGAGAGTCAGCTGGTACTACTATAATAATATTGAAGGTTAAATTAACTTATTTATATACAAACACTTAAATTACACTCAATGATGTTTTTTATTATAAATAAAGTTTAGAATTACATAATCAATTTCTACTCCAATCTGTTTTTTTTTAAGTATAAACATTTAAATCGTGGCTGTCATAACTGATTTATTCAAACTTGCATTAAATATTGAAGAACATTAAAGATTATAATGAATATGTAACGGTGCATAGCTATATTTATCAGAATGTTGCTTTCTAGAGTTCACTTTTCTATCTGAATAATGAGTTTATGGTCACTGAATATGTTTTTCTGAGGTAAATGTGACGTTACGTGACATTGTTTACAAGCTGTTTTATTGAGTCTTTCCGAGGTTGAAACACTGATTGAGCGATTACAAGAGACATGATACGGATTTCAGTAAGTTGTACTGTATCTTTTAACATACCTTCAGATGTTCATGTTTATTTCGCGCTGTAACTGGTATTAAAGCGAGGAGAGGATGATCACATGCTTCTCTTTAACTGAGGCGCTAAAGCGATCTGTCACGCCACATTAAACAGCGCCAAAACGGTATTTATGTTTTGAATCTCATAATAAGATGGACGTCATTTGAAATCTGAGACTTTGCTTCATATCAAAAGTAACAGATTATTGCGATTTATTGGATGGGAGGCGCTACATATTCTGCTCATTCATCAACTGAAACCAGACTAGACTAATCGATTCTTGGGATTTAAGAATCGATATCGGCTCGTAAAAATGAGAATCAATTAAAATCGAGAAATCGATATTTTTTTACCCAGCCCTATATATATATATTATATATATATATATATAATTAGAGATGCACGATAGCCGATTATTCAGAATGATATTGGCCAATGCAGATACCGATAGTTTGGTTTTTCTTAAGGAAAAAAAATCTCTCCCAAATAATGTTGCTTACTATACAGGGAACCTTCTCATTTGGTACACTACAATATTAATGGTTACAACAACAGAGGTATTATATTCAGCTGCTGTTTATTTTCAGATATAATAATTACACTCAAATAATTTTTTAATAATTACACCACTCAAAAAATTAAAGGAACTCTTTGAAAACACATCAGATCTCAATGGGGAAAAATGCTGGATATCTATACTGATATGGACTGGGTAATGTGTTATGAATGAAAGGATGCCACATCGTTTGATGGAAATGAAAATGATCAACTTACAGAGGACTGAATTCAAAGACACCCTGAGAATCAAAGTAAATATATGGGGTAGCAGGCTAGTCCATTTTGCTGAAATTTCATTGCAGCAACTCAAAATGGTACTCAGTAGTTTGTATGGCCCCCACGTGCTTGTATGCATGCCTGACAATGTCGGGGCATGACCCTAATGAAACGACGGACGGTGTCCTGGGGTATTTCCTCCCAGATCTGGACCAGGGCATCACTGAGCTCCTGGGCAGTCTGAGGTGTAACCTGGCGGCATCAGATGGACCGAAACATGTCCCAGAGGTGTTCTATTGGATTTAGGTCAGGTGAGCATGGGGGCCATTCAATGGTATCAATTCCTTAATCCTCCAGGAACTGCCTGCATACTCTTGCCACATGAGGCCAGGTATTGTCATGGACCAGGAGGAACCCAGGACCCACTGCACCAGCGTAGGGTCTGACACTGGGTCCAAGGATTTCATTCCGATGCCTAATGGCAGTCAGGGTGCCATTGTCTAGCCTGTAGAGCTCTCTGCATCCCTCCATGGATATGCCTCCCCAGACCATCACTGACCCACCACCAAACCGGTCATGCTGAATGATGTTACAGGCAACATAACGTTCTCCATGGCTTCTCCAGACCCTTTCACCTCTGTCACATGTGCTCAGGGTGAACCTGCTCTCATCTGTGAAAGCACAGGGTGCCAGTGGCAGACCTGCCAATTCTGGTGTTCAATGGCAAATTCCAATTGAGTTCCACAGTGCACAGGGCCCAGTAGAGGACGTCGGGCCCTCAGGCCACCCTCATGAAGTCTGTTTCTGATTGTTTGGTCAGAGACATTCACACCAGTGGCCTGCTGGAGGTCATTTTGTAGGGCTCTGGCAGTGCTCATCCTGTTCCTCCTTGCACAAAGGAGCAGATACCGGTCCTGCTGATGGGTTAAGGACCTTCTACGGCCCTGTCCAGCTCTCCAAGAGTTACTGCCTGTCTCCTGGAATCTCCTCCATGCTCTTGAGACTGTGCTGGGAGACACAGCAAACCTTATGGCAATGGCACATATTGATGTGCCATCCTGGAGGAGTTGGACTGCCTCTGCAACCTCTGTAAGGTCCAGGTATCTCCTCATGCTTCCAGTAGTGACACTGACCTTAGCCAATTGCAAAACTTGTGAAAAACAGTTAGAAAAAAACACTCCTGTTTTGGGGTTTGTCTCATTGTTGCCCATCTAGTGCACCTGTTGTTAATTTCATTAACACCAAATCAGCTGAAACTGATTTAAAAAAAACCCTCTGCTACTGAACTGACCAGGGCAGCGTTTCCCAAAAGCATCGTAAGCCTAAGTTGATCGTAGCTCCATTGGTTTCAATGGAGCTACGATCAACTTAAGCTTACGATGCTTTTGGGAAACGGCCCAGATCAATATCCCAGGAGTTTAACTGATGGATGCTTTTCATATCAAGTCAAGTCAAGTCAAGTCACCTTTATTTATATAGCGCTTTTTACAATGCAGATTGTGTCAAAGCAGCTTTACAGTGATAATAGTATATAAGAAAATGGTGTCAATGCAGGCAGATCAAAGCACTTTTGAATATCAGATGTCAAGTCAAATGTCAAGTGTCCCCAACTAAGCAAGCCAAAAGGCGACAGCCACAAGGAACCCAAACTCCAACAGTCAATCAGTCATGCTATTGATGGTATGAAAAGTGTTCCTTTAATTTTTTTGAGCAGTGTAATAATCAGACTATTCTTGCACCAATAATACAATTCATTGGCCTGATGATTTGTAGCAGCTTGATGTATTAATGTGAAATTCAACTAATACTGACACATATACACTGATCAGGCATAACATTATGACCACCTACCTAATATTGCGTTGGTCCACCTTTTGCTGCCCTGACCCGTCGACTCCTCTAGACCCCTGAAGGTGTGCTGTGGTATCTGCACCAAGATGTTAGCAGCAGATCCTTTAAGTCCTGTAAGTTGCGAGGTGAAGCCTCCGTGGATCTTGGTTGGATTGAGATCTGGCGAATTTGGAGGCCAAGTCAACACCTCAAACTTGTTGTGCTCCTCAAAGCATTCCTGAGAGATTTTTGCTTTGTGGCAGGGCACATTGGCCCGGTCCCAAATGCTGGGTAAAGTCCTCTGCGTAGCTCGCAGACTTGCGGGCTCAGCTGAAATGCGCATCGAGGGCGCATAGTGGCCGCAAAGATGGTGCTCGCGAGCACCCTTCTGAAAACTAAAATGATGAATGGGACACCCTACGGTTTCGTGGACTTAAGTCCACTAGACCTAAAGTGCATATGAAGTGTGTCATTTGGGATTCAGCCATTATCCTGCTGAAAGAGGCTACAGCCACCAGGGAATACCGTTTCCATGAAAGGGTGTACATGGTCTGATGCTCACGTGCCCGCTGTTGGCTCTTTCGGCGGTGGACAGGGGTCAGCATTCTGATAACTTTCTATCAGAACCAGCATTAACTTCTTGAGCAGTTTGAGCTACAGTAGCTTGTCTGTTGGATCGGACCACACGGGCCAGCCTTCGCTCCCCATGGCTGCCCATGACCCTGTCGCCGGTTCACCACTGTTCCTTCCTTGGAGCACTTTTGATAGATACTGACCACTGCAGACCGGGAACACCCCACAAGAGCTGCGGTTTTGGAGATTGGCTCTTGTTAAACTCACTCAAATCTTTACACTTGCCCATTTCTCCTGCTTCTAATACATCAACTTTTGAGGACAAAATGTTCATTTGCTGCCTAATATATCCACCCACTAACAGGTGCCGTGATGGAGAGATAATCAGTGTTATTCACTTCACCTGTCAGTGCTCATAATGTTATGCCTGATTGGTGTAGATTTTAGACCTGGAACTCTTTGTTTTGTTGTAGAATTTGAATTAAAACATCTTATTGACATATGACTTGTGTTTCTCGACAGGTGTAACGGCTCATTCTCGGGAAGCTCAGGCTGAGAAGGTCATTGTGAAGAACCTCTCAGAGGAGAAACCTCACTTTTCACATGCGGCGGACGTGAATTCACAACAGCTGAAACAAGAAGAGTCTGTAACACCGCTGAAGGAACCTGTGGAAGAGGAGCTCAGCAGACTGGAGTTTGCGATGAAGATCGAACAGGTGGAAGAACTTGTGGATCAGACACTGAATCAAGTTCAGGCGGAGCAGAAGCGTGAAGGACAAAACAACTGCAATGACGGAAACTCTCATTTATGGTCTTCAGGGAAAGCATTTGACCATCCTGAAAGTCTTATGAAGTCTGAGCAAAATTTCCAGAATTTAACAGATCCATATGTGATGATGGAGGATCCGATGACTGCGTCGACTCAGTCCGGTTTATTGGCTTCCGGTGTTGTTCTGGAGAACGAGAGCTTTGGCGCTGCAGACGTTGAGTACGGCTTGAATCTTCAGGATTCCCACAGACGCTTAACCAGATCTGACTCTACGCCTTTCAACAGACTTCCATCCTCACATTCAAGCTCGTGTTTGCCCAAAGCGCTCACACGGAGGCCGTGTGCAGGCGGGCAGATGGGCCCCAAACCCTTCCGATGTGAGGAGTGTGGCAAGGGCTTCAAGCAGAAGACGCGGCTCATAACACACAGACGAGTGCACACGGGTGAAAACCCTTCCGGTGTGAGGAGTGCGGCAAGGGTTTCTCGGAGAGGAAGAGGCTGACAACTCACAGACTAGTGCACTCAGTTGAAAAACCCTTCCGGTGTGAGGAATGCGGCAAGGGATTCACGCAAAGAACGTGGCTCATAACACACAGACGAGTGCACACGGGTGAAAAACCGTTCCGGTGTGAGGAGTGTGGCAAAAGCTTCTCGGAGAGGAAGAGGCTGTTAACTCACAGACTAGTGCACTCGGGTGAAAAACCCTTCCGGTGTGAGGAGTGCGGCAAAGGCTTCACGGAGAGGGAAGCGGCTGTTGACTCACAGAGTAGTGCACACGGCGAAAGACCCTTCCGGTGCCCGCTGTGTGATAAGACCTTCTCCAGACAGGACAACTGTCTCAGACACATGCGCTTGCACAGCGGACAGAGAAGATGAACGTGGACTTGACCGCACTCACGCGAGGTTTTCCATACGTCTCAAAGTTAGATTTATACGTTTTTTTTTTGCGCCATATCTTGGTTTTAGGAACCCTTTTTGTTTTTTTTATTTGGGTAGCATCTTTGCCCCAAACCCCTGTTAATTTCCACCCCTGGTGTGTGATGGCGGAGAAAAAGAGCCTTGCCCTCTTCTTTTTGTAAGGCACTTTTTAAATGAAACTGGTGCAATGTCAAGTATAGGGATTGATCGTAGTCGATCCGTACAGACCAGGTGATTCTGTCAAGTTTTTGCAAAGAGTGAAAGTTTAGCATTTGCACGTGTTTTAGGTCTTGTCAGTATCTTGATTCCCTCTATGAAAACAATCACATGCTGTAGAACATTCCTGAGTGCCACAAATGTTCTTTTTCTAAAGTTTGCATGCCTGTAACTCAAGAAGTATCGAAGATATCTCGCTATGATTTTACATTCTGGTTCTTGGCAAACTTTTCTTTTGGTATGTTCATTTTTAAGGCCCTATATGTTTCAATCCCATAGATATGGCAATCTCAATGCAGCTCCATGTCCAAATTGTTGAATTGTAACCATTTTTAATGGTCGTAAACCAAATGTTAGTCACTTTTCGTACAGTTTATACTTATTGCTTTTAAAGGGGAATGTCTGAAGAATGTCTGAATTCAATCATGTTGAAACTAGAAATGCATCTGGTTTCCCTCTATCAAAACAATTGTACAGAACATTCCTGTCTGAGTGCCACTGAAATGGTCAAGTTGAGGAATATTAACTTGCTCTTAGTATTCTGTTCATAAAATTCTAGATTTTAATCCATTTCAGAGATATTTGGAAGAAGGGATTTTGTTCATTTTAACAGCTTCTGAAGCTACCAAGAGTTTGAATCATAACTACATGTTGTAAATAAGTTTCATGCCTCCTAGGAGAGAGTGTTTACTCTCCACACACATTGTATTCACATCAATAAACCATGTTTGGCCTCACCTGGATTGTTTAATTATTACAATTTCCTATTGTTATAACATTTGGTGGAATCACTGATAATACCTCAAACTTTGAAACATTAAAGGGTTACTGTTCTTATTGGCATTTATGTGGTCATAACTGGGATAAAAACAATCACATTTGGTTTTCAACCATTGAAAATGGATCAACAGTTTGAACATGGAGCCGCATTGAGATCCCAATATCTCTAAAATTGAACCATATTGGGCCTTAAAAATTAAGTTTCCAAAAGAGAAGTTTATTAAGAACCAGAATGTAAAATCATATTGAAATATCTTTTATACTTTTTAAGTTACAGTAATACAAACTTTGGAAAAAGAACATTTATGGCACTCGGGCAGGAATGTTCTACGCAATGGTGTTGATAGAGGGAAACGAGAGACAGTTGTAGTTTGAATGTTATTTGTTCTTCAGACATTTCTCTCTAAAAGAAAACTAAGTATACACTGTATACAAAGTGACCCACATTTGGTTTTTGACCATTGAAATATGTACAATTCAGCAATTTATGGTTGCCGAATGTGGTTCGCATGTTTTAATAACTGCTCATCCATCCGTGGAAATTTTGCCTCTTAAATCTGCCTTGATTTTTCTGAAACATACAGCAAAAATAATACTCTTTTTACTCCAGATAACACATTTGCAACATTCTAGTGGTTTCCGTCAGTTACACTTGGAAGTTTCATTGTACGTGAATATTTAATGAGGGTAGTGCTATTGAGATTATGATTGGTTGTCTGTAACTAAACATTTTAATATGTATTCTTTTGTGCCTCAGTTCAGAGTCTGGAGGGGTTTCAAATTGCAGTGGCGACACTGCGCTTAACCCAGAGTTTAAAATGTCCCAGGTTTTTTAAAGTTAAGTTAACCTAGGGTTAAGTGCAGTGTGAGCAACTGATCCATTGAGCGACGCTGATAGTTTGAATACATTTACCTGCTTATTGATGCATTTCTGCAGTTGAGCTGTGCTATTTAATGTTTATTCTTTCCACATTCATATTTCTGCATCACATTTTTTTCTCATTAAACACTCTTATATTCAAAGTTAATGGACTTATTAACAGCTTCATTTGTTCATGACTGTCTTAATGGGAATATTCATGTACCAATGTGAGAAAAATACACACATATTGGCTATGATTTTGAATACTATTAAATAATATTATTTTGTACAGCGATCTTATTTTGTACATAATCCAACATTATGAAATGACCATTTCAAAGAGAACAAAGTTTTATATATTTTAGATCATGGGAGTTAAATGGGTTGCAAATTTGGTTTCATGTTTTTTTTATTTATTTATTGTTAATAACAACCAAAATAAACAATCAGGTTAAAATAAGTTGGGTTATTTTTTCTTATTTATGTATTTATTTTTACACATTCATTTATTTAGTGGCAAAATATTTTAATAAACCAACCAAGATTATTTTTTTATCTTCCTAAAACAGTGTTTTACAGTTTTAAGTTAATGATATTTAATTGTCAGTGATTATTTGGTGGTTTTATTTTTATGATAATACAACACCAGCAAAAGTCAGATTTGTTTTCTTATTTATTTATTTATTTACATTTATTCATTTATTTAGTGGCAATTTTTTAAATAACCATCCATGTTTTTTTTTCTAATTCATTTATTTAGTGGCAAATAAGTCAAGTAATTTTTTCTTATTTATTTAAATTTTTTTTGTAAATAACCAGCTAGCCAGCAAAAAACAACAACAACAAAAACATTTTTCCCCTTACTTATTTATTTGCATTTATTAATTTATTTAGTGGCAACATTTTTTTTGTAAATAACCAACCAGCAAAATAAAACTGTGTTTTACAGTTTCAAGTTCATGATATTTAATTGTCCAAGTTTTATTATAGAAGACATTTTCACAACGTCTCCTCAGAGCTTCCCGTCTGGAGCTGAACCGAGTGACGGCGTGACGGACTGAGAGCGAGGGAGGCTGGGATCGGCTCTCTGAACACGGAAACATTCACACCGGAGCCGACGGGAAGAGGAGGCAAGAAGCTGCTGTGAGCCTGAGATCTCAACTGCTCTCTCGACGACTTCTTGTTCCCCGTATGGAAGTCGTGAAGCCTGTCAGGAGGAGCCAGAAACAACGAACTGGTTCTGTATATGGAAGGGAACCTGGACGCCTCCTGGTGTAAGTGAGTGTCCGAGCCGGAGAGCGTGAGTTTGAGGGACGGCGGCTGAAGGAGATCCGGTAATGTGCTGCTTCTGCTCTGCAGCCGCTCTGATGGGTTCCTGCACTGTGTTCCTGCAGCTCTGAGCTTCAAATCCGCTTTCTCCGATTGAAAACATCTGCTAAGTGAGTGTTTGTCCTCATTCTCCTCCTCATTTTCCTCTTTCACAGCTTCTTCTAGGCTCTTCTCGTAGGTCTGGCTGAGATGCGCGAGGTTTTGGATGGCCAGCCACGGCTCTGAGTGCAACCGCTGGCGGCTTTTGCTTCGTGGAAGCACCGGAGAACCACCTGCTCGAAAGTTGAAGATGTTTTCGCCGTCAGAGTTCGGAGAGTTTGTCTTCAGCTCGATGTCGGAGGGCGACATGCAGGAGACGGGCGAGGTGTCGGGCGACGGGGAACGTTCAGATAGCGGCGCGTCACGCTGCTGCCGTCGCAGCTGAGATCTGTGGCTATAATAATAATGTCCCGTCCTCGGGCTCTGCAGGCGTCCAGCAGCACCGTCAGCGTGTCCTGATCGTGTGCGTTGATGGCGTAAACGAGGGCCGACGCTCCGGAGTAATCCTCCATACTGGGATCAGCGCCTGCTGCGATCAGAGCGGCCACCACCTCCGCTCCGGCCCGCTCCATGCAGGCGTACATCAGAGCCGTGCGGCCCGTCTTGTCCTGGATGTTCGGGTCGGCCTGGTTACCAAGAAGAAACTGAATCAATCTCAGCATCGTGGTTCCAGACTGATCGGCGCGGAGAGCTCGGCAGGCGGCCAGCAGCGGCGTCTCTCCTCTCTGGTTCCTCTCGTTGACCTGAGCGCCTCCTTCCACCAGCAGACGAACTAAGCGCAGTTTGCCCAGCTGAGCGGCGGTGATGAGCGGACTCCCGTCCATCAGGTAACCCGCCGGCTCCGTCATGCCTGGAGTCAAAGTCACAGACATCAGTTCAACTTCAGCTGCTCAATATCAAATCAACACTATGGAAGCACATCTCCGCCACATAACAAAATAATCATGCCAAAAATCAAGTCATAATTATGCGAAAAAGTCGAAATTATGGCAAAAAGTCAGAATTGACATACTAAGTCATAATTATGCAATAAAAAGTAGAAATTGATATAAAAAGTCATAATTATGCGATAAAGTACAAATTAACAAAAAGTCAAAATTGACATGCTAAGTCATAATTTTGCGATCAAGTAGAAATTGACATCAAAATGGCAATTATGTGAAAAATTCGAAATTGACAAAAGTCAAAAATTACATACTAATTCATAAATATGCATTAAAGTCGAAATTATAACAAAAAGTTGGAAGTGACATACTAAGTCATAATTATGCAATAAAAAAGTAGAAATTGACTTCATAATTATGCGATAAAAAAGTAGAAATTGACAAAGTCAAAATTGACGTCTTAATTATGTGAAAAAGTCGAAATTGACAAGTCAAAAATTACATACGAAGTCATAATTATGCAATAAAAAGTAGAAATTGACATAAGTCATAATTATGCGATAAAGTACAAATTAACAAAAAGTCAAAATTGACATACTAAGTCATAATTATGTGAAAAAAAGCAGAAATTGACAGTCAAAATTGACGTCATAATTATGCAATAAAGTAGAAATTGACGTCAAAATGACAATTATGTGAATAAAGTTGAAATTATGACAAAAAGTCTGAATTGACATACTAAGTCATAATTATGAGATAAAAGTACACATTGACATAAAAAGTCAAAATTGACATCATAATTGTGCAATAAAGTCGAAATTGACATAAGTCAAAAATTACATACTAAGTCATAATCATAATAAAAAAGTTGAAATTATGATGTAAAAAGTTGGAATTGACATAAGTCATAATTATGCGATCAAGTAGAAATTGACATCAAAATTACAATTATGTGAAAAATTCGAAATTGACATGTCAAAAATTACGTACTAAGTCATAAATATGCAATAAAGTCGAAATTATAACAAAAAGTTGGAATTGACATACTAAGTCATAATTATGTGATATTAAGTAAAAAATTGACAAGTTGGAATTGACATAGTAAGTCATAATTGTTATATTAAAAATTAAAAATTATGACATTTCAAGTCATAATTTCTACTTTTTACATCATAATTATATTTAATTCCTGCTCTTTATATTATGTGATGTAGGATTTTTTTTTTTAAACTAAACTTTGTTTCATTAAAAATCGCATCACATTATGGGAGAAAAATGGTTAAAATTGAATCAAATTTAGATTTGATTGATTGAGGAATAAATTATCTCAAAAATGATGGAAGAACTTTTGGTTTGAGTGACTTTCAGACCGTATTCAACAGAGGTCATTATGAAAATAAAATGACATAAATGTCATAATTATGAAATAAAAAGTCAATTATAAGGAAAAGTTAAAATTATGACAGACATTATGAGAAAAAATCAAAATTGACAGTCATAAGTAAAAAGTCATAGTTGTGAGAAGTCAAAATTATGACATACTAAGCTAGAATTATAATATAAAAAGTCCAAATTTATATATTACAAATTTAGAAATTATGAGATACTGTTATAAAATCATAATTGAAGGTCAAAATTATGTTAATTCAGAATTTGTGTGCCATAATTTTGACTTTTTATGTGTGATTTATGATTACCAATGCATGATTTTTTTTTTTTTTTTTTTTTTTTGTCTTATGCAGCAGAAATGAGCTTCCATATATACCATATACATCATTAAAAGTAAAGATCAATTTGACGTATGAACTGCTACAGAGTGTTCAAAGGGTTAAATGATCTCTGACTGAAATGTCGAAGGTCAGCACAACAAAAGCGTCAGATCGCCTTCATCTCTACAGGAGTGCGCTCTATTTTCAGACTCAACAGAGCTTGAAAGAACACTGAGTTACCAAACACATTCAAGCTCATGATCATCTCTATACAAATCTTCTGTGTTACACTGTAATTAAATCCTGTGAAGCTGTTTATTTAATCACTTATTTACTTGGGTATCACTTTATTTTACAGTGTCATGTTACATGTAGTTAATATAGTAATAAATATGAATTATGCATAATCACATGTAACTAACCCTAAACCAAATCAAACCCTAATCCTAAGCCTATAGTAAGTACGTGTAGTTACTTAATATTACTCAGTACTTAAATATATAATTACAGTGTAACAAAGACATCTTAAAATAAAGTGTAACCTTTACTTCATAATCAGATAACAGCAATAATTGTGCAGTTTAAAATTCAATGACAAAAACTCTGTTGTAAATGACACAAATATAGTCAGAGGTCTTCCTAAAGGAAGGTTTGGCTTTAATCAGACGGCATTATTATATTATATTATATTATATTATATTATATTATATTATATCATATTATAATGTAAATATTTTCACAGCATCAAAGTAAATCATATGGGCCTGTTTTATTATAATTTTTATCATTACATTATATACAAATAACATATTAAGCTTAATTAATGATTAATTAAATCATTAATCACAATTATTTGTATTATCAGCACAAAGTTCATGATCATGACAGGCCTAATCGCTACATTTTAGCATGTATTCATAAATCATGTATTGATTACAATGTACAATTGATCATTTTTAAAGTAATAATATATGAAATATATTAATTTTATTGTTATTTACCTGCAGATTTGTCTGAGATGATCGTCTGACACGAGCTGCACCTGCTGAAATGAAGAGCGAAACAGTGAACAAGACAATATGTTTGTGTTGGTGAAGCATCAGTTTCACACTGATGTGTGTGTGTGGGTGTGTGTGTGTGTGTGCATGACTGGATGAACACACATCAAGCATACCTTTAGTCATTCACCCTCAGAGTATCAGTGTTTATTGGGCACTTCTGGCCCTCTAGTGGTTAAAAACAAAACTGCATGTATTTTGCAGAAGAACATTGTTTTGGTTGTGCTTCAGTTCTGCATAAAACTCATAAAACTACAATCCCGTCAGGTCTGAAATATAAACACTTACAAAAACATGTTTTGGAAGGATTGGTGATGTATTGATTCATTATTTAAATAATTAATTTTGAACAAAAAGTACAAAGTGTACTTTCAATAAATCTTATCTAAATAAATTGTATTATATCTGATATTAAATATAGGATATAGTGATATACTGCCTGTAATTATGTTTTATATCATTACACAACAAACATGTATGTTTATGAATAAATTCTACAACATATTTTCATTGAAGTTCTGTTTCTGAAGCAAATACTGTAAGAGTGATTACACATTTTTATTTTTACCTTTTATTGAATTAAGAGAATTTATTTGAATGTCTGATTCTGTTTGTTTAATCTTCATTTTCCTGATGCAAAATAGTCTGTCGTTACCAAAATTGTTTCTATTGGTATTCTATAAGAAGTTTACAGAAACAGAAAATGGAATCAAATATACAGTTTTGTTGCAGTTTATGCAGGAGTGTGTTTTGTTCTTTCCCTCTTAAAAAAAGGTTCAATGGGGTTCTCGACGTTTAGACGTTTTTGACTCGAGTCTATGGCAACCCATATGGTAAAAAGTTGTGAAATTTGGCACACAAATAGAGGACAGTCTGAACATTAACCACACCAATTTTGGAGTCTTAAACTCAATCCCTCTAGCGCCACCAACTGTCTAAAATTTCTCTTACGTTTATGCTAATAACCGTAAGGGCTAGAAACAAAATAATTTTTTCTTCTGATTCCATGACTCAAGACGATTCGATTACACGTCATTTTCCGTCATGAAAAAAACGACTTTTTCGAACTACTCCTAGACGGCTCTAGGCAAAAAAGGTATCAAAACTTTTAGATAAACCCAACCGTTGTCAAATGACACACAAACTAAATTGACGAATCAAATTGAATGTGAGACTATATCTCCGCAACGCTTTAACATATTTAGACCAAATTTGGTACATGTCATCACAAGCATGACCTGAGGCTACATGCTGCATTTCAGCACAGCGCCACCTACTTGCCAGGAGATATGAAAAATGCTTTTAACTATTAATTAATGATATAATTATTAACAAAATAACTATTATAACTTATAAACTATTTTGCTTACAACATCTGAACAGTTTGCCCTTAAAAAAACTGGTCTCTTTTGATTCAGTTCAGCATGCCGAGTAGAATGATACCCAATTTTCCCATTTCGGCCATTCTGGGCATCGGCCATCTTGAAATTAGCTGTAAAATGTACTTTAGCGTATCATTACGAAACTTGGTATGTGTCATCGGGACCATGCCCTGAAGGTACTCAAAAAGTTTCAGAACAGCGCCACCTTTTGGTCAAAAATTATAATGACATTTCAAAAAATGCTAATAGCTTTTGATTAATTTGGTCTATTTTAATTAAACTGGTCTTGATAGATTCCTTGAGTTATGCCGAGAACAATAATAACAGTTATGCCATAATCGGTCAAACTTGCTGTCCGCCATTTTGAATTTCTATTTTTTAAACTCCTACACCATTGGTCCGATTTTCACCTAAATAGTCTCGGATCATTTTCAGACCTTTGAATGTGTCATTGGCTCCCTCACACTGACCACACAACATCAATTTAGCAACAGCGCCACCTATTGTTCAAAAGTGATAAGCAATTTAATCATATTACAAGTGATTGTATTTGTGATTTTTCAGCCATTTTGACAAAAATAATCTAAAAATGTCTTTAATTGCTCATCGTTTCAATTGCGCTGAAGCTCCCAGCCATGTGTCCATGACTCATCATACTTTTTTGTGCTTGGCCCCGATAATTGCTGCATGCAGCTGTATTTTCTTTCTTTTTTTCTAATAATAAAGTATATTTACAAGCGGTTTAATTCATAAAATGATCCCATGATGGGACCCCTAAAAGGTTCCATATATGAAGCGCCTGATGGAACTTTTTAAGGTTGTAATAAAGGTGTTTAAAGGGCTTTTGTTCTCTGTCACTATAAGTAAAATGATGAATATTGCAGTATATACGTTGTTAGAAACACTTCTGCGTGCTTCTTTAACAGCAGTACTGTTCCAGAGGTAATTATATGAACAAAAACAGTTCAAGGGGAAGTTAAGGGGAAGGGTGTTTATCTGCTCAACACCATCAGTGATTTTCCACTGCCTCTCTGAAAAAACCTTGAGTTTCTAGACCATTCTTGTACTCTCTGATTGTTCTTCACTTACTTGGTACATTTCCACTGTCTCCAAGTGCTTTGGAAAATTTCCTTGCTGAGTCACAACACCTTCCTATCTGTTTCAAGAAGTGTTTGTCCTCGTCTAGGACTGGATGACCAGATATTTTTGTGTTTAAGACATTAAGAACAGTGCATTGAAATTCTGCACTTCTGATGTGAGGGTTACTTACAAATGCTACTGAGAAATTATTTTCTCTCAGATGCATGCGTTATGCATGTCATTTATTCATGCATATTTTAACACAAAGTAGTCTAATCGAGCATCTGCATCTATACAGCATTAAATGCAGATGCTTCATACAGTACTGATTGTTCCTTTTTATCCATCCATCGCACGCGCGGATTAGTTCTTGTTTTGTCTTACAGAATCATAAATCCTCACATTTTGGTCCACGAGTCGAAAAATCGAGAAGGTTTTGGTAACTCCGCCTCCGCGCGATGAAGTGAGACTGTGGGCATGCGACACATAATAACCAACTGCAGAACCGCAGAGATGTTCGTCACAGCAACGGGAGGACGGTAGCGCGAGACCAGCAGTCTCAGACCGGCGCTGGGGTGGAGCTTATGCCTTATAGTTACAGTGAAGGGGTGTAGTGGTTGGATAAGCGATAGTCAGCGGGTTTAAACCTGCTGTCCTCAGACTGCTGTGACGTAGTTCTGCGGCTCTGCAGATAGATATATCTCGTGCGACACACTTCCAGACGGATCAGGTGAGCGAACCTGCGCACATTCGAATAGTTTTACAGACACCAGCTTAACGGTTTTAAAGGATTTAAGTCTACCTTGAAATATATTTTTTTATTCTGCTCTGGAAACATCAAAGGTATGTATAATGCTTAGATTATTATATTATTCAAGAATATATTAAATGCAAGTTTAATGCTTTATTTCATGTTGTACATATATTTAAACTGGAATGAATAAAAATCAATGATTTTGCATCATCTCATATGTTGCAGGTTCATCATCATCATGCAAGTTCGTATCAACAGCGCTGATGTGAAATACACTGAGAAACACATCGAGTCTCGTTACTGTTACCACACTGCGTCTGTGTGTCGAGATGGAGACGAGTTCACTGTGAGTGTTTCAACACCTTTAAACTGATGGATTCTGAGGGTTTTATTAGGAGAGTCTGTGTGAATAATAAAGCTGCATTGCATTTTGTTCCTTATTTGAATCGCTGACATGCCACTTCTGTTAAACAATATTTTGAATCACTCCAGCTAACAGGGAACCTTTTCAGAAGAAGTTTGGCGTTCTCTTAAAGGCGCAGCTCGCTCAAAAAATCTGTCATCATTTACTCGCCCTCAAGTTGTTTCAAACCTGTAGGACTTTCTTTCTTCTGTTGAGCCAAAAGAAGATATTTTTGAAGAATGTGGACAACCAAATAGTTATTAGACCCCATTGACTTCCATAGTGTTTTTCCCCCATACAGTGGAAGTCAGTGGGGACCAGCAACTGTTTGATTACCCACATTCTTGAAAATATAGTTTTTTATATTCAAGAAAGTTAGTAAAAAAAAAAAAAAAAAAAAAAAAGGAAATGAATGATATCGTGCGTACAATTTAGTGAAACGAGTGAACAAATTTTTATATTGTGCACACAATTTAGTAACACGATGGAACGAATTATATTGTGCGTGCAATTTAGTGAAATGCGGGAACTAATTATATTGTGCACACAATTTAGTAAATGAGGGAACAAATTATATTGTGCGCACTATTTAGTGAAACACGGGAACGAATTATTATATCGTGCGTGCGATTTAGTAAAATGAGGGAATGAATTATATTGTGTGTGCAATTTAGTGAAATGAGGGAACAAATTATATTGTGCGCACTATTTAGTGAAACACGGGAACAAATTATATTTTGCGCGCAATTTAGTGAAACGCGGGAACTAATTATATTGTGCTCACAATTTAGTGAACCGCAGGAACAATTTATATTGTGCGCGCAATTTAGTGAAACGCGGGAACTAATTATATTGTGCGCACAATTTAGTAAAATGAGGGAACAAATTATATTGTGCGCACTATTTAGTGAAACACAGGAACGAATTATATTGTGCGCAATTTAGTGAACGCGGTAACTTTATATTGTGCACGCAATTTAGTGAAACGCGGGAACTAATTATATTGTGCGCACAATTTAGTGAACCGCGGGAACGATTTATATTGTGCGCGCAATTTAGTGAAACGCAGGAACTAATTATATTGTGCACGCAATTTAGTGAAATGCAGGAACTAATTATATTGTGCACGCAATTTAGTAAAATGAGGGAACAAATTATATTGTGCGTGCGATTTAGTAAAATGAGGGAATGAATTATATTGTGTGTGCAATTTAGTGAAATGCGGGAACTAATTATATTGTGCGCACACTTTAGTAAAAGGAGGGAACAAATTATATTGTGCGCACTATTTAGTGAAACACGGGAACGATTTATTATATCGTGCGTGCGATTTAGTAAAATGAGGGAATGAATTATATTGTACTCACAATTTAGTAAAACAAGGTAATTAATTCTGTCGTGTACACAGTTTAGTAAAAGAAGGAAACAAATTATATTGTGTGCACAATTTAGTAAAATGGGAACAAATTATATCGTGCGAGGGAACAAATTATATTGTGTGCGTGATTTAGTAAAACGAAGGAATGAATTATGATATTGTGCGCACAATTTAGTAAAACGAGGGAACTAATTATATTGTGCGAGGGAACAAATTACTATATAGTGCATGCATTTTAGTAAAATGAGGGAATAAATTATTATATTGTGCTAGGAAATGAATTGTTATATCATGTGCAAGATTTAGTAAAATGAGGGAATGAATTATATTGTGCACACAATTTAATGAAATGATGGAACAAATTATGTTGTGCGCACACTTTAGTAAAACGAGGGAACAAATTATATTGTGCGCACAATTTAGTGAAGCGATGGAACGAATTATTGTGTGCACAATTTAGTGAAACGATGGAACGAATTATATTATGCGCACAATTTAGCGAAGCGATGGAATGAATTATATGTGTGCACAATTTAGTGAAACGATGGAACAATTATATTATGCGCACAAGCGAAGCGATGGAACAAATTATATTGTGCGCACATTTAGTAAAACGAGGAACAAATTATATTGAGCGCAATTTAGTGAAGCAATGGAACGAATTATATTGTGCGCAACAATTTAGTAAAAAGGGAACAAATTATATTGTACGCACAATTTAGTGAAACGATTAATATTGTGCGCACAATTAGTGAAACGATGGAACGATTATATTGTTCCATAATTATTTATTAATAGGGACAGTGTGTGTTAATAAACAAACATTGATAATACATGGATGTAAACACACCGGATTGTAGCCAAAGGCTAATTTCCATCCGTTGTCCCCAGGACTGTAATCACAAGAGCCAATACATAAACAACCAAATTTCATATACAAAACAAAAAAAAAAAAAATTACACAATCACATTATTGCACATGCTCATGTTGCACGATTGCTCATGTTGCACGATTGCGCACATTTAGTGCGCGTGAAGCGATGGAACGAATTATATGTGCGCACAATTTAGTGAAGATGGAACGCGCACCGATGGAACTATTATATTGTGCGAACAATTTAGTGAAGTGATGGAACGAATTATATTGTGCGCACAATTTAGTGAAGCGATGGAACAATTATATTGTGCGTACATTTACACGAATTATATTGTGTGCACAATTTAGTGAAAGGATGGAACGTGCGACGATGGAAGAATTATATTGTGCGCACGTGAATTAGTGACAACGATGGAACGAATTATATTGTGCGCACACGAATTATATTGTGCGAGTTGGAACGATTATATTTGTAATTTAGTGAAGCTATATTGACAATTTAGTAAAACGAGGAAGAATTATATGTGCGCACAATTAGTGAAAATGGAACGAATTATATTGTGCGCACAATTTAAACGATGGAACGAATTATATTGTGCGACAATTTAGTGGAAACGATGGAACGAATTATATTGTGCGCACAAGTTAATTATATTGTGAAACGAAACGATGGACGATTATATTGTGCGCACAATTTAGTATGAATTATATTGTGCGCACATTTAGTGAAACGATGGAACGAATTATATTGTGCGCACAATTTAGTGAAACGATGGAACGAATTATATTGTGCCTACAATTTAGTAAAACGAGGGAATGAATTATATTGTGCGCACAATTTAGTAAAACGAGGTAATTAATTCTATCGTGCACACAATTTAGTAAAAGGAGGAAACAAATTACATTGTGCACACACAATTTAATAAATCAAGGAAACTAATTATATTGTGCGAGGGAACAAATTACTATATTGTGTGAGGGAATTATTATATTGTGCGGACAGTTTTGTAAAACAAGGGAACAAATTATTATATGGTGCACACGATTGAGTAAAACGAGGGAACAAATTATATTGTCCACACGGTTTAGTAATTAATTATTATTGTGTGCAGTTTAGTAACACCAGGTAAAGAATTATATTGTCTGCACAATTTAGTAAAACGAGGGAACAAATTATATTGTGCACAATTTAGTAAAAAATAGTTAATTCAACAAGCAGGCAGCTACGTAACAGGCAGGAACTTAAATACACAGATAATGACTACTGAACGGAAACAGCTGACAAGACTTGACTAATTAGAAACCATAGTGACTAACGAGGACTAATGCAGACAAGACAGGACTGAACTAAACTGAACATGTGACATTACGCCCCCCCTCGGAAAGGCGTGTCCTTGCGCCGTGACAGACAAAGTCTCTGAAGAGAAAGAGGGCAAGGCTTTGGTGGAGGGTGTGGAGCTGGTGACGGACAGCAGCCTGGGGTAGTTGGCCATAGGCACCATGGTGGAGTTGACGGTGGGAGGAGCCAGGGTGGAGTCCTGACTGCAGGAGTGGACGGATCCCTGGGGCCGATCGACGGACGCAGAACCACGGTGAGTGAAGGCACCGGCGGAATATCGCGGCTGATGGACCTGGGCGACATCGCAGGCCTGGAAGCCTGGCGCTGAGCTGCTGGTTCTCGGGACCGAGGCGATGACGGGGACTCAGATGACCGGGGCAACGACAGGGCGAGGTCGGAGGAATGGAGGAGCCCGATGATGCTGTAGGGGTACAGGGTTCAGGCGCAGCTGGAACCCCGGAAGTCCGTAGCAGAAGCTGGGTGTCGACCGCCGGAGGCCGATCTGGAGTGGCGAGTGAGCCCAGCTGAGCATCCAGAAAGACGGCTCGCGGAGGCGATGAGGGAGCGGTGAGCCGAGGTGATGGTGACGGGCTGACAGGTTGAGGTGGAGACGTGGGCCTGGAGGCCTGAAGTGGAGGGGACTCGGCCTCAAGCCGAGCTCGTGGAGGTGAAGCCCGAGGCGAGGAAGATGAGCTGCACGGAGTAAGCAGCTGGGGCAGAGCCGAGGAGCTTGACGATACCAGTGGTGCCAGTGGATCCAGGGGGCTGACTGTGACCGGATCAGGAAGTCAGGCAGGGATACAGGCTGAAGAAGATTTCTGGATGGGACCGGAGCATCCAAATAGCCAGACGGGACCGGCGAAGACAAGGAGGATTCGAGGGTGGGGACTTAGGTGGGAATTGGATCCGCGGACCACAGATCTATGAGGTTCAGGTCCGCTCCTGGCTCTGCGGTGGATTGACCAGCTTGCGTCAACTCCGGGGCTTCGATGTTCTCTGGCTCCGGTTTTGGAACGACCTCTGTGGGCTCCTCGGGCTCGCTGGCTGTGAGGGAGAGGCCGCCATTCCGGAGCATCCAGGCCAGGTACCCCAGATGCTTTCTGGGAGGAGGAGAAGCCGCAGCACTGGTGAGTCCATAATACTTATATCTCGTATTAGAGAGAGGTCGGTTATTCTGTCACGGAACGAAGGTAGAAGGATGCAGATTTATAATAGCAAACAGGGTTTAATTCAACAAGCAGGCAGATCCGAACAGTGTGCTCACACTCAAACAATAGCCGACAATGAACATAGCAGGAACTTAAATACACAGATAATGACTACTAAACGGAAACAGCTGACAAGACTTGACTAGTTAGAAACCATAGTGACTAACGAGGACTAATGCAGACAAGACAGGACTGAACTGAACATGTGACAGTTATATTGTGCATGTGATTTAGTAAAACGAGGGAATGAATTATATCGTGCGAGGGAATGAATTATTATATCGATTTAGTAAAACGATGGAAGGAATTATTACAATGCACATGCAATTTCATTAAACGAAGGAAGGAATTAGAAATGTGCACACAATTTTGTAAAACGGGGGAACAAATTATGTGCACAATTTTACTTAAAACAATGTTCCCATAATGTTTGAAGAATGATAAAATGGAACCTTCACATAACCTAGAAAAGAAAACGTTTTTAAAACATTTAATAAACTAGACGTTTTCATAACTTAATGGGAACATTATCAGAATGTTCTTAGAACGTATTTTTGTTATCTGTGACTTTCACATGTGTGTGTTGTTCAGGTGACGCCGTCCAGCACCGAGTTCACCTTCCGCACCGAGAGGACGGTGCCCAGGCTGGGTGTGATGCTGGTGGGATGGGGTGGGAATAACGGGACCACGGTCACAGCTGCTGTCCTGGCTAATAAACTGGGTCTGACCTGGAAAACCAAGACCGGAGTGAAGGTACAGAGTCTGAGATTCAGCAAACTGTGTCAATGTTTTTAAAGTCACAGACATCATTAGACATCAAGCAGAGACCCAATACAGCAAAACTCTTGATACAGTATTTAGTAATCTTTGTAAATACTTTGTTCTTTCAGAAAGCGAATTACTACGGCTCATTGCTGGAATCTTCCACGGTGTGTTTGGGATCCGGACCTGATGGAGAGGTTTACGTTCCCTTCAGAGATCTGCTGCCGATGGTGCATCCAAATGACATCGTTTTTGACGGTAAATGGAGAAGCTTCTTCAAAAACCTTCAATAAAGGTCAGACATTATCTGACTGGAGATGTAAACGGTGTGTGTGCAGGCTGGGATATCTCGTCTCTGGATCTGGGCAGAGCCATGGAGCGCGCTCAGGTTCTGGACTGGAGCCTGCAAGAGAAGCTCCGCCCACTTATGGACCAGCTTAAGCCCAGACCATCCGTCTATATCCCAGAATTCATTGCTGCGAACCAGGAGTTCAGGGCTGATCACCTCATCAGAGGAACCAAAGCTGAACAGGTGCATTAATTACTGTTTACAGACGCACTGGTTGTTAAATATTTTGGTAACACATTATAATAAGGCTTCTAGTCAATGTTTGATGTCTAAGGGGTTTCGGATGACAAAAAGGTTTGGGAATCCCTGTATGAACTAATGTTTACTAATGGGACCTTATTGTAAAGTGTTACTAGTGTTTTTATTTTATTGCATGTACATGCACATACATGTTTTTTTTTTCATTAAGATGTTTTCTCTCCTTGTGTCAGGTGGCACAGATCCGCAGAGACATCTGTGACTTCAGACAGAAGAGCGGCATTGATAAAGTCATCGTTCTCTGGACCGCAAACACTGAGAGATTCTGTGACGTCATTCCAGGCGTCAATGACACTGCGGAGAATCTGCTGAACACCATTGAGGTGCCGCATTTCACTTCCTGTAACACTATACAATAAGTTTCTATCAGGTGTCTATATATTTAGAGATCCACCTGCTTTCATGAACACAATAGCCAATCACAGACATTTCTGTTGAGCGCTTGAACACAACGGCCAATCAGAGGTGTTTAAGAATCCGCTCAACAATAGCGCTTAAAAAAATAGGGGGAAATCTGGTATCGTCACATTTTTAAAATTTCATTATTGGAGTAGCAGTTGACAACACTTTAAGAAACAGGATGCATTTGATGTCATGTTTCTGTCACAGACGGGAGGGGAAGTGTCTCCTTCCACCATGTTTGCGGTGGCCAGTATTCTGGAGGGTTGTGCGTACATTAACGGATCCCCGCAGAACACGTTTGTGCCCGGAGCCGTGGATCTGGCCATCCAGCGCGGAGTCTTCATCAGTGGAGACGACTTCAAATCCGGCCAAACTAAAATCAAATCTGTTCTGGTGGACTTCCTGGTCAGTGCGGGAATCAAGGTAAGAGAACTACTTGTCTGTGTTTGGGGTTTCAATGCATTATAGAGGACCTTTTATGCCAGTCTTGTTTTTGGGCTCTGCTAGAACAGGTTTTCATGCTCAAATGTTCATTATTTTCCCCATATTCTCCATTGTTGTACATAATTATATATATCGTGGACATTTTCAGCCAACTTCTATAGTGAGTTATAATCATCTCGGCAACAACGACGGGCTCAATCTGTCGGCGCCGCAGCAGTTTCGTTCTAAAGAGATCTCAAAGAGTAACGTGGTGGATGATATAGTGCGGTCCAACCCGATACTGTACCAGCCCGGAGAGAAACCTGACCACTGTGTGAGTGTGCATACATGACATTTTATTAAATAGTATGATTTATTCTTATAAGAAATTAATAGTTTTATTCATCAAGGACACATTAAGTGACAGTAAAGACAATAAAATGTTGCAAAATATTGTTGCAATGCAAAAATAATGTCATAGGACACTAAATCAAATGGTTGCCCCACTTTGTGTTTGTGTGAACAGGTGGTTATTAAAATATGTGCCCTATGTGGGCGACAGCAAGCGTGCGATGGATGAGTACACCTCCGAGATCATGATGGGCGGAACCAACACCATCGCTATGCACAACACCTGCGAGGTCAGTTATTCACACTGCAGGAATATTAATTATGCAGCTCAAATTAATTGTGACTAAATTAATTAACTGAATGCATCTATGATGATGATTCGTTGTGTTCAGGACTCTCTGCTGGCCAGTCCCATCATCTTGGATCTGGTGATCCTGACAGAACTGTGTCAGAGAATCACATTCTGCACTCGGGAGGATCCAGTTTTCCAGAGTTTCCACAGCGTCCTGTCGCTGCTCAGCTTCCTCCTCAAAGCCCCTCTCGTGCCACAGGGGGCGCCGGTGGTCAACGCGTTCTTCCGGCAGCGTGCGTGCATCGAAAACGTCATGAGGTGAGATACAATTCTTTAAATCATGCATCGTTTCTGACAGCATTTGCATGAAATTGAGTATCTCTGTGTCGTTCAGGGCGTGTCTCGGCCTCCCGCCGCAGAATCACATGCAGCTGGAACACAAGATGGAGAAGAGCTTCATGCATTCAGAGGAAAACCACATCCATCATCCTGTCCTCATCAATGGAAAGATCGACCACATCAGTGCTTATCAGTCGGCCAAATACATCGAGATTAAAAGTCATGAGAAGATGCAGCACTCAGTCTCATAGAAATCTTCATATTGGAGCATGAAAACAAACCAAGACGTAAATGTTTAGTACTGAGTACACTGTTTTAGGTAGAATTATGCATTATTTCAGTCCTTTACAAATGCACATCCTTAAGTGATTTTTGGATATGCATTTGACAATGAAAATATGAATGGCTTCTGTTCTTGTTTAGTGAGTACTGTATTTCTGGATGAAATATTCATCTGTGTTATCTCAACCATGGAATTTTTCCCAGGTTTTGCATATTAATACACTGAAAACCACCAGTTTTTGTTGGTTAAACAAAATGAAGAAAAAACATAATTCCTGAAAAGTGAGAATTGTTGCATTTGCAAATAAATGCAGTAGAAAATGATGAGAGTCATTGGGTTGAGTCATTTCAGGACGAGTTTTTGTTTTTATAATATATAAATATAGTACAAAACTGGGGTCTGCAAGAGAGTGATGGGGAAAGTCTAGAGAAAAATTTGTAATAAATAAATAATCAGATTCAAATAAAGAACTAAAGATTATTCAAATAAAAAAAAATGTTATTGATCTATTAAATAAAAAATGTGATTAAAAGAAAAATATAGTAATTACAACAATTTTTTTTTTTTTTTTTTCACAAATATACATCATTATAATAGTTTTTAGTGTATAAATTGGGTGTTTATAAAAGATGCCATTTAAATTTTAGGATGATTTACTAATTGGCTACTAATATTCTGATTTAATAGATTTTTCTTTACTTAACTCTTTTAGTTTTATTCACCAAAACCTCTCTGTTTTCCTGTTTTGTTCCATAAATGACTAAATCAAAAGACATTTCTCACTGCTTTTGTTCTACCATTCAATACAAAAGTGTTCACCCCCTTGTTCTGCTTTGTGAATTAGTCTGTTTTCAGCCATAAAAGAATAAAGTTTTGCAAAATGTTCTAAATTACAGTTTGCATATATCATACTCTGTAAACCTCTGTAACACTGTAAACAATAAATACTGAAACACAGTATAGGTCTACACGTTGTGCACGTGGTACGATACGTAAATAATTGACATGCAAGTAATCTGTGCCGTCAGTTCATTTCTGAAACAGGATCACTGTCTCTCCAGTGGATGCGAACGAAAAATGACGTAATTAAAGTAAAAAACACTCGCATAGGTTATTACGTGAAATAGCGTTTAAACATAAATGCATTTATTTTTTCATTAGCCTACATACAGTCAATAAACATCATTTTGTGAAGAACGGAGATCTAAAGCGTCAACATGTGAGTTCATGGTCAGATTAGTTTCTGTAAATCCTGCCTATAATTTTTTATGAAGTCCTGCCCATCATAAACCAGCCAAACAAGACAGTACACTTCACAACGACACCGAACCAGAAAACATGTCCAACGAAGGTAATTAAAGATCATTTATTGATTAGATGATTACAGATGCATTATTACATTATCCTTGTATTTTGTTATAATTCAGGATTTGTTTGTTTTGATAAAGAGCACTTACTGTTTTATGCTGTAAACGAATCACTGTGAACTAAATCACGACTGCAGGAAATAATTGGATTAAATTATTATTAGTGTACCTAACTAACAAAAATATGTTTTAAGAACATTTTGCTAATAATAAGTTATGAAAACATTATTTCTTAATGTTCTCTGAAGGTTCAAAACATCCAGTTTATTGAATGTTATAAAGCGTTGAACGTTAAAGAAACATTCCATTGTATCATTCCTCAGACATTATGGGAATGTTACTTTTAAAAGTTCTCTGAATGTTCTGAAACAAGTAGTAACATTTAAAAAATTACAAAATTTAAGGAAAAAAATATGCATAACAATTTTGTGCTAACATTTTGAGAACATTATTAAAGGGGACCTATAACGCCCCTTTCACAAGATGTAATATCAGTCTCTGGTGTCTCCAGAATGTGTGTGTGAAGTTTCAGCTCCACAGATCATTTATTATAGCTTGTCAAATTTGTGAGCAAAAACACGCCATTTTTGTGTGTCCCTTTAAATGCAAATGAGCTGCTGCTCCCGCCCCCTTATCAAAAGGGGGCGGAGCTTTAACAGCTCGCGCTTAGGTTGTCCAAGCTAACCAGATTAAATAGTGTTCAGTGCTCGTCCGTGCAGCCAAGGACAGAACAGTTATCATGCTTTGATCAAACTTTTGCCATGACATTAGAACTGATACACTGTTGTAGCTTGCTAAAAAACAAAATGGCGGCGCTGTGGGTGGAAACATGCAGATTAAGGGGCGGTAATATTATAATAAGATCCCCTTCCTACATCACTAGAGGAGCAATATCTGAGTGGTTTGTTTTTTAAACACTTACAGAGAAAGGTCTTAAAAACAAAGTTACTGGGTTGTTCTTTTTCACGTTTTCTGGGTTGGTAGATGCACTGGTGACCCGATTATAGCACTTAAACACGGAAAAAGATTTTTTAATGATATATGCCTGTTTAAAGGCCAGACGACTTTGAATGAATGTTCTATTAATGTTACTTGAAGAACCTTGCAAGAACATTAGCTGGGTTATTGTTAGTTTTCGCTACAATTTACTGAATATTGGGTTTTTCCTCAGGATCAAAGATGCCACACAGTGATTGGAGAGAGAGTTCCAGCATAAACTCAAACGAGAGGAACCAAACCTCCCAAGGGTCATTTTGCAGTGATCCTCAGAACACAATAAATCCAGCACTGAATGAACTGCGCCTGGTTCTGCTGGGAAAAACAGGAGCAGGGAAAAGCGCGACAGGAAACACCATCCTGGGAAACAAACGCTTTGATGATGGATTGAGCATGAGCTCGGTCACAAAAGAGTGCAAGAGAGAAGGTGTGACAGTGGAGGAACGAGAGCTGGTTCTTGTGGACACACCTGGTTTTTTTGACACAAATTTGACAGAAGAAGAATTAAAACAAGAAGTAATACGTTGCCTGGCTTTGAGTTCTCCAGGTCCTCATGCGTTTCTGCTCGTCGTACCGATATCAGAGCGATTCACAGAGGAGCAGCAGCGCACCGTAGACATGATTCTGGAGATGTTTCATGAGGACGTCACTCATCACACCATCCTCATATTCTCCCACGCGGATAGACTTCGAGGAGGATCCATTGAAGAGTTTATTTCAAAACAAAATCAGAAAGTGCAGGAGCTCGTGGAGAGATTTGGAAGGCGTTTTGTTGCTTTTGACAACACCAACCCCACAAACCGAGATCAGGTGAGTCGACTCCTGCAGAGGGTTGACAAGCTGCTCGCTGAAAATGAGAACCGTCACTTCATCAGTCCAATCATAGAAGTGATGCAGGAAGCCCAGAAGATAATAGAGAAGAAAATGCAAGCTGATATGGCCGAAAGAATGAAGAAAATCAAGCAGGAGGTCAGGAAAATGGCTGATGATCGATGGCGTTTGTTTATTGCATCCATGAATGAAGAGAGGCAAGAAACAGAGAGAAAAAGGAAACGCATACAAGGCAGGATTAAACAGATAGAGACGGATATAAGGAAAGAGGAGCAGAATGCGCATCCGATCCCAGAGAGACTGGAACGGTTCAGAGCATCTCTGAATAGAGAGCAGGAGAACATGAGAAGACTGGAGGAAAGAGAGATGGAGGAGGAGAAGAGAATGGAAAGAGAAGATAAAGAAAAGAAGGACTTGGACATCTGGATCCAAGAAGAGGAGCAGAGGAGATGGAGTCAAGAAGGGCAGAACAATGAATATTTCTCAGGTCCCAATATGAAATTGCTGACGATGCTGTCCATGTTTATGCTGGGGGTCGGAGCTACATATGCACCTGCGCTCTTATCGGCTCTGTTCCCTGCAGCTCCAACTGTGGAAGTCGAATTGTCTGCCCAGATTTTGACCAGGTTGCTCGGGGTTGGAGCTATAGTTGCAGTGAAAGCTGCATCTGTAAAGCTGGCAACACTGAAACAATGCTGCATTCAGTGATCTGTTTATGAGTGACAACAAGGATGAGTTCAGAAATCAGATTTATTAGAGAATCTATAGACTTTATCAGCGGCCTTGGGTGCAAAATACTTCTCTTATTCATTTACTATTTAAGTATTTTAAAGAATTCTTGGCTAACATTTTACACTAAGGTTTCATTAGTTAACATGAACTAACAATGAATGTTAATGTTAATTTCAACATTTACTAACATTTACTAATACATTACTAATCCCTCACCTGTTCTGTTTTACCTTGATTACTACTCCTTGTATGTTTTAAGCCTTTAAGCCGAGTTCAGACTGCACGATTTAGCCCCGAATTTTGGCTCGCCGACAGGTTTTGGGAAATCGCCGACAAATGCCCGAAATCACAGGCAAATCGGAGCTCGTTCACGCGAGTGACAATCACGCAGTGTGAATGAGCAAAGACGCGATCTGAGAGAATCGCCGACGAGTCGCCGACACCCGTGAGATATTTGGCATGCTAAATATCTGGACCTGTCGGCGATTCAAAATCCTGCTGTGTGAAAAGTGTTCTGACTGAAAACTACATCGGCGATGACCGACAGCCAATGAGAGAGCAAGATACAGAGCAGCGGGGAGTTCGGGGAGGAGTTATAGACCACAACATCAGCAAGCATGACTTCATTCATATAAACAATTCTATCAAAGAGAAACAAAGCACAAACATTTGCTTGACCATCCGCAACAGCAGCACATTGAAAAGTTATTTATTTACCTCCAACTCTCGTTGCAGAACACACAATCCACAGTCTCCCCAACCATTTCCTCCTCCATATTCTTCTTTTCGTTTTCTTGTTTTCGCTGCAAATCAGCGCACAGGAAATTCGTATTGCAAGCTTCTTGCGGGCTACCGTTTTTAATAATAATAATAATAACTCCGGTCTTGCACGCATGATATCGCGTTGTTTCCTTGTCACATCTCGCGTGTGTTTGGTTGTGAAACGTAGTTTGCGTGCCAGACAGAGTTGTCGGCGATTCTTCCTATTGTAAAGTCACGCAGTGTGAAACCTTCTGTCGCCGATCCATCGTGCAGTTTGAACACAGCAGCAACTGAATGCTGGCCAAGATAGTCATGCAGTGTGAAAAGAACAGTGACCCGACTACTTTGAAAATCGCGCAGTCTGAACTCGGCTTTAGTTCTCCCCTAGTGTTTGTCTTGCGTTAATGTTGCATGTTAGGTTAATGTCTATAATTCCTGTTCCTGTATTCTGTCAGCTAATTAAAGTCTATATAATGAATTCGCTGTTGTGGTGTCTATTGACCAGCAAATCGTAACAGAATGCAAGATCTAGAGTTGATTTTTTGTGCCATTTTTTTTATTTCCCCCATCAGAGAACAGAAACATAAGAGAACTAAACAAGACTAATTAACGAGACACAACTGAACTCAAACACTAATCAAATCAGGAACCATGACAACAAACAAGTGGCGGGAAACTAAATCAAAGAACATGTGACCAATAAAAAACAAACTTTAAACATGAACCAAACAGAACAAAACACAACTCAAACCGTGACATTATGTTATAATAATGCTTTATCATTGTAAACTATATAACTTTAAAATAAACTATTATGAGTAATCTGTTCTGTCATGCCCTCTCATTAAATATGTGTGTTCTGGGGCACGTTCAAGCTCAAACCGGTGCGCAACGTTTTGCTACGTTTTCCGGGTTGAACGACATGTTTCCTGGAAACGGTCTGCAACGGTGTGCAACGGGTTTGAGATGCGTTTTCTCTTGTTTGGTGGGTGTGTCAGAAATGTCAGCCCAATCAGCGGCAAGATGTATATAAACCGCGCGGTATTAAAGAGACAGCTCGCACAATGGGTATTAATGTAACAAAAAAATACTAATATATTTTGCTATTGTATTGTGATGTGACACTTTAATAAACTTTTCTATAATCAGAGGAGAATAGTAAATATTACAATATCATATATATAGCACAACAACGTGATCAGCAATATTTATAAGCCTAATACAAGCAATAAAAATAATATAGATCAACACAGTCACGGAGGTAAGAAGTGGATTATCCTTCACCTGAAGTGTTTGTCTTTTCATCATGAAGTGCAAGTCAAATGTTGTATAACAATAATAGAGGTTTCCACAAATCCCTTCACTCGATTGGGATGTTCTCTTTTATTCTGGACGGCAAGGGCAGTTACTGTAACATCGAGCGTATTTTGTAGTATTAAA
Source organism: Culter alburnus (assembly GCA_028476615.1). Classification (NCBI taxonomy): domain Eukaryota; kingdom Metazoa; phylum Chordata; class Actinopteri; order Cypriniformes; family Xenocyprididae; genus Culter; species Culter alburnus. The sequence goes on from JAOTNS010003904.1 coordinate 871,601, forward strand.
CACGTATTTATACCGACTTCATCAGGCTCCGAAAATTATTCAAAAAGAACACAAAGAATGGCCTTCTCAGCTGCCATAGTTGCAACTCTTGCGTCATCAGAACAGGGTGTTCAACGCGCCACCGTTTCCGTTTAAAAAACGTTTTGCAACGTTTTGTCGGGGCTGAACGCAGCCCTGGTTCTCTTTCAAACATTCGCTCAGTATCTCACAAAGGGGGAACGCCTCTGGGCGTGACAGATCCTGGAAGCACCAATTACACCACGTCTGTCAGTTGACAGACCAATCACGACAGAGATGTGGGAGTCCCTGCTCCCTAATATATACCGCTGCCGTTGGTCCCTACTTCATTCTCGATCTCTTCCCCATGAAGATCAAATTGGAAGCTATCCTTCAGCAGGACCTGTCTTAATAGTTGCTTAACTGTTCTGAGACTAGCCGTCAAGGTACGTCGCCGAACGCAGCTGTTTTGCTAGCGGGTCTTTTTCACTGTAGCAGTGATTATTTGCTTCGGTTATACTAAGAAAATTAACGCGTTACGGCGAATTCTCTTAGATATTCGTGGTGAATTTATTATTTAGTATGGCAACTGCTAATTCTACAAGCAGCGGACCGAAATCGGAGGCCTCACGCCCGTGCGCGTGCGGGTCAATGATATCAGGCAAGGATCCTCATCCTTTATGCATCGTATGCCTGGGGGTGAGACACGCTCAGGCAGCCCTCGCGAACCCCGAATGCTGTCCACACTGTTCTCTCTTCCCGTCAAGGGTGCTAGAGAGAAGAGTGCGCGTCGCGGCCGCCAATAAAGGAGACCCCTGCCTTTCTCCGCCGCCCGCGAAGAAACTAATCCGCCCCCTGCGTCGTGCAGTTGGGGCGAATTTATGGATGAAGTCTCTCCCGACCTACCCTCCCATTTTCGGATCCTTTACTAATGTAAGGGAGGAAGACGATGATGACGACGAAGCCATCGCTCGTCTGTTAGAGGAGGACGGGGAGGAGGATGACGACGACGCGATCCTCCCGCCAAATCTCTCCCGGCCGGGCAGCGCGTTAAGCGAAGGGTCACCCTCCCCAGCTCAGACGGAGCTCGACCTGCTCGAAATGTGCCGGAGGGCGGCGGCAAAACTCTCCATAGAGTGGCCGTCGCAGCAGACAGGCCAGGGGACGGAGAGGGATCTCTATGACGGCAAGAGACTACCGTCACGTGCCCAACCTGTTAAGCAGCTCATTCCAGCGGTCCCAGCCTGCGTTTCAGAAATGAAACGTTTCTGGGATAAACCCTTTTCACACAGGGTTCCTGTAAAAGGTTTTTCGAGGCTGGATGTTGATAACATGGAGGAGTTAGGGATGTCAAATCCCCCTCATGTTGAGCTTTCAGTAGCTCACCATCTTAACCCCAACCGCAGAGCAGCCTTTTCCTCTGCTTCAGCTTCTCTGCCAGGACGCACTGAACGCTTAACAGCCTCAGTATTTCAGAAGATTTATCGTTCTTCTGCACTGGCAGTGAGGGCTCTTAATGCCACCTCTCTCCTCACTGCTTATCAAGCAGAGCTTATGGAGGAGATGGGGAGACAGATGGATGCTGGGACACCAAACCCAGCCCTGTGGGAAGAGATCTGCGTTATTGCAGATCTCAACCTGAGAACCTCCAGGGGCGCGGTCCAGAGCTGTGGTCGCAGCATGGGCCTGGCCGTGGTGGGTGAGCGGGCTCTCTGGCTGGGGCTGTCAGGGCTGTCAGACAGAGAGAAGGTGGACTTCTTGGACGCTCCAGTTGAGCCCAAAGCCCTTTTCGGGGCATCGGTCACTGCAATGCGTCAAAAGTGTGATCTGAGGAAACAGGAAGGTGAGGCGTTCCAAACTTGCCTTCCTCGCAGACCCACTGCTCGTACTTCTCAGCCACCACGCTCCGGGTTTGAAGCTCCCCACAGGAGTGGTCATTCAGCCTTCAGAGGCCCTAGACCATCTCAACCTCAGCAGGTTGAGCCACAATCCAAACCGGCTCAGCCGAGGGGAAAACCTTCTTTTGCGGCAGCTGCAGCTAGACACCGGCCAGCAAACCCTCAGGGAGGGAAGAAACGGCGAGCGACCTAACACGTCATCGCATCCAGAACAAAAGGATGAACAACAGCACTCCCGGAGTATCTGTTTTTGTTTTTCCTCAAAGAGTGGTCAATTTTTCCCCCTCCCGCCAAGAAAAGGCGTTGGACTTGGGAATCGTTCACAGGAAAAAGTTCTCTAATGACCAGTTCAGTTGTGAAGTTGGCACCAGTTCCCCCAGTGCCCCACACAAAATTTCCCCTCCCTCCACCCACGGGGTTTCAACAGAGGGCAGAGGGCTGTTCTCACAAAAACATGTTTGGTGTGAAAATAATAAACTCATTCCCTGTGCATCCAGGCAGTGGGCCGAGGGCACAGCAACGTTTGAAAAGAAAAACACACACAAAAACAAAATTGTTCAGATCAGAACTGCAGTCCCCAGCTCCGCCGCTAGATGGCGCCACCGCGCCACTAGTGACTAGTGAACGAGAGCGCGCTCGGTCCACTCTCTGCTCACGCAGAGAGATGGCGCGCATGCGCAGTTCACCCCTGGGTTTTCTCCACAATAAGCCGGGTTATCGTCTGCAATTTGCTGTAAAACCTCCACTTTTCAACAGTGTGTTAATGTCAACAGCACAAGGGGAGTCAGCTCAGATTTTAGAGGAAAATAACCTCTTTATTGAACAAAGAGCAATTCGAGTTGTGCCGCCAGAGGACAGCCACCACGGCTTTTACTCACGGTACTTCGTCATTCCCAAAAAAGGAGGGGGTCTCCGTCCCATTCTGGATTTACGGAACCTCAACAAACACCTCAGGAAATACAATTTCAAAATGTTGACCTTAAAGGTGTTGTCAAAAATTATTCGTCCCAAAGACTGGCTGACATCAGTCGATTTGAAGGACGCATATTTTCACATAAGCATCTATCCAGCACACAGAAAATTCCTCAGGTTTGCCTATCGGGACACAGCGTACGAATTTTTGACAGTACCGTTTGGTCTGTCTCTCGCACCGAGAATTTTTACAAAATGTGTGGAAGCGGCGCTCACACCGCTGAGGATGATGGGTCTGAGAGTGTCAGCATATTTGGACGATCTGCTGCTCTGCGCGCCGTCGCGGCATCAGGCAGAGAGAGAGACAAAAATGCTCGTGTCTCACCTGGAGAGCCTAGGCTTCAGGATAAACGAGACGAAAAGCAGCTTAGTGCCCACACAAGAGATAATTTACCTGGGTCTCAGACTGAACTCAGACCTGTATCAAGCTTTTCTGTCGGAGGAGCGCATCAAGTCAATTCGCGGCTGTTTGTCCCTTTTTCAGAAAGGAAACAAAGTTCAATTCAGACTGTGTTTACGTCTTCTGGGTCTGATGGCCTCGACAGTTTCAATCATTCCTCTGGGACTGTTGCGAATGAGGGATTTCCAGCGCTGGACAGCGGCACAGCGTTTGTGTCCAACGCCACCTAAACCGCAAAGTGATAGTAACATCACTTTGCATGCGCGCTCTCCATCACTGGAGAGATCGGGCTTTTCTCGAGTCAGGGACTCCGCTGGGAGCAGTTTCTATGAGAAAGGTGGTCACAACGGATGCGTCGCTCACAGGTTGGGGTGCTGTGTGCGAGGGAAGAATAGCGAAAGGGAAATGGCCTGTCTCGCTACAGAACGCACACATAAACTTCCTGGAACTGTTAACGGTTTCTAGCATTGAAACATTTGTGCAGTTTCTAAAGAACCACCACGTTTTGATCAGATCAGACAACACAACGGCAGTGGCATACATAAATCGCCAGGGTGGCACACGCTCCCCTCAGCTTCACAGTCTGGCACAGAAACTGATCGTGTGGGGCGTGAAGCATTTTCATTCACTACGGGCAACGCATGTTCCGGGAATAATGAATGTGGGAGCGGATCTCCTGTCCAGAGGAAATCCGCTGTATGGAGAATGGACTCTCCACCCTCAGGTAGTGAGCCAGTTGGGGAGAGGTTCGGCCGAGCTGCCGTAGATCTCTTCGCCTCGCACGAAAACACTCATTGCCCTCTATTCTTCTCTCTGGCGAGAGACGGTGCACATATGGGTGTGGATGCTCTGGCACACCCATGGCCAAACGCACTACTTTACGCGTTTCCTCCACTGAGTCTGATCATACCAACATTACAAAGAGTAAGGGAATGCGGTCACTCAGTTATACTAATTGCCCCAAATTGGCCAGGGAAGTTGTGGCTGACGGAGATAATTCAGCTTCTATGCGGCCAGCCCTGGCCGCTCCCGTTGCGCAGGGACCTCCTCTCTCAAGCGCGCGGAGAGATTTTTCACCCAGACCCGAACAAAGTGGCACTTTGGGCCTGGCCCGTGAGAGGTTAAACTTGAGTGTTACGGGTTTGCCTGTGAGGGTGATTGAGACTATTCAGAATGCACGAGCAGCTTCAACGCGCTCTGTATATGATCGGAAGTGGAGAGTGTTTGAGCAATGGTGCGCTAGCAGACACATCGTCCCTTTTCTCTGTTCTGTCGCGGATATGTTATGTTTTCTGCAGGAACTTTTGGATAAGGACAGAGCCTTTTCAACCGTTAAGGTTTATCTCGCCGCAATTTCTGCGTGTCATGTGGGGATTGACAAAAATACTATAGGTCAACACCCGCTTGTTTGCAGGTTTATGAGAGGCGCGCGGCGTTTGCACAGGGTTTCAAAGCCACTGATTCCGCCGTGGGAGCTGTCTGTGGTCCTTAATGCACTATCTCAGCCCCCTTTTGAGCCTATAGACAGTATTGAATTAAAGCTCCTTTCGCTAAAGGCTGCTTTATTACTGGCTCTTTCGACCGCGAAACGGGTTAGTGAACTTCACGCTTTATCGGTTCATAACTCCTGTATGCAGTTCGCTACGGATTACTCGAGAGTAACTCTGAAAACTAATCCAGCGTTTGTACCTAAGGTGAGCGAGTCAGCTCTCGCTTGTAAACAGGTGGATTTACTGGCTTTCCATCCGCAGCCTTTTTCCTCGCCAGAGGATGAGCGGCTTCATTGCCTGTGCCCTGTCCGTGCGTTGCGTCACTATGTGGACAGAACGAAAGCACTAAGGAACAGTAATCAATTATTTGTTTCTTGGGCTGATTCTCATAAGGGTAAACCTATTTCACGTCAGCGCCTGTCCCACTGGGTAGTGGAAGCTATTATAGTAAGTTATAATAGCATGGGTCTCTGTCCTCCGGAGGGCTGAAGGCTCATTCTACCAGAGGTATGGCCACCTCATGGGCATTGTTTAAGGGCGTTTCAGTTCAGGACATTTGTGCAGCAGCAAGTTGGGCATCGCCTCACACATTTGTCCGATTTTATAGACTGGATGTCACTGAGCCATCGCTGGCCCATTCCGTCCTAAGTGTATAAAAAAAAAAAAAAAAAAAAAAACCTTTCTTTAGAGGTGTTTTTTAACTTTTTGTTCACATATATCCCTGTTCTATTGGTGAATAGTTACGGGTATTGTGTTATGTCATAGCTTACATCACAGAGTTGGTTGACATGCCTGCTTCAGACAGCATATCTGCAATACGGGAGTGGTCTATATCCCTTTGTGAGATACTGAGCGAATGTTTGAAAGAGAACTTTAGGTTACTTACGTAACCCCGGTTCTCTGATAACATGAGTGAAGTATCTCACCGCACGTCCCTCCTTGCAGTGCACGGAGAAGAGATATGCTAAGAATGAAGTAGGGACCAACGGCAGCGGTATATATTAGGGAGCAGGGACTCCCACATCTCTGTCGTGATTGGTCTGTCAACTGACAGACGTGGTGTAATTGGTGCTTCCAGGATCTGTCACGCCCAGAGGCGTTCCCCCTTTGTGAGATACTTCACTCATGTTATCAGAGAACCGGGGTTACGTAAGTAACCTAAAGATTCCTCTGAAGCAGAGAATTTACCAGTAACCTATCCCTGGAACATAACCTGCTCCGAAACAGGTTTAGGATAGAGAGTAAGTCGCTTCTTTCCCTGAAAGTGACCTCAGTTTTTAGAACTGAAAAGGTTATCTGTTGAGTCATCCTTAAACTTAACACTGATAAAAATGATTATGTGGTGGAGTAAAGAATACAGGAAAAAAAACAAGTGTAATTTCTACATGAACAAGTTTGTTCAATAAAAAAATAAATTAAATAAATTGTATACTAGTACTTAAATGAAGCTTGTTAAAGCCTAAATATCAGCCATATAAAAATGCGGTAAAACCTACTCAACTTTTCTGATACTAGTGTTCCCATCATGCACTGGGGCATGAATAATTAATAAGGTTGATTTTTTTTTTTTTGCTGTTTTCCAGCTGTATTTTATCATTGCTCTTGTTTTTAGGTTTAGTAACTTGTTTTTTGTGACATCTGGAGTTCATTTTCTACTCCAAATGACACATTCACACTCAAAAATGATCAATGGAATGTTACTATCATTGTGTATTCTGTACAAAGTATTGAACACTCTAAAAATGCTGGGTTGTTTCAACTCAAATTTAGGTAAAAGAATGGACAAAACCAACCGTTGGGTTAAATTTTTAAATAATTTAAGTAACCCAGCGGTTGGGTTTGTCCATATCTGACCCAAATTTGAGTTGAAACAACCCAGCATTTTTAGAGTGAAGTCTCTGTGTTTGGGTGAGTGTTGCATTACTTCTATTATGTAGATATTGTGTACTTTTCTAAGTAAAGCATACACTTTAAAAGAACGGTTTAATTTAATGTTATATTATCTGAGTAAAAATTAACTTTGTTAACTTTACAGTAACGGTTCATTTGTTAAAATGAGTTAATGTATTAACTAACATGAAGTAACAATGAGCAATACATTTGTCTGTATTTGTTCATCTTTGTAAATGTTAGTTAATAAAAAGAGCTGTTCATTGTTTGTTCACTACTTCACAATGCATTAACTAACAAATTTTAATAATGTATTAGTAAATGTTGAAATTAACATTAACAAAGATTAATAAATGCTGTAAACCGCAGTTCATTATTAGTTACCTAATGTTAACAAATGAACCTTATTGTAAAGTGTTACCAAATTTACTTAACTTAGTGCAAATTGTTACAAGGATTTTGAGAAGTAAATCCTACAAGTTATTTTTTTCAGTGTACACAGGTACGTGGCATAACTTGCTTTCTGAAAATACACACCCAGTTAGTCCTGCCCAGCACTATATAGTCCAACAACACTAATCAGGTTTCATCCATTTGCACAGAGAAACCAGAAAACATGTCAACTAAAGGTAATTAAAGATCATTTAATCATTTAAATATATTTTATTCATTAGATGACTACACTTATTTAAACAGATGCCTTTGCATTATTCTTGTGTTTGATTTGATTTCATGTAATTGTTTGTGTCTTACACAGAACTAAAATACTATATAATATATAAAAAACAATACACAGAATTGAACTAAACTGTAGGATCTAATTTTCCTCAGGAGCATCGCAGCCACATAATAGTCTCAAGAGGAAAAGGTCCAACAAAAACTCAAATGAGAGTAATAATTGAAGCACTGGGAGTAATGAGAGACCCGCACAAGCTTGTCCTCACAGCACAAGTAGTAGCGGTTCATTTGACAGCGATCAGAGCACAATAAATCCAGCACCGAATGAGCTGCGCCTGATTCTGCTGGAAAAACAGGAAGCAGGGAAAAGCGCGACAGGAAACACCATCCTGGGAAACAAACGCTTGAGCATGAGCTCGGTCACAAAAGAGTGCAAGAGAGAATGTGCGACAGTGGAGGAACGAGAGCTGGTTCTTGTGGACACACCTGATTTTTTTGACACAACTTTAACAAAGGTAGAACTACAAGAAGAAGTAATACGTTGCCTGGCTTTGAGTTCTCCAGGTCCTCATGCGTTTCTGCTCATCATACCGATTCAACTCATAGAGGAGCAGCAGCGCACCGTAGACATGATTCTGGAGATGTTTCATGAGGACGTCACTCATCATACCATCCTCATATTCTCCCACGTGGATAGACTTGGAAGAGAATCCATTGAAGAGTTTATTTCAAAACAAAATCAGAAAGTGCAGGAGCTCGTGAAGAGATTTGGAAGGCGTTTTGTTGCCTTTGACAACACCAACCCCACAAACCGAGATCAGGTGAGTCGACTCCTGGAGGAAGTGGATGAGCTGCTGGCCATGAATGAGAACCGTCACTTCACCAGTGAAATCACTGAAGCAATGCAGAAAGCCCAAAAGATAATAGAAGAGAAATTGGCAGAAAGAATGAAGAAAATCAAGACAGAGGTGAAGAAACTGGCTGATCATCAATGGCGTGAGTTCATTGAATACATGAATGAAGTTAGTGAAGAAACAGATAGAAACAGGAAACGCATACAAAGAAGGATTGATGGGATAGAGAAGGATATAGAGAAGGAAAAGCAGAATGTGCGACCGATCCCAGCAAGACTGACACGGTTCAGAGCATCTCTGCACACAGAGAAGGAGAACCTGAGAAGACTGCTGAACAGAGAGAAGAAGGAGAGAACTGAAAAAGAAGAGAAAGAAAAGAAGGACTTGGAAATCTGGAAGAAAGAAGAGGAGCAGAGGAGACTGAGTGAAGAGGAGAGGAATTATGAACTTTTCTCAGATGACAATAAAAAATTGCTGATTATGCTGTTCAAGTTTCTGTTGAACCTTGGAGCTGAGAATGCACCTATACTCTTAAAGTATCTGTTCCCTGCAGCTCCAGTTGCGGATGTCAGATCATCTGCCGAGTATTTGGACAGTTCTCGCGGCCTTGGACCTGTAGGATGTGTTATTACTGGGATGGTCGCTGAAACTGCAGTAAAAGTTGCATTCGAAAAGCTGGCAACACGGACACACTGCTGCATTCAGTGATCCGTTTATGATTGACAACACGGATGAGTTCAATGAAATTAGTTTTTTTAAAATCAATTTTTTTTTTTTCTCCAGGTTCTTGTTTTTAACTACCTCCCTAAATTCATAAGTTAAGCTTGTTTGTGATGAATTTTGACTGCAAATTCTAGAAAATGTAATGGAAAATATTATCTAAACATGGAAATGAACTGTTAAGTGGCATAAATCATATGTGTATGTGTAGACAATGGACTATAAAGCTTTTTTTTAATAATGTTTGTTTACTCAAATTGTGCCCAAAGGCTAGAATTAATTGTGTTTATTGCAAAAATAAAAACAGAATAAAAAGGTCCATGTGACTATATAAAAATGAAAAGTGACTAGTTTGTGTTTTTCAAATGATAAAACTGTGTGCGTATAGAGGGTTAAAATAGTTTTAGATTTCCTGAATCATTTGCAGGTATAGAGCCAGAAGATCATTCTCATTAATAATTCACACAGAATACATGATGCACACATGCATAGCCAATTTCGCATGCATGAAACCCAATTCATATGCACAAAAACATTAATGTGCAGGAAAAATATATATATTCACAAAAAGCAATTAATGTGTGCTGAATAAAATATATTTCACAAATGCAAAACAATATTCATAGATATAAAACTTTTTTTCTACAAGTCCATCAAACAACCATGGTAATCAGTCAACAAACACAGTGAGTCATGTCATCTTCTCCTGTTATTGTCAATTGCACTGCCTGTCACATGTTTAGTATAGAGAAGATTTCAGAATTAGAGACACGCATCCAAACTTTAATCAAGGATAGTAAGAATGTAAGGGCTTCATATACTGTTTTGGGTGTGACTAGATTAGTGAGCTCTGTACATTGTTCGGTTCCGGCTGTAGAGCCCGCGCAGCAGGGCAATTGGGTGACCGTGAGACGGCCTAGCCGCGGGGCAAAACACAGCTCTTCCGTTCCGATTAGAACATCAAACAGGTTCTCCCCACTCAGTGACGCACCCACTGAGAATCCTGTTGAAAGTGCCCTAGTTATTGGCGATTCTATTACACGGAACGTCACATGTTTGCCTGGAGCCAGGGCGCCTGACATCAAAGCAAATTTAAAAGTGCTGACTAATGCTAATCGTAAATACTCTAAAATTATTATTCACGTCGGCACTAATGATGTTCGACTTCACCAGTTGGAGATCACAAAAATTAACATTAAAGAGGTGTGTGAACTCGCAAGTACGATGTCAGACACTGTAATTTGCTCTGGCCCCCTTCCTGTTCATCGAAATGATCAGATACTTCGCAGACTATCATCACTCAATGGCTGGCTGTCTAAGTGGTCTTCACAGAATAATATAGGGTTCATAGATAATTGGAAAAGTTTTTGGGGCAGACCTGACCTGTTGAAAAGAGATGGTACTCATCCCTCCTGGGAGGTGCCGCTCTTCTCTCAATAGTCAAGTCAAGTCACCTTTATTTATATAGCACTTTTTACATGCAGATCGTGTCAAAGCAGCATGATAGTGATAACTGGTAAATAATTTTGGCTGCACAGCAGCTCTTAAAGAAATGGTGTCCAGAGGTGTAAAGTACTAAAGTAAATGTAATTAGTTGCTGTACTTAAGTATCTTTTTGGTTACTTTGTAGTTGTACCGAGTATCAAAGATATTTTGATTAACTTTAGATCAACTTTTACCCTCTACTTGACTACATTTTTGAGCAAGTAAATGTACTTTTTACTCCACTACATTTGTGATGAGTAATGCAATTACAAATGACATTTTTCATGACACCTAACTTTTTCTGCAGCAGTTTGTTTTCTGATATAAAAAAGCGATATCGCCATCTAAGGGCATTGAAGGTACTATATCTTGTGCATTTTGCCTTTACTCACCCAAACTTGTCAACAAGAATACTTTATGTGAATGTGAGTGCATTAGCAAGTGTTTGATTTATTAGATGAGGAAATGACTGCAGCTGGTGATGAGGCTCAATCCAGCACATACAGTAGACTTTGACTAATTTTACTTAGAATATTTCCTGTGCCCTGCTGGTTCTGCCCAGCTCAAAGTTTCAAGCAAGGTTGAAGTCATCATAAAATCAAAATGGACCATTCTTGTTTTTTGTGGAATATTGCAGTGTTTATTCTAAATTATTTATCGGTGCACATCATTATTGTTTTAAGTTCATGTTTCTGGTAATCTTGAATCAGAATATCTTCCTCTTGCAGCATCTCTTCTCTTCTCTGATGAGGGCGGGGCAACCTGTCACTCACATGAGATCCACCAATAGCAAACCACAACCATCCAATCAATTCCACACAGACAAAATCAAGCCCCGCCCTACATTTGTTCTTGTTTGAGAAGTTTCAATTGGATATACGGTGCAGTAGAGAAGAAATATATATTTTATATTACACAGAAAATGTTCAGAAGCATAAAAAAGAGAGAACCTTTTAATTCTGTATCAACAAAATGTGAGATGAGAAAATGTTAGTGTTAAGATTTGTGAAGTAAAATAAAATAAACATTGGTTTATGTTATAATAATGTTTTATCATTGTAAACTATATATAACTTTAAATATACTATTATGAGTTATCTGTTCTGTCACGGCCTTTAGAGTCTCATCAGATATGTGTTGTCTGGATACCTCTGAAGCTGAGAGTTGTGTACCTAGTAATCTAACCCTGGAACATAACCTGCTCCGAAACAGGTTTAGGATAGAGAGTAAGTCGCTTCTTTCCCTGAAAGTGACCTCCATTTTTAGAACTGAAAATGTTATCTGTTTAATAATCCTTAAACTTACACTGATAAAAATGATTTTGTGATGAAGTAAATAATACAGGAAAAAAAGTGTCATTTCTATATGGAAAAAGTTCAGGCAAGAATTGAAAAAGAAAAAAAAACTTGTATATTAGTACTCAATTCAAGCTTGTAGAAATTAAAGCCTAAATATCAGCAATATAAAATTAAGTAAAAACAACTCAACTTTTCTGATATTGGTGTTCCCATCATGCACTGGGGCATTAATAATTAATAAGGTTGATTTTTTTTTGCTTTTTTCCAGCTGTATTTTATCATTGCTCTTGTTTTTAGGTTTAGTAACTGGAGTTCATTTTCTACTCAAAATTACACATTCACACTCAGAAATGATCAATTGAATGTTATCGTCATTGTGTTTTGTGTACCAAGTATTGAAGTCTCTGTGTTTGGGTGAGTGTCGCATTACTTCTATTGTGTAGATATGGTAAAGCATACACTTTTAAAGCATGTTTTAATCCAATATTATTTGAGTAAAACATTAACTGTTAAATTTTATTGCTGTTTTTTTTTAATGTAGCACTAATTGTTATATTGCATTTTGTTAAGTCTTATACTTTCACTTATGTTAGTCTGTAATGCTGCAATGCAAATTTAAAAAACAAAATGCAAATAATTGTATGCAAATACGACTGTGATGTAAGTTCATTTCTGAAACAGAATCACTGTGTCCTTCTAGTGGATGCGAATGAACAAACATGTAATTAAAGTAACAAACACTTACTTGCATATATAAGCTATTATATGAAACAGCAATTAAACATAAATGCATTTATTTTTATTTCATTTCATTCAGTCAATAACATCCTTTTGTGAGCAATGGAGATCTAAAGCGTGACATTCATGGTTAGTTTTGTTTCTGTAAGTCCTGCCCATCATAAACCAGTCAAACAAGTCAGAACACATCATAACCACACCGAACCAGAAACATGTCCAACGAAGGTAATTAAAGATCATTTATAGATGCATTATTACATTATCCTTGTATTCAGAAGGAATTCAGGATTTGTTTGTATGGAAAAAGCCATGTTAACCTCACCTGTCAAATATCAGAGGATACCAGGAGAATAGTAGAAGAGAGAAGACAAGCTGATATGGATGAAAGAAAGAGGAAAATCAAGAATGATGTCAGGAAACTGGCTAATGCTCGTAGGGCTGCGTTCACTGCGTTCATGAATGAAGAGAGGCAAGAAACAGAGAGAAAAAGGAAACGCATACAAGACAGGATTGATCAGATAAAGACGGATATAAGGAAAGAAGAGCAGAATGCGCATCCGATCCCAGAGAGACTGGAACGGTTCAGAGCATCTCTGAAGAGAGAGCAGGAGAACATGAGAAGACTGCTGAAAAGAGAGATTGAGGAGAGAAGAAGAGAACTGAAAGAGATGAAATAGAAAAGAAGGACCTGGAAATCTGGAAGAAAGAAGAGGAGCAGAGGAGACTGAGTGAAGAAGGGCAGAACTATGAACGTTCTTCAGATCACAATGAGAAAATACTTTGTTGGAAGTTTTTCCTGGGGTTAGTGGTTGGATTTGTGCTCGCACTGTTCACTCTCCTGCTAAAATCAGCTGAAGAAGATCATCAGCAGAGCTCTTGGTTTTACTAAGATCTGTCGACACTTCTGCATTCAGTGATTCATTCATGATTAACAACCAGCACGAGTTCACAAATCAAGCTTTATTATAGACTTCATCTTCATCCTAGTGTCCAAAGTATTTTTCTCATTTCCTCCTCAGGATAGGAATACAGTGGATACATATCTATCTATCTATCTATAACCCCCTCCCTCCCTCCCTCCCTCAACCCATTCATCCATTCATCCATCCATCAATTCTTCCTCCCTCCCTACATCCATTCATCAATCCCTCCATCCCTCGTCCATCCATCCATTCATGCATCCATCAATCCCTCCCTCCCTCATCCCTCCATCCATCCTTCCATAATTTTAAAGCTTTTTAATTTCTTTTTTATGTCTGTTTTCTCGAATTGTGTTCAATCATTGCTTGTGTTTATTGCAAAAATAAAATTAGAACTGAATAAAATTGTCCATATGACTTTATATAAATGAAAAGTGAGTGGTTCGTGTTTTTCAAATGATAAAACCACCTGTTTTATTATTTGTGTGCGCATATAGCTTTAGATTTCCACATGATTCAGAATCACTTGAGAGATCTCACGCGCTCATCTGCTGCAATGACGCGCTTCCGCCGGCGGGTGTCGCTGTGGATCCGCGGCCGCACTGAGTCTCACGCGCCGAACAAGAGAGCCGGAACCGGAAGAAAACAAGCGCTGCCTCAGTTTCACACTGCTGATCTGTAAATGAGGAAGATGGAAAAATTAATATCAATAAACTGCGTCAAGCTTCTGATTACCGCTTTATTTTACACATGTGAGTATAAATATGATTGTTTAAGGTTTAACTGTGTGTTTAAGCGGTCACGAGATGATGATTATTGTTCACTCGTTCAGGCCTGAAATTAAAATAAATTCCTCTTTAAATATAAATATGTATTATTAATATATTCACATTCGTTTAATATCATAATAACGGTGTGTGGATGATAATGTACGGTAGAATTAGTGACTGAGCGAGTCTAATCAGTGACACAGCACTAACAAAGAAGTTACCGAAAGTACCATGGTAAAAGCCTGTTTCATGTTCATTTACCATGGTAACAACATTATATTCTTTAAAGTACCTCGAAGTAACATGTAATTACCATGAAACATGCTTGTGCTCAATGAGGACCGAAAGTACAGTGGTGTTATCATCTTTTACTTCATAAAGCTGACGATTATTATGATTTCATCACCTCTGATATGTGTTTGTACATGTTTGGAAAAATGAGATCTCACTATTTACTGTCACTATTAATTATCCTAAATTATTATCATAAATAGTTTTTTATATTTTCTAAAAGTTTGTATAGAAAAAAAGTTTGTCATTTCTGAAAGTTTGTATGTTTCATAACTTTCAGAATGGTTCAATTCAGCTGAACATTATGCTTTAATGTTATACAATTATTAGAATTTAATGGTCATAAATTAATAATTATTTATAAATATCTATTTCATAATTTTTAAAAAAGATTGTATTTTGATGTTTTATCAGGTCAACAGGATAATCACAATAAATAAATAACTAAATAAATTAGGTCCAAATAGGAATCAGTGGGCAGATATATATATATATATAGCGTACATAGTGTTGAGAAGATGATGAGTAGCAGTGTGTGTGTCATGTATGTTGCATGTGTCATGTATGCCGTGTGTTATATGTGTCCTGTATGTTTTGTGTAATCATGTATTGTGTGTGTCATGTGTATGTTGTGTGTGTCATGTATGTTGTGTGTGTCATGTGTATGTTGTGTGTGTCATGTGTATGTTGTGTGTGTCATGTATGTTGTGTTGTGTCATGTATGTGTGTCATGTGTTGTGTGTCATGTATGTGTTGTCATTGTATGTGTTGTGTGTCATGTATGTTGTGTGTCATCATGTATCGTGTGTGTCATGTATGTTGTGTTCATCTATGTGTGTATGTGTGTGTCATGTCTGTGTCATGTGTGTTGTCATTGTATGTGTTGTGTGTCATGTATGTGTTGTCATTGTATGTGTTGTGTGTCATGTATGTTGTGTGTGTCATCTATGTGTCGTGTGTGTCATGTGTATGTTGTGTGTGTCATGTATGTTGTGTGTCATGTCTGTGTCATGTATGTGTTTGTCATTGTGTTTGTGTCATGTATTCTGTATGTGTGTGTCATGTGTCATGTATGTGTGTGTCATGTATGTGTGTGTCTGTGTATGTTGTGTGTCATGTCTGTGTCATGTATGTGTTGTCATTGTATGTGTTGTGTGTCATGTATGTGTTGTCATTGTATGTGTTGTGTGTCATGTATGTTGTGTGTCATCATGTAGTGTGGTCATGTATGTTGTGTGTTCATCTATGTGTCGGTGTGTCATGTGTGTTGTGTGTCATGTTGTGTGTCATGTATGTGTTGTCATTGTATTGTTGTGTGTCATGTATGTTGTGTGTCATCATGTATCATGTGTGTCATGTATGTTGTGTCATGTATGTGTCGTGTTCCTGTGTCCTGTGTCTGTATGTGTTGTGTGTATTGTGTGTGTGTGTGTGTGTGTGTCATGTATGTTGTGTGTGTCATCTGTGTGTCGTGTGTGTCATGTATGTGTCGTGTGTGTCATGTATGTGTCGTGTGTGTCATGTATGTGTTGTGTGTGTTGTATGTTTGTGTGTGTCGTGTATGTGTCGTGTGTGTCATGTGTTGTGTGTCGTGGATGTGTGTTTTGTCGTGTGTGTTGTGTGTGTCATGTATATGTCTTGTGTGTGTCATGTATGTGTTGTGTCTAGATGTGTGTGTCATGTGTGTGTGTGTGTGTCATGTGTGTGTCATGTGTCATATGTGTCATGTGTGTGTCTGTGTATCGTGTCATGTGTGTCATTGTGTATCGTGTGTGACTTGTGTGTGTCATGTATGTCATGTATGCCTTGTGTGTCATTGTGTATTGTTTTTGTCATGTATGTCTTTGTGTGTCGTGTCATTGTGTATCATGTGTTATGTGTTGTGTCTTGTGTGTGTCATGTATGTGTCATGTATGTCTTGTGTGTGTCATTGTGTATTGTGTGTGTGATGTATGTGTCATATGTGTGTCATGTATGTGTCCTGTGTGGTGTGTGTGTGTGTGTGTGTCGTGTATCTCATGTATCTCATGTGTGTCTCTCGCTGTAGGCGTGAGCTGCAGCTCAGTGGAACAGAAGATCTACGTTGAACTCAATGACACGGTTCCGTGTGTCCGGCTGCTGAACGCCACACATCAGATCGGCTGCCAGTGTGAGTCCATCAGCGCTGATTATTGATTTAACACCATATAAACACACTCACTGTACTGTACGGCCTCACATGCTGCGTTTGTCTCTCAGCGTCAATGTCAGGAGACACGGGTGTTCTCCATGTGCTGGAGAGCGAATCAGACCTGGACTGGATCCTCAACACTGGACCACATCCTCCCTACATGGTCATCATGGAGACGGCCTTCTTCAGCAGGTGCTGAAACATCTGTGTGTGTGTGTGTGTGTGTGTGTGTAGACGTGTGCCATATTCGGTAATGCGATATATCGTTAATGAATATGCAAGATATTGTATAGTGGCATTTCAAAATACCGTAAATAATAATCTATTACCAATTATTAAAATTTTTATAATGCATTTAAGAATACTTTCCCCATCAAGTGTATAAAATGCACAACACTGATGTATTCTGCGTCAAAGGGACACACGCTCAGATGTAAACCATCCCAACGTGCACGAGAAGCACATGACGGAAAGGAAACGCGCTGAATGAAAGTGCACAATCACTCTCTGACAGCAGAGGGCGCTGATGGAACAGCAAATGCAGCGGTTACCCTGGAAACCCCGCAAACAAGCAGCTGCACTAGTGAAGTTTTTAAAATGCATCAAACAGCCATTCATTTCTTTGTAATCTCAATGTTGTTCATCACAGCGCCAAATACTTAATGACTTAAAGACTTAATAGGCTATTATTTTCAAACTTAAACATTTTTATATTTTAATCTGGACTACAACATGCCCTATTAATTAGAAATGTTCTGATTATTTTTATTGTCAGTAAACAAACATATGGCTTCATCAGTTAACATGTTAATTCATTATTACCAAACTGACAATGAAAATACTTAAAGCATTAATTATTCTAGTTACTTTAATCAAATTACTAAAATCAAAAGAA